>CM044955.1:16159558-16216950 GCA_024516035.1 Bactericera cockerelli | reverse complement strand
ATTTTAAATAGGAAATGTTGCGAAGTCAGTAGGGTTCGATCTCATCTGATCTAAAGAGAAAGAGTGGATCATGAAAGGTTGCGCAGCGTTGCGTAACAAAATGTTGCACTCAGTAGGATTCTGGCTTAAAAAAGACGAGATCAGTATCGGGGTTGTTGTTATTGGTGTTGTGTTCTGATGGTCTCTAACTGGTTTGTCAATAGTAGTATGTTTTTTTATCTGGGCTGGTAAAGGTCGAAACCCTGTTAGTGTAAATGTTCTATAAAACAAAAATCAAATGAATCACATGTATTGGTGATTGGAAGTTTAGAGCACTACTGTTGTGATATAGCTAAAGCATCGACATTTTGTGTGAGTTTTGGATTCCATACAATGCGTGCGTTTTACCTCATTTATGTGATAACTTCACAACATAATGAACAATTGAACACACTGAGAGTATTCAGGTAGAAATAATAAAGTCCATATTTTATCGAGCTAAATAAACTGTCCTGTAATAATGATACTAAAAGAGTTTCTTTTCTCTCAGTCTAAATAGTATCATGTACTATTATAATATACATAAACATAGAGGTCTCTTCTCACTAGACAGTGCAGTGACAGTGCCGTGACTAGCAAGTGATTCTTGCCACAGTGATTTCAAAACACACCTCGCCGGTGTTTTTTTCGTGCCGTAAAAGTGAACTTGTGCTTCGTGCGGTGAAAATGGCGCTATTTTCAGATAATGCACTTGAGATGATTGCATTGATCCTTGATCAAGAAAGAACAAACGAGAAAAATTTGATAGTCACTGTCACTGGTGATTCAACGGTAACAATTCACTAAAAATCAATGTCAAATTCGTAATAAGCATCTCAAAATCATTGGATTTGATGTGTCACAACCCAATCTAAGATGAATAGTATAAAAGTTAGTCAAAGCGGGACTCTCCAAAATACTGGTAAATTGGGACTGGGTTCCAAAAAGTTCAAGGTATAAAAAAAATGATCAGAGTAGACCTCTATTATTTTTTGATTGTAGGAAAAACTTGTTATTATATTTTTTCGCTTCTTTTATCGTTTATCGAGAACCGCTAAACGCCGCCAAATAAAGCCGCCACTAACGGCACCATAGAAAAGTTTTGTGTTTCGTGTGGTTTATAAAATTAACTTCCATACCAACTTTCAAGTCCCTAACTCTTACTGTTCTCGAGATATCGTGTTCACATACATCCACACAGACAGACAGACGAAGGGCACGGAACAATGGCTGAAAACACCTTTTTTGGTATCCTGGGACTTTGATTCGTCCAGAAATGTGAAAAAATGGGTAGGTCAAATTTTCGACGAATACAATACATTCCTTATTATAGGATAAGGAAAGAAAAGAGCAGAAGTGGGCTCATAAAGCGAGGAAGAAAAAGGAACCCGAAGGCGAAATTAATTTATACATGGAAAGAGTAGAAGATGGAATGAATCTCTTTTTTTAATATTTCTATTTCCGTCCATAGCTGACTTTTGAAATCAGTATCTATGTGTTTTGGATCCGACTGGCTAAACAGTACTGTGGGGTTCTGTGGCTTGAATCGACCACAAATAATGAATTGAAATCTTATACTTAAACTTGAAACTTGAAAGAAAAATACTTGTATGGTGAAAATGAAGGGAATTGCATTTTTATTGAGAAAACTTTGGACTTGAGAAAATTGGAGAAAAATCTGGAAGCCTATCAACGTTATTTATAAACAGTGATAAGAAAACATCGAGCTCGTTGCTCTCGCGAGTATTACCTCGGGAAATGTTGCTGACTGCGAAGATAGAAATCAATTTCCGCGAATATTTAAATCACCAGAACCAAACATTCTCCCCCCATGAAGGCCAAAATGGGCTTCATTAACAGAACCAACCTTACAATATTTGGTTAGGTAATGGGCACAGCTTAACTACTGGTCGCTTTAATTCGCCGCTCTTGGTTCGAACAAGAGCTACTCTAACTATTCCATCTTTGCCAGGATACACAGCAATGACTCTTCCAAGAGGCCAACTTAAGACAGGAGTGTTTTCAGCTTTGATTAACACTAGGGAACCAGGTTTAAGAGGAGTATCATCTTTCAACCACTTTGACCTTTGCTGCAATTGACTGAGGTACTCTTCTGAAAACCTTTTCCAAAATGAATGGACCATCTGCTCGATCAGCTTGTATCTTTGGCCAAGATTAAGAGGTGGAGAAATCAACGGCATGTGCTGAACAGGTTCTTGCATCAGGAAATGAGCCGGCGTCAATGCTTTGGGAGCAGATGGATCTGCATCTTGTTCACAGAGAGGTCTGCTATTCAGGATCGCTTCAATTTCAATCAATAGAGTATTCATCTTTTCATAAGACAGGATTTGTGGACCAATGACTTTGGAGAGATGAGACTTGACTTGCCGGACACTAATTTCCCACAGACCACCGAAATGTAGAGATGCGGGGGATTGAATCGAAATTCAATTCGTTGATCAAGAAGTTCTTTTTCAAAAGAATCTTTGTAGGGTTTTGAATCAAGGAATGAATACATTTCATTGAGGATGTTGCTTGCACCGATGAAGTTAGTGCCACTATCTGAATAGAGCACCTTGACAACTCCTCTTCTTGCAAGAAATCTTCTAAGTGCTGCCAGAAAACTTTCGGTTGATAGACTAGAAGCAAGCTCAAGGTGCAAAGCTTTGGTTGCCATGTTTTTTTTCGACCAATTTTTTTTCGCCCAGATCTATCTGGGCGACCTCCATGTCTGCAGTAATCTCCATACACTGGAACAAAACCTGTGGGTAACCGCCCAGGAGCTCTTGTTTAATCTCTGGTATCTCATCCACATACGTGGGAATGTCGATATCGGTCACGGGTGAGAATAGTTCCGCACTAACATCTTTCTGAAAGTTTTCTCAATAAAAATGCAATTCCCTTCATTTTCACCATACAAGTATTTTTCTTTCCTGTACAACACTTTAGTTTTGTTTTTCGATATGACTAACGAAAAATGTGTGAAATTAGACGAGAATTATTAATCCTAAATAAAAAATTAAAAAAACTCGGTTTTAAAAAAAATCAACTACCTAATTATTTCACTTGTGAACCACCCTGTATAAATTTTTTTGGTGCCAATTGAAAGTGCTTGTATTCATTACACAAACACATTCTCTTCTTGTTATCGAAAAAATTAACCGAACTTGAGTTATTCAAGATTTAGAAAAAAAATTGGTCGAAAAAAAACCACCCTGTATGTAATATATTTGTTTAAAAAAGTACTCAGGAATCATTCAGAAGTAAAATTATCAAATAAAATTCAGGTCGATCCATTTAAAAATCGAAAGTTGATACCTCAATTTCTGACTTTTGAACCACCCTGTATAAAAAAAATTTCATAACTGAAACCGCATAATTAGCACATGTACCCTAGATTTTTTTATTTTTCAAAAATTCTTTCAGGGGCCGAGTAATTTGAGGTGTCCAAGTTTGGTAGGACACCCTGCAGACGAATAGACACAGATAGGCTTTCTGTGTTTTGATGCCTCTATGTCTTGAAATTGTCACATTGAAGGGTCCAGCATAATCGACTCCAGTGTGCAAAAATGCCTTTGATTCTTCAACTCTACACGCAGGCAAATCAGCCATTATTGGAGTGCTTGACTTTGGACAGTGCTTGAAACAAAGAACGCATTTCATAACACGTTGACGTACGATATCACGTCCACCCAGTATCCAATACTTTTTCCTTAGAATGGAAAGCAGGAGCTGAGGGCCGGTATGTAGATTTCTTTGATGTTCGTAATCAATCAAGAGATTAACAATATGATGCTTCTTAGGTAGAATAATTGGGTGAGCATGTTGATAATCAATTTGACTTGCATTGTCTATGCGACCACCACATAAAAGCAAATTATCTTCCACAAAAGGGCGTAGTTTCAGTACTTCATATGAGACTTGTCTGTTATTATCTATGTTCTTAAAATCATTAGCAAACACTTCTCTTTGTAGACTTTTAATAAGTTTAGTTTCCGCCACAATCAAATCTTGACAAGAAATAGGTCCAGGTGGTAGCAATCGGCAGAATTTTAGAACTAGCGCCACCGTTCTTAGCACAATATTCCATTTTGAAATTCTGCAAGCCATTTGAACAAAAACACCCTTTTTATGTTCTTGAGGTTGCACATTCATCAGGACCTTTTGGTGTTTCTCTTCTAATAACTTATCATTCAGGATTTGCTCAACCAAGTCATCTTCAGTGACTTGTCGCAAGTTCAAACTTACAATTGGAGAATTTAACCATGGTGGACCATGCAAAAATATTTTCTTGATATCTCCTGTGAAGGTAATAGGAAATATTCTAATATTAATCAGCAGATGAAACAAGTTTTTATATAATATGGGTCCAGAGTCCAGAACATCATTGAGGGAAATGTCTGTTGATGTAGCACAACTATCATCAAAAACAATTCTTACATTGGTAATAGCCTTGTCGAGTTTCACCACATTATGGTGAGGCATGTAATAACCTTCCTCTGGTGGATCACAATTGTGTACCAGTGAGGCGTGACCTCGGTCAATGTAATCATTGATTGCCTTTGAATAATTCTTCTTGAGATCAGGCTGTAACTTGAACCTTTTCTCCATGTTCAAAAGTCGCTTCTTAGCGCTTTCATAAGAGTTTCCAAGTTTTTTAGAGCTTTCTTTGAATGGCAATGACACTGCGTACCTTCCGCTAGGCAATCTTGGAGTAGTGCTGATAAAATATTTCTCACATTCTTCTTCATCCAATGTGAGACCTTGAGGTGGAGAAGGCACTTCTTCAACAGACCAGAACTTCTGAACAATATCTTCCAAGGACAATGCTTCTGGAATCACTTGAGAAACGTGGAAGGTATATGGTGTAGAATGAGACATAGTCGGTACACGTCCCATAATAATATCACCCAATACAGAATTGAAGACGAGTGTTTGATTATAAGGCATAATTTTTCTCTCTCCAATTAGGAAGGGAAAAAGTTCGACGCCAATGAGGCAGTCAATATTACTTGGAATGTGAAATGTATCATCACTGAGCTTTAAACCAGATAAATTCTTCAGTAAAGAAATATCCAAGGGGCATGTAGGCAACTTACTGATTTTGTCTATCACAAGTGCTTCAGAAACAATAAATTGTTTTTCTGAGTCATATCTCGAGGAAAATTGAAAAGACGTAATACCACTAGCTTGGCTTGAACTTGAATCGATGCCACTGACTTTCATAGAACATGGTTTGTATTTCAGACCCAATTTTTTACAACAACTTTTGGTAATGAAGTTGCACATACTAGCGCTATCTAGTAGCATACGCACCCGTACAATTTCACCCGTATTATTTCTTACGTTAACTTTAGCGGTAGCGAGTAGGACTGTATATTCTTGTCTAACTTGACTTGAGCTGGCCGAACAACAATTGACAACAGCAGAAACTTTAGGCACTAATTTGTCTTGATCATTGAATGATTTTTCTTCACATGGGTCTACTGGAGACGAAGAAGAAACATAGGTATTAAGATGCAACAGGGTATGATGTTTGAAATTGCATATTTTGCATGAATGTTTGCTCATGCATTTAATTACACTATGATGAGGGCTGAAACAATTAAAACATACTTTTAATCTTTTTACAAGTTCCAGACGCTGTGAAGGTTGAATTTGATTAAACTCAGGACATTGAAACATTGGGTGTTTCTCTTGATTACAAACTTGACAGCTAATAGTATTTTGTAAATCTTGTTTACTACGCGCTGTCACCATAGTAACCATCTTGGATGCTGGCCTTTTTGACGAAACTGGAATTGGAACATCTCTTTCTGTACGCTCGATGACTCTGACGTAATCTTGTACAAACTTGATGAGCTCAGAGTACAGAGGGAGGTCTTTACTGGCCAAACATTTCATCTCAAACTTCTTACAAAGTCCCACATCCAACTTTTTGATTCCTATAGCATACAATATAAATTCGTCCAAATTAGGTATCTTCAACGCTTTGAGCGCCGCCACTGATGCACCAAATTTATCAATAAAGTTATTATAATCAACTTTAGATTCTTCTTTGATGGGCTTGAAATTAATTATGTTGTCTAAGTAGTAACTAGCAAGAGATCTGACGTCTTGATACCTATCAGTGAGAGCCTTGTATAATGTCTCATAGTTACTCCCTATTGGAGGAATCCCTGAGCATAAAGATAAAGCTTGATCCTTGAGACGGGAAATAAGGTACTGGACCTTTTGGTCATTAGAGAGTGACTTGTTCTCATGAATGACCGTCTTAAATGTCTCGTAGAATGTGGGCCAATCTCTGGGATTGCCGTTGAATGAGGCTAATTCTAATGCTGGTAGTCTAGGCAAATCAGTAGTGCATGTAGGAGTAGATGCGCTACCCAACTTTTGAATACTGTGCTTTACATGTCCATACATATCAACAAAAGAATCCAAACCTTGAAAAGTAGGCTCATATGCTGAGTCTTCTTCAATCATACCTTCCTCATACTTTTCTAAGGCTTCTTTGAAATCAGTATATAAAAGATCTAGAGACGCTGCCTTTGCTAGTAAAGTACTCTTCAAGGTCTTATCTACATTTACTTTCTTACTTACGTCATAGATCTCTTGCATTATCATGAAAATCTTTTCCTTCTTCGCTTTCAAAATCACTTGCTTGGCACTCGGCATTCTGCTGCTTGTGTTCGGATATCCGGCTCGAAGGACCAAATGTGGGGTTCTGTGGCTTGAATCGACCACAAATAATGAATTGAAATCTTATACTTAAACTTGAAACTTGAAAGAAAAATACTTGTATGGTGAAAATGAAGGGAATTGCATTTTTATTGAGAAAACTTTGGACTTGAGAAATTGGAGAAAAATCTGGAAGCCTATCAACGTTATTTATAAACAGTGATAAGAAAACATCGAGCTCGTTGCTCTCGCGAGTATTACCTCGGGAAATGTTGCTGACTGCGAAGATAGAAATCAATTTCCGCGAATATTTAAATCACCAGAACCAAACAAGTACGGTATGCGCTCACACCAGTTCAATCAGTTTTTCATCATTGATTTTCAATGAAAACTTAAAAAAAACACGGCCATGAAAAAGAAGAAAATATCGTTCCAAAACAATGTGAGGATCACGGTACGGCGCCGGTGAAAGCATGGAAAGCACGTGCCGGTCTAGTATCAACTGCTTCCTTCAAATCGCTAGAAGAATCTGTTGCAACTCACCGGCCGTATTACTATCACTCCAATGTCTAGTGTGATTAGATCTTAAAACTTTGTATGCACCAATAAAATATTTTACGGTTTTAATTTACAAGTGGGTAAATCTGGTACATATTTTATTCACACTAGCGGCGTAAGACCATTATGACTAAGGAGACCTTCTTTATAAGTAGTGCAAACAAAAAGTCTTACATGTATTTCACAAATAATTTACTGTGATCTATTGCAGCTGTAAATTTGTCTACTTGATTTTACCTTGTCTTTCATTCTATTATTTGATTTTGCTATTCTCTTTACATTTATTTTTAACTACATTTTTTGACACTGTGATATATTAAATTTTATTGACATATTTCTTTTACCTTTACTGTTGTTTATATATTGACATTTGTAAATAGGACTAGCTCCGTTTACCGGGCTTATTATTATTATCTCTATATATAAAACAGAAAAAAGGACTACCTACCTACCTACCTATGTTTGTTTGTTTGTCCGGAGTTGTTTAGCCAAAACGGTAAGAGATAGCGAAAAATGTCTCAGAATTGACCCCCCCAGAACCAGTATCGCTTTGTCCAGAAAAAATATAAAAAATTCAAAAAGTCATTGCTGTCCAGCAGTACGGCTATGCCTTAGTAAATTTGAAATTTAGTCCCGTTGCAAAGCACGGGCGAACGGCTAGTAAAATATATCTCTTTCTTTGTAATGGTCGTTCTTCACACTTTGGGCGAGGTGTTTGATTCAATTATACCTACATAGTTACCTGCTCTATTTATCTATTATGTGGTTTCTTTGAAGAAAATATGGAGGGGGAGGAAAATAAACTACGCACCGAAAGAATCAGACAAAACTTAAGATCAGATACCTGGCAGATGTCCGGGTCGGGTCGGTTGTGCGTGAGCATGTGCCGCTTGAGGGAGCCGGGGTGGTAGAAGGGCCGCTCACACTGTTCGCAGCGCAGCTTGGGCGGGCCCGCGTGCTTCTCCAGGTGCTTCTTGAGCCCGGACGGCCGGGAGAAGGTCTTGCCGCAGATCATGCAGAGGGCGCGCTGGTCGCCCCCCTGGTGGTTGTGGGTGCGCTCGTGCGTGTAGCAGGAGGTGCGGGAGTTGAACAGCTTCTTGCAGTAGCTGTCGACAGCAGAGGAACCAGACAGTCAGAACAACTGAATCATTCAACTGATATCGGGTTCTACGAAAAACACCTAACCTAAAAAACACGAAAAACGTTAGTTCCAAAGGATTCGTCAAGATAGCGCCAGTAGAGTTTACAGCAAAACTCTACTGGCGCTATCTTGACGAATCCTTTGGAACTAACGTTTTTCGTGTTTTTCAGGTGTTTTTTAGGTTAGGTGTTTTTCGTAGAACCCGACCTGAGTTGATTACTTAATTATGTAAAGATGTATCTTGTTTTTATTATTTACGTAATAAATCAGTATATTATAATTATAATAATGATAATTCAACTTTGGAAATTTTTCAATTCTAAAGGACCATATAGTAGCAATGTCGAATCAAAATATAAACTCTGGGCTCGGGAAGAAATTAATAATCAGCTATGTCTAACTGATGAGTTCAAAATAATAAGAACGAAACGATCGTCTCAGGCTGCTTGGGGGTTGAAAATCACATATATATTTTAAAAAAAATTATTGATGAAAATTGGGCTATACGTACTATAAAATAATAGATTTGACTAATAATAACCCCGTTGTCATACGACTGTACCGTTGAAAGCAATGTTAAAACAGAAAAAGAGGGTGCACTGGTAGTCAAGTGGTTAACGCGCTAGTCTGGTTATCCAGGTAGCGTAGGGATTCGTTGGTTCGTATCCCACCCAGTGCACGAATTTTTCCTCATTCATTTGAATTTGTGACCACATAATAATAAGACTCTGAGGGTTAGGTGGTAGAAAATGCTTTGAGCATTAACCTCGCCTGGTGATTACCTTCCACTCTCTCTCTCTCTCTCTCTTACTCACTTAACCTCTCTCTCTTTCTCTCTCTCTCACCCACAAACACACACACACACACACACACACACACACACACACACACACACTCACACTACCTTCCTCTCACACTCACTACCTCTCACTTCCCTCGGAGTAGAGAGAATAAGAAGAATAATGAGGAGTATTATTATTATAATAAATTATAAAGACTAAAGAGTATTATTATTATTATAATGACTCACCGGCAGGTGAACAGCCGCGCCTTGCCGTCCGCAGCCTCGTCCACCGCGGACATGTGCACGGTGAGCAGGTGCAGCTTCAGGTAGCTCTTGCGGAAGAAGCCGCGGGCGCACAGGTGGCACTGGAAGCTGCGGATGTTGAGGTGGCGCCCCTTCATGTGCCGCACCAGGTCCGCCTTGGAGTAGAACGACTGGAAGCAGAGGCCGCACGTGACGTCCCGCTCGCCCGTGTGTGTCTTCACGTGGGCGGCCAGGTGCGACTTGTTCAGGAAGCGCTTCTCACACCTGCCGCAAAAAAAATTATAGTTTAAATAAATAAATAAATAAATAAATAAATAAATAAATAAATTTCTTCTTCTTCTTTCACTTTCCCTTTTTCCAAACTTACTTTGAGTCAGCATTAAACTTACTGAATTTATCATTCAACCACTCAGTTCAATTGCCTCAGGCAATAATTCCACCTATTGTAATTTTTGGCCCATCTACCCAAACAGCCATGTAACAATATATAATCTAAATAGACAGAATTTATATATATTTTTCACTAGGATTAGTTAGGGAAATACATTGTAAATTAGTTAGAACAAGGCAATTAAGCTTGTTCATAGTTTAAATAAATAAATAAATAAATTTCTTCTTCTTTCACTTTCCCTTTTTCCAAACTTACTTTGAGTCAGCATTAGTCCACCTCTTTCTCATTATTGAGGTTGTTTGGTTCTGGCATTAATACTTTTAATTTACGGAAAAATTACGAGTATTTATTTACTGTGCGTTAATTGAAATATGTTAACACAGGTCACAGAGTTATGCAATACAAATTACAAACAAAAAAGGGTTGGGTGGAAGAGATTGCCACGGGCAATAACCCCGCCCTTTAGGTAGGACATTTCTCTCTTTTTTCCTTCTTGTATATTTGTTTAATCATTTTGTTTTTCTTTATATTTCATTGTGTTCTACTGTATATATTTTTTGTTCTACCTAATAAAGCTTAAAAAAAAAGAATAATTATGGGTTAAAGGAAGCTCAAGAAAAATTTCCTCTGAAGACAAGAGATAAGGTGCTCAACAAAAGTGGGTAGTGCACGAGACTTGCACACAGTGACCTGGGTTCGATCCCCAGCACGGTAGGATTTTTTCTACTATGTACTTGGATACAGTCCACTCATACTTATAATTCTGCACTACCCACTGAAATTGTGACATAATCCCACAGAGAAACACATACATAATATTTATTGTATCTGTAACGTTCTCTCATTACAGTTGAGCCTGGATATATGAGAAAAATATTTAGTTGAAATTTAATTCATTATTATTACAAATAGGTAATTTTATTATCTTGCTAGAAGACTATAAACAGAGAAGGTTAGCAGTTTCTTAAGGGTTTAATGACTTGTGAAGAAAAAGTCCAAATCCTCACAATGGTTCATCGCACATAGAAATATGTGGTTTAGAACAAGCCAACTTTGAAATAAAGTTAGCTGGAGACCATCATTACCCCCTCCAGCTATAGCCAAGCTGGCTACATTAACAACAACAAATTATTTATACTCTTGCATAGGACTAAAGCGTCTCTATTTACAAGCAATTTTGGTTTAAGAACTTTGTTTCACATAATGCAACAGGGGTTGTAAGCTGATATAAAATAAAATAGAAAATTTTGTAATTATTGTAAGACTAGAGAATTAAAGTGCATTAAGTTATTATGTGTTTTGTCTTACATGTGACAAGGGAAAGGCCGCAAGCTCTCATCCATATGCTTGCATTGCTTGTGCCTGTTCAGTGCATTCTTATTAGAGAACATCATATCACACTCGTCACACTGCACCGTCCGGTCCTGATGTACTGCCATGTGAGCTCTCAGAGCATGCTTGGTCTTCATAATCTTCTGACACATGTTACACTGTCTCTCCTTGATATTTGCTGCTTCATCTAGATCAAGAGTTTTTTCTTCAGGTTGTGTGTCAGATGAATCCAAAGGAACCACCTGTGAAGTAGAGATATAATTATAGGTAAACTACAATACAAGTACCTATATTAAACTTCAATACAAGGTTGTGAGCTAACATGGGACTTGCAGAAGTTATGTCTCACAGGACTGTATTGATGCACACTGCAATTATGATTCCATTTTTTAAAAACAACAACAAAAAATAATTTAGGAAAAGGTCTGATTCAAATTATTCAAAGTAGTTTCCTACCACAAACATTTCTTAATTGATTAAATACATACATGAGGTGGTGTAGTTTCATGTTTAGTATGTCAATATGGTAATCTATTTCATGTTCTCTTCAATAGTAATTACTAAATATCTTACATGTTTAGTTTTTGTGAGTTTAGTAAAAGTATTGTTAGATTGATTTTGTATAGTGAGTTTAGATTCAGTTGGTTGTCCTTTGTTGGTAATAGAAAATGTAATATAGTTAGATTTATTTAAGTTTAATTTTAAAGACATCTTTGTGTACCAGTGTAGTATATTTTTAATGTTGTCAGTAGCAATGTCATGAGTTTGAGTCCAGTTATTAGTCAAGTAGCATATAACAGCATTATCGGCATACAGAAAGGATTTCCCTCTGGTCACATTGGGTAAATTGTTGTACCATTGGTTTTTTGGGTACATTGGGTAAATGGGTAAAAATGTTGAACAAAGAACATGACAACACTGTACCCTGTGGTATAGAGAAGTTGTTACAATAATAATGTTACATGCTACAGGTTACAGGTGAAGATATTTGTCTGTTAAGTCTCACTTGTTGTGTCCTGTTGCTTATAATAGGATTTAATCCAATTCAGAACTTTATCTCCTAAACCTGGAAATAAACTGAATTTATCATTCAACCACTCAGTTCAATTGCCTCAGGCAATAATTCCACCTATTTTAATTTTTGGCCCATCCACGCAAACAGCCATGTAACAATATATAATCTAAATAGATAGAATTTATACATATTTTTCACTAGGATTAGTTAGGGAAATACATTGTAAATTAGTTAGAACAAGGCAATTAAGCCTGTAGTTTATAGTTTAAATAAATAAATTTCTTCTTCTTTAACTTTCCCTTTTTCCAAACTTACTTTGAGTCAGCATTAGTCCACCTCTTACTCATCATTGAGGTTGTTTGGTTCTGGCATTAATACTTTTAATTTTTACGGCTTGTTTAAGTAAATACATTTTAATAAAGACTTTACTACTCCTTGGAAACTTTCTCCATATTAAGTTTTCACTCAATATTTGACATTATTGTTCTATCATTGAAACATCAGAACTAAAACTTCTTAATGAGAAGCCTCATCTGTACTTTATCCCAAATGACACCAATTTGATCACCATTTGTAATACTCAACTTCATTTGTATTTAGTAATTAGTTGTTGCCTCTAAATACATAGAGGTAAATTATTTAGAGATGAAAATATACTTACTGTGATATCATTGTCTTTAGACACATAAGTCATTGTGGTAGCAGAGGTCTTGGGTTTCTTTTGCTTTTTACGGCCCATGATGTGTGGTAGACTGAGACAGCTGAGGTTAATAACTTGGGAATGTGAATCTATGAACCATCTGAAATGAAATGCATGTCTGTAAATTAGCTAAAGTAGCATGTACATTGCATCGGTTTCACATTGAAGGCATTTTTTTCTTTTTTTATTCCATTTCAATTTTGAAACATTTATGTTGGTGTGAGAAAAAAAATAATAAGTTCTAACTAGGTGACAGCAAAATTTAAATTTAAACAACTATAAAAAAGATTTGACTTATTTTCTTTCAGTTTTTTTCCTGTGTTGAGTAAGTGGTCTTACTTAATGTACAAGTGGTCTGCCCAGTGTATGTAATAATAGTGACACTCCTTGCTCAGTGAGAAAATAATATATGTATTCTTAACACACTGGGCACCAGACCTAAAATGTTAGTTTCTCCAATGGCCCGAGCTCATAATACCTGTTTTACAATGTCTCTCATATATGAGAGACGCAGCAAGTATAACGTTAGATTTGTCAAAGACCAGGCTTTCAATTCTCTTATTCAAATACATAGGACTGGGAAACAAATAGAAGAGACGATCATTTAAAATAAAATTTCATGTCTCTCACATATGAGAGACGCAGCAAAAATAAAACACCACTATCTCTCAAATATGAGAGACGCGGCACCCAAAAAATACTTTTTAACAGAATAACAAACAGCCAAACAATGTTTTCTATATTTTTTCACAATAAGATGAGCAAATATTTTCTCAGAAAATAATGTGATCCTAGAACAAGAACAATACTTGGTTTTTAGTTTTTCCTTGCCTCAAGAAAAAGAGCATTGCACACCAATGGATTTAGCACCACCAAGGTATTACAAAAACATCTATTAATTTTGCCCTTAGCTCTAAAGCAAAATACAAGCTCACACTACCCTAAAATATCATTCGCAAGCAAATCTATTAATGGAGAGATATGGTCGGGTGGAATGATTAGATTTAGATACTACTTTATTTCATTACCTGATAAGCTGGGGAATGGGTTCCAATGTCAAGTACTAAATCTATACATTTTCCTTACTCTTGAAAGCTGGGCTTTTGGCTCACATAAATAAGATGCTCTTAAAAACTGCAAAATTAAGATAAAATTCTTCAAAACGTTCGACTGATATCAAGAATAAGATATAATAAAAAGTATTAGAAACGAAAGAAGATTTGAAACGAAATGAAAGTTTGTCAAAAAATAATTTCGTATTTCAGAAAACAGCAAAACTTTGAAGGAAACAAACTATATGTGCGAATATGAGACTCAAAAATCTCGAAATGAACAAAATAGAAGAGGCGATGAATATAATTATACAATAATTATGTATATTGAATTTTGATATTTTGTGTTTTGATACTGATAACTGATAATCATGTCCATTTAAATTTAATTCACCCGTCCAAGCAGTTTTGAGATAGGTAGGAGGTAGTGAGGTACCGCTATTTTTATTGATTTTTCTCTGATTTTAGTGATCTGATTTGACGACATGTAAATAAGTTTTGATTAAAAGTAAATGAATGCATTGGTAGTCCACAGCACCACTATAAGGTAAAGCGTACCAACTTTTTATCTATTGTACGTTACTAGTTACTACAAATGCCTAGAGTCGAAAGTAATCGAAATATTAGAATGTGTGACTTATTACATTGGTTTCTTTTTCGCAGATTTAATGGAAAATGAACAGGAAATGGTAAAGTATGTGAACTCAGCCCTCTCTTTCTCTTGGGCGTCAGCAACTATTTAGTAACTCTCTAAGGGCTTCTAAAACTTCAAATTTACTCCTAGTTTTTGGTTGGTTTTGATGCGGATGATGCTTATTAATTATAAACTTATAATGGGAACGTTATAACTACCTATGTATGTTTTTTTATGCCTGCAACTTTAGTCAGTAGCTCAACAGTACGAAACTTCAAATTTCAACAGCTTCCGTATTCCTACTCGTAACATGTCGCCAGCACTAAAAATTTTCTCGCGAGGTATGAGTGGTCACACTGGTCACCAGAAATCCAGGTACCGACTAGAAATTCCATCTCTGCTGGGGATCGAATCCAGATCAACTTGGGTGATGCAAACATAAGTGCACGGCACTACTTGGCCATACAACCAAGATCTCATTATTAAAATGCACCAGTTCAAATGGACATTAAAGTCAAATTTGAGTAATCAGGAACGTAATCTTGTTTTCACAATATCCGTGGTACTCAAACTCATTCATCTGCTGTTACGATCACACAAATCACTAAATAAGAGTATCCTAAATCCTTCTGAATTTCTTGTGAAACAAGTGGAAAAACAAAGAATATGAGTTGCATTTTCTAAATTTCGAAATTTAAATATCGAAAATATACAGTATTTTCGATATTTAAAGGCTACCATAAAGGCTACCATTGATAAGTGGGAAACCTCCAATCAGAAGAACAGGACTCGGGAAGTGGTTTTAACTCGCATGAGAGTTGGCCATACCCGAGTTACACACACATATCTGTTCACTAGATCGGAACCTCCCATCTGCCAATGTGGTGAGCGCCTTTCTGTTAGTCATATCATGTCCTGTCCCCGTCATCAACGAATTCGCTCCTCCTTACCAGTATCTCCATCACTTCTAAATGATAAGGAGGGCAACCAGTCTCTGTTCGAATACCTAAAAAAAATCAACATGTACCATCTAATATAAAACATGACGGGGGATGGCACGAATGACGACTAAGTCGTTAAAGTGCAATAAAAAAAAAAAAAAAAAAATATCGAAAATATACAGTGCCTTGTAAGGTAGTAAGTTAGTTTGAATGGTCATCAAATTTATCTGGGACCATAGCGTGTAGACGGGGACCTTCACTTCATTCAGATGAGAGAAGATTCATTGCCAGTGATGGCTTTTCACTTCACTGGACTTTCTAGGTTCACTTTTTGAAATGAGAGTGCTTCCAAAGCCGAACACGGTTGCTTTTATTTTTTTGGATGTCAGCCGAACAGTTTCATTATTCGCGGAATTTTGCTCATGCTTATGTAATAGAAAAGTTTTTCCCCCGGAGGGTAAAAAAACTATTATTTTGGGTCTTGCGTAAGCTTGACCCAGATGAGATTTCTTTTGCTGTTTTGACCTAAATTGTGCAACTTTCCTCTAACTTCCCCTCTTTTCCTGTTATAGTCACCTCCCACTTTTGGTTTTTCTCCTCAAACCTTGAACTTTAGCTCTGACTGAAGCGGTAGGGGGTAATCAGTACCTCATTTGCCGTTTCACCGGCAAGAACTTGTTCCTGGGTCAAGCTTACGCAAGACCCAAAATAATAGTTTTTTACCCTCCGGGGGAAAAAACTTTTCTATTTTGGGATCTGTGCTCCAGCTTGACCCAGATGAGATGTGTTTGTAATCTGCCGGTGTAAGTCAGAGTACTGTGATTCTATAAGGAGTATAACATGAGTTATCTCAATAAAACTAGAAGACAGTAGATTTTGTGTAGGGTGTTAACTAAACAGGAACACTTAAATCTATTTTCACTAATTGTGAGAGAAAGATAGATATGAATGTACAAGATTTACGTATATATGTACAAAATTATATGAACGCCAAGTATTGGTATTGGTATAAGTAGGGCTGTCGGCTACAAAAGCTTTTTGTCACTGCGACCTTAAATAGATCTTTTGTGACATGCCCCTGTAACTCTAAAAGAGATCAAAGCTATTAATGTAGCTTAAGATTCTTTTAGGACAGATTTCGGTAACTTCTTTAGGTGTTAGAATCAGCCTTGAGAAGTGTTTCAGTCGAGCGTGTGAGGCTGTTCCACATTCACAGATAATGTGTTTTGCTGTCTCTGGGACCTCTTTACAGAGACTGCATTTTAGGTCTTGAGCAATGTCCATTTGTTCAGACGGTAGTTGAGGGTACAGTGGCCTGTTAAAAGCCAGTAAGGATTCCTCTTTGCTCAGACAGAGCATTTCTTTTGCTCTTTGGGCGAATAAGTTAGGAAAGTTTTCGCCTGCCTGTGGCCGGGACTCATTTGGGAACTGTCTTAACCCATCCTGAAATGACAGTTCTAGATGCGGGTATAACTTTGCCCCGTGTCGTGATAAATAAAGAGTAACATAACTTTGCGCCCGCCCTCTTAGAAGAGAGTGAAATAAGTAGTCTAATCCATTTAACTGGATCTAAAAGAGGGTCATCTTGATTGTCATTGAGTTGCCAACCGGACTGTCTATGGGTCGTGCAATCTGTTTTAGAACCGAAAGCGGCCCAAAAAATTACAGAAGAGTTCATGTCTTGAAAGCTTTCAGGCGATGTGCGAAGCAGAGTCAAGTCGTGAACTCTCCTTGCAGAAGCAAGAAGTATCAAAGCTACATGGCGGGATACTTCAAAGTTGTTGGTCTCAAGAGGTGGGTTGTTTCTGATCCATGAAATGAGAATAGAAATATCCCAAATTTCTCTATGTTCAGGAATAGCTTTTCTACTAATAGCTTTTAGAACTTGTTGAACAATTGGATTGCTAGGAAGTTGAGAAGCTCTAGATGGATCTGCAAAAGTACAGACTACTGATTTGTTTACTAGGATTGTACTCAAGGCCAGATTTTTGTAGTGCAGAGAACATAGAAATTTGGACACACAGGGGTCCGCAAAGGTTGACACAACTGATTTGTGAACGAGAATTGTACTGCACGCAAAGTTTTCAGAGTGAAGAAAGCTGAAAATCTTGCGACTTCCTGGGGGAAGGATTGTTTCGAGAAACATTCTTAACTGACGACCATGAGAGCCACCTTTCCCAAGGAGCTTTGTAGGTTTTTAACTTAGAAGGGCGCCAACTGGGGGAGCTTTTCCTGTGGACAGGTCTACTAGGCACTCGTTCGGATCCTTCAGAGTGATTGGTTGGTAAACTGCTCTACTCAGCAGATGTGGGCGCCAGAACGCGTTTTCCCAGGACGGAGCAATCATGATAAATACGTCATGAGCTGAGTTCAGCTGGTTCAGGACTCGAGGAAGCAGGGGAGGGGTAGGAATACCCATGCTAGCGGGAAGTTCCATTCTCTGAAGAGGGTGCCTCCTTTAGAGACCTTGCTTGAACATCTCGAGCTGAGCGAGAAATGTAACATGGAACGACTGCCGCCTTTGCTGACGCAAAGAAGTCTATGACCGGTTTTCCCCAGAACCGAAATATAGGTGAAGTTAGCTGGAGGAGAAGGTGCCCTTCGGGAATTAGGTTTGAGCGGGATAGACTGTCTGCGATGTTGTACATCTCTGGGATGTACTCTGCTCAGAGAACAATATAGTTGACTGACGCTATCCCGTAGATTTTCTCTACTCTCCTCAGGAGACTGATATATTTGGTCCCTCCTTCCTTTCTGAACAAGAACTAGTTTGTTCTGAAGATATTCCAAATGTGTTTCTAAGGACATCTGCAAAGAGCTCTTTGACATTGATATGCCATTCTTTTTGGCTCCTTCTCCAAGAACCTTGGGCCATTTGGTTGCCTTCATCACTCCCCATCCATTGGCTGATGCGTCTTTCGTCACAAACACTTGAGGTGGACGATGAAAAATTGGAGTTGGAAGATGAAGCATTGAAATCCACCAACGAATCGAGATAGGACCATCGAAGGAATTTGACCCAACATTAGGGGTTTGGATCTTGAGAGTCGCCGACTAAGTTTTCGGGTTGAGGACCTCTCACACCCAAAGCTCTTTTTCTTGTGATACCCGAGTTGCAGTGAGGGTGTTGAGATCGGGGGACAAGTATCCTCGTAGTGCGGCTTCTCTGAGGTCGTGGGCGAGGTTGAGAAGAAGAAGAGTGTGATTTCACAGCTTCGAGTAAGGCCTTGGGCTCAAACAATTAGTCTTCCGAAGGAGAAATTTCCTTCAGAATCCGACGCGGGACCTAAATCGCTGGTACTGTTTCTCCAACTGGCAATCGTTTGGGATCTCTTTCCGCTTGCGTACTGAAGAAGCCTATCGGAAGTTCTTTAATCAGGTCGTTCTTCAACGACTTCACAGATGGATGTGCCGCAACGACCTAGTTCGAGGTGTCTGCCAGTGCAGGACGTTGAAGAATTAAGCCGTGGGATAATATCCCAAAAGCTCCGTCCATATAAGCCAGGAGATCCGCTCATTCACTTGGCCTTCAGTTTCGAATTTGGCTGCAGGCGAGCGAAGATACCATAAGCGAAGATACTATGTATCTAATGCTGTTCCAACTTGTAGAATTGAGATTCTGACATTTGCGGCTATTTATTTTAGCTTCAGGAGCTGGAAGACGAACATCCGGCTCACGTTCTTTTACGCAGGGGGTAATATCGAACGGAAGGTCTGGAGTCGCTATAACTTCATCGTGCTCGCCATACAGGGGAGGAGCTTCCGGAAGAGAATAGTCACCCTCAGAATACGAGGCTTCCGAAGGGTCAGACGCCGACAACTCATCGTTCTGGACGTATCGGTTGAACATGAGTCGGCTAGAGCCTGGTGAAGAGAAAATTCATGGCGTCATTCATCCTTGCCATCCGCCTGTCCTCTTGTTCTTGGAAGCGTTTGTCAAGAGTTTTTTGTGTCCCAGAATCTTCCGGAGACTCTATTGACAGGGACGATTATCTGGAGACTGGTATGGAAACATTTCTAACCAGGATTCTGTCCGCTGCTTCACGAGAAATGAGCTCCGATTTTAGAGGAGTTACAGCCTGAGCCATGATATCGTGTGACTGCGATGATCCACGGATCTGCTTTTTCATATCCCTATAGTGGTATTCCGTCAAGACTGACGCACTTGGATCAAAGGCCCGAACTATATCCAGTGTGGGCAGGGCGAACCGAAGCTTGTTAAGGACTGTTGCATCCACTTCAAAGCCTAAGTCGATCGAGTTGATCAGCGTCCGGTTCCTCCAGCTATCAGGTAGAAACTTCTTTGCCGCATAATTCAGGCGAGACAGGACGTCATTGTTAGACGGCAGGTCACAGAGAGCTCCCAAAGACTACCGTTGGTAATCCAGGTATCGTAGTAATCCGTTGGTTCGAATCTCACCCAGTGCATGGATTTTTCCTCATTAATTTGAGTTTGTGACCACATAATAATAAGACTCTGAGGGCTAGGTGGTAGAAAATGCTTTGAGCATTAACCTCGCCTGGTGGATGTTACCGTAGCCATCTGACAAGAATACTAGGCAAACAGTGAGTATTGGCTGAATTTTATCTCTTGAACGGCTTAAATTATTGAGCAACGATGCAATATCCGAAGCAGCGATCGACCAGAAAGGATAAGGGGGTCAGGGAGACGCGCCCAAGCGAAATGCAGACGAAGAACCATTTCACGGCTCAAATCCTGATCAACGGCTCGACTGGTTCCCAAAGGTATAGGTACCAGGAGACAGGCAAGGGGTCTAGAGAGACGCATCTAAGCCAAGGAGGGAAAGAGTCCAGCCCACGGATCAAAAATTTGAGCAACGGCTCAAATGATACCAGCGGTCTAGGCACCAGGAGAAGGGCAAGGGGTCTAAGGAGACTCACCCAAACAAAGTAAGGACCGAGTCCAGCACACGGCTCAAAATCTTGAGTGACGGCTCGACTGGTACCAGGGGCATAGATACCAGGAGACAGGCAAGGGGTCTAGAGAGACGCACCCAAGCCAAGGTAAGGAGGGGCATTGTCTAGTCCTCGGCTCAACTTGTATCGAAGGCATAGGAACCAGGAGAAAGGCGGGGGGTCTAGGGAGACGCACCCGCCAAGAGGGGGAACAAATTCCATCCCATGGCTCGAAATCTTGAGCAACGGCCCGACTGGTACCAAAGGCATAGGTACCAGGAGGCAGGCCGGGGGTCTAAGAAGACGAATCCGCCAAGGAGGGAGGACAAAGTCAACTCCACGGCTCAAATTCTTGAGCCACGGCTCGAGTGGTATTTTTTAATAAGAGAACAGGTAGGTCAACCTCCACTGAGAAGGCCCAGCAAGGGAACAAAAGGTTCAAGCTATACTGAGAGGCTCAGTAAGGGAACAAAGGACTCTACCTATACTGAGGAGGCTCGGTAAGGGAACAAAAGTCTCAACCTATCAAAAGTCTCCACCTATGCTGAGAAGGCTCAGTAAGGGAACAGAAGGTTCATCCTATACTGAGAAGGCTCAGTAAGGGAACAGGAGGCTCAACCTATACTGAGAGGGTTCAGTAAGGGAACAAAAGGCTCAACCTATACTGAGAGGGCTCAGTAAGGGAACAAAAGGCTCAACCTATACTGAGAGGGCTCAGTAAGGGGAGAGACGGTTCAACCTATACTGAGAAGGCTCAGTAAGGAACAGAAGGTTCAACCTATACTGAGAAGGCTCAGTAAATGAACAGAAGGCTCAACCTCTACTGAGGAGGCTCAGTAAGGGAACAAAAGGCTCAACCTATACTGAGAAGGCTCAGTCAGGGAACGAAAGGCTCAACTTATACTGAGAAAGCTCAGTAAGGGAACAAAAGGCTCAACCTCTACTGAGAAGGCTCAGTAAGGGAACAAAAGGCTCAACCTATGCTGAGAAGGCTCAGTAAGGGAACAGAAGGTTCATCCTATACTGAGAAGGCTCAGTAAGGGAACAGGAGGCTCAACCTATACTGAGAGGGTTCAGTAAGGGAACAAAAGGCTCAACCTATACTGAGAGGGCTCAGTAAGGGAACAAAAGGCTCAACCTATACTGAGAGGGCTCAGTAAGGGGAGAGACGGTTCAACCTATACTGAGAAGGCTCAGTAAGGAACAGAAGGTTCAACCTATACTGAGAAGGCTCAGTAAATGAACAGAAGGCTCAACCTCTACTGAGGAGGCTCAGTAAGGGAACGAAAGGCTCAACTTATACTGAGAAGGCTCAGTTAGGGAACAAAAGGCTCAACCTCTACTGAGAAGGCTCAGTAAGGGAACAAAAGGCTCAACCTATACTGAGAAGGCTCAGTAAGGGAACGAAAGGCTCAACCTATACTGAGAAGGCTCAGTAAGGGAACAAAAGGCTCAACCTCTACTGAGAAGGCTCAGTAAGGGTACGGATGGTTCAACCTATACTGAGAAGGCTCAGTAAAGGAACTGAAAGCTCAACCTATACTGAGAAGACTCAGTAAGGGAACAAACTATACTGAGAAGGCTCAGTAAGGGAACAAACTATACTGAGAAGGCTCAGTAAGGGAACAAAAGGCTCAATCTATACTGAGAGGGCTCAGTAAGGGAACAGAAGGCTCAACCTATACTGAGAAGGCTCAGTAAGGGAACAGAGAGCTCAACCTATACTGAGAAGGCTCAGTAAGGGAACAAAAGGCTCAACCTATACTGAGAAGGCTCAGTAAGGAAACAGAAGGCTCAACCTATACTGAGAAGGCTCAGTAAGGGAACAGGAGGCTCAACCTACACTGAGAGGGCTCAGTAAGGGAACAGAAAGCTCAACCTATACTGAGAAGGCTCAGTAAGGGAACAGGAGGCTCAACCTATACTGAAAGGGCTCAGTAAGGGAACAGAAAGCTCAACCTATCTATACTGAGAAGGCTCAGTAAGGGAACCGAAGGTTCGACCTGTACTGAGAAGGCTCAGTAAGGGAACAGAGAGCTCAACCTATACTGAGAAGGCTCAGTAAGGGAACAGAAGGCTCAACCTATACTGAGAAGGCTCAGTAAGGGAACAGAAGGCTGAAATTATAATTACCTGTTGTGTCTGCAGAAGTCTCGAACGAAACACAATAAATTAACTTTTTAATTGGTCGCACTTTTAGGTCTTATTAGGTCAAAAGACAAAAGAGTACTGATTACCCCCTACCGCTTCAGTCAGAGCTAAAGTTCAAGGTTTGAGGAGAAAAACCAAAAGTGGGAGGTGACTATAACAGGAAAAGAGGGGAAGTTAGAGGAAAGTTGCACAATTTAGGTCAAAACAGCAAAAGAAATCTCATCTGGGTCAAGCTGGAGCACAGATCCCAAAATACTTATTTTGACACTCGTTCTCAACTGTTGGGTAGCGATGCGGTATAAGCATGTCGCTTATGACGCGCGTGTTGAGGGTATGTCTTCAAATCATGCTCTCGTCAATTTTTTTTTTTTAAATTTTTTAAACTGATGTAACATTTTTTTTATTAATGATTTATCTAACCCTGCACTAATTTATCTAACCCTGCACTAATTTCAACCTAACCTAAGCCCCTCACCCAAGCTATTCTAGCTGGCTAACGAAACACAACATTTAGACTGAAAAATTAATAGTAATTCCGCGAATAATGGAACTGTTCGGCTGACATCCAAAAAAATAAAAGCAACCGTGTTCGGCTTTGGAAGGGCTCCCTTTTGAAGTAGCTCCCATCGACCACCCATTTTTAACCTCTTTGAAGTTGTATATGTGTGAACTTAGCAAACCTACCTTTGAGCAACTTTTTCAAATATTAAAGTTGTTGACATAATTATATTAGAGAAATCCAGTATCTACTCATATCTACTATCTACTTATCTACTGATAAAGATATCACCTAATTTCAGTTTTTCCTATTTTTCTTATTTCAACTTTTCCGTAACTATCCATAGTGTTTTCGATAGTGTGTTCTGTGTTTGAGCTTTACCTTCTTAGCTCAGATCTGTATGACAAGTTAATCTAGTTTAATCTGTTTTCATGGAGAGATAGTTTTGTGTTGAAATTGAAGTCCTTTAATTTTGAAACAAGATAGCTAATTAATTTCTTAGTAATTCTCATCTCTCATGGTCTTAAATGTTTAATCAAGTGCCAAATTTATTGAATGTTTATATAAATTAGGAAATCCCATTGCTTGGTGTTTAATCAATGTGCTTTAAGATAAAGAAGACCTGTATTACTGCATTGAAATAAGAACATTGAAGAGTTCTGGGTGTTTCTTACAGAGTCTACTGAGGGAGAAAGTGGAATGCAGAAGTCTCTAGTATAGGTGGGTGAGAAGCAATAGTTTCTAATTTTAGATCAAATGAGTTAGGTATTAAGTTTTCTGATCTGGTTTATTCTGATCATATTAAGAAAAGTATTAATATAATTTTAAAAGCTAGGGTATTTCATGTCCTACTTTCATTCCAGAAAATAAATTTTCTATCAAATATGAAGAAACAGTATGAAAACAAAATATTTAGTTGAATACACCAAAGTTCTCTATACCTATTATTACATTCATGTGATTTTTGTAGTTCATTTCCTTATGAAATGATTTAAATGATTTTGCTTTTGTAATTAAACAAATCAAATGAAGTTATCTCCTGAAATTAAATATTTTCATGTTTCACTGTTAGGTCATACATGCTGTTGGTCTTCTGCCTTTAATGTGCCTAGTATGTATGTACTTTTTATTCATTGCTTGTTAATAGTCCAACATGAAGTTCTCAAATTCTTTCCTTCCACATCTCTCTGTTTCAGTTTAATAAAGTTACAAAAAGAATCAACGTGGAGAACTTAAATGATGATAATAACAATGAAACATCAGTGCAATGTACTGTCTCTAACAATCACAAATACCTAGTCAAAACAATTGCTCATGGACTTCACTATGAATCTGAGCCATCAATCTCAAGTGAAGATCAACTTGTTGAAGATAATATGACACCTGGTCAAGAGCCAGTCAGCTCCTGGGTCCCTCATGTAAATGGTGAAAGCATTGGAAAATGCTGCAAGAGCAATGGCAAGTTAGAGAATGAAAGTGACTTTCTTGCTGAAAGTGAGACCAATAACAACAACAGTGGTCCTTTCTCTTGTTGTGATTACTCAGTGAGTAGCATATCAAGTAGCCCAACTACTGTAAATAATAATGTGAAACCTGAGGAGATTAGTAATATAAATGTAACTGAAGAAAAGGCTGTGTCTACCATAGCCTTATATGAACACAAACAAGATGACAGTATAAGAAACAGTAATATTGAAAATTTTACCAATGGGGATGAATCAGAGAAGCTGCCTCACAACAAAACCACACTGCCTACACAAGACTTATCAGTGTGCTCCAATGATGAGCATCCTGAAAATATCCAAAGTGATGCAGACAATGCCTGCTCCTTAGCTCTGCTCCATGATATCCACAGCTTAGTTCAGAGTTGTCAGCAAGACCTGTCCTCAGCTTGTGCATACACTGAAGAATGCTGCACTCTTTTCAAAAAATGTAGCAACTACAAAAAGTTGCCTAATGAGTATGTTAATCACAACATCAGGAGAAATAGATTGCTCGTGGATTGGATGTCTCACAACTGTGTACATCTTGAGTGGAACATTGTGGATGAAGTATCAGATAAAGACTGGATAGGACTCTACAGACTAGGTAAGTCATTTAAAGTCTTATATTTAACTGCCTGATCTTGTCTAATAATATCTTTTTGAAATAACTATACATTAAAATCATAACTATCTACAAGTAACAAGTTTGCTTGAAAGAGACTGAAAGAAGTAATTAAATTATTTTCCTATGTGATTTTAAATAAAATTCATAGTTACGTAATTGGAGCCATTATTGATCTAGTAAAACAACTTTTTATTTCTATTATTATTAGTAATTTTATCACACCAGTACTTAATACCAGTCCAAATGCTTTACTAAAACTAAAACCTACCTAACAAATACTTTACTAAAATTAAACAACTGAAAACTAAAATGCCCATAGACTAAAATGCCCTTGTGAACAAAAATTTGTTAGAATCCTTTTACTGATCTAAAAAAGCAATATAATAGTAAAAGTAGCATTGAATGTCAGTACAGTCGAACCTGGATAATTATTATTATATACTCCACCCCACAAAACAAGAGGACTGTGTCCCCTTAGTGTGGGGTAGTCACATTAAATATATGTTACCTATTATGTACAATTATAGTAGTCACTGTGGCAGAGCGAGTTAGCGCGGTAGGCATTGCACACATGGTGACCTGGGTTCGATTCCCAGCGGGGGAGGATTTTTTCTGCTCTGTACTTGGATGTTCGGGGTCCACTCATACCTCGTGAGGAAAAATGAGGAGCTGCTTTAATGTGAAGCGGCGACCAGTGGCAGAATCTTAGGCAAAAAATAATACAAGATATTGTAAATTAAAGTGGTAAAGCCCTATGATTCTGCGCTACCCACTAAAATTGTGACATAATAACACAAAGAAAAAGCATTATTATTATTATGTACAATTATTATAATATATATATCTCCCTTGCCTTTATCCCATATTAGCTTATGTTGCTTTTGGGGTCGGCATTGTTCAACCTCATGGTTGAGGTTTGTAGGGTGAAGCACGTTTTTTTTATGGCTGGATGCCCTTCCTAACGCCAACGATTCTATTTGGTTTTAACGTCCTGATCTGGACGGGGGTGTTACCCTCCATTCGCTGGGAATCGTACCAGCTACCCACATTAACCTCACCCAGCCTGGGTAGGGCCTAATAATTATGTGCAAATAAATTACAAAATACAATTATATATATAGAAAGGATTTCCAGGTCCAATTTACCTCTCTTCAAGGGAAAATAAGCTTTTTTACAAGAGAAACCTGGATAAAAGAGAGAAAAATTGCGGTCCCTTCAGTTCCCTTATATCTAAGTTCGACTGCACTTTCAATTCAATCGACTTTCAATCGTTATAGACTTTCAGAGTATAAAAATGATTGCCACTCTCATCATTTCATATTTGATTCTAATTTTAAACTCGGCTCACTCTCTCGAACTGTCCTGAATGAACGGAGGCCGATTTTATAAAATGACGAAGTAATTAATAATTTTAATTTCAAGAGAGGAAATCCTGGAACAGTTCCAGAAATTATTTGAAACTCTAGAAATTAATTGTAAAGTAGGTACATCAGCGAGAGAGGAACTTCCTAGAATGGAAATAGCTGCCTGGCGACATTGACTGACAGCCCAGTGATGTCTCAAGACTGTAGTAGACTTCAATGTAATTAAAATTTCCGAAAAAGAAAAAAAAATATTTCGTTTGTCATTAGTTCGTTATGAACTTGTCAAGGTGGACCATTCTCCTGTAGACTTGAATTGAGGAGAATTCGGAGGAAGTTAGAAACCTGTCAGCTCGTTATTACTTCCTCTGAATTTATCCTGGCGTCAAACAATTGCATTGCATTGTCTCTGTCGCATTTAAAGAAAAGGAAAAAACTCTCGCAGAAATCAGTTCACATGAATTCAAAATTCAGTTCTGAAAAACTCAGCGTCAATGGCTCTTATAAGATAACTGTGGTCAAGCAACGTTTAGTTAGGCTAGTACTTAGTGGGCAATGGTGGGTGACCACTCAAATTCAATCCCTAGTAATGCTGGTCTATTCCCCGCTCAACCCAGTCTATTCCCTGAGGTTAATTTACAGCGAATCGCGTAATCCCCCTTTCAACTTTCAATGTCAAAGATAATAACTAATAACAATAACAAAAAAAAGAGAATAAAATTTATGTGCTAGTTTCATAAAGTGAAGTCGTTTTTTTTTTTGACATGAGCGAGACATGAAGCTAAACTTACTGGGATCGATATTGCTGGTCACAATTTCTAAACTCGCTTTTTAATACTAAATATTTTCCTTATTTGGGAACTCAAACCACTCACCTCCAAGTTAAGAGTTTGCCGCTTTATCGATTGAGCTACTTAAATTAGGTAGTCCGCTACTCAAAGCTAAAGTCCAATCTGATAAATTTATTCTTCTTTAAATTTGTGTTTTAACGTCGCTTTCAAGTGCATGGTCAATCACGAGGGGCGTATTACCGTCTATTCGCAGGAAACTCACAAACCTGCTACCAACATTGTCACCCAGCCTGGGGTGGGCCGGAATGCCAGCATCACGAAGTCTTTCCCTAGCTAGACGTTGCTTAACTTCGGCGATCCTAGGAGAGCCGCTGCATTCAACGCGCCATCGACGCTGGCAATAAACTTATTAAAATTCATACATTTCCACCACAGCTATTAATTTTATGGAGTCGTATGTCGTATTCCTCCGGGGTGATATCTTCGTTGTAGTGTGCGGGACAGGGGTTCGAAGTGATGAAATAATTTTGACTGAGACTCGAATATTGTCTCTTTGTTTCTGCTAGGCCTAGGTCGTTAAAGTACTTCCGTGATGTGTCATTGTGAGCCTACTTTTACTTGAATTTCTCTCGCTCTTTCTTTATGTCGTCTTACGAAACAAGGAGACTCTGGCATCTTGTAAGGAAGCTACTCTGTCGTAGCCTCATGGGATGATTGATTTATTTGAACGATTTTTGACAAAGTGACGTTAATTTTCTTGAGCGTTATCAGATTTTGATTCTTTTGTTTTTCATTAAGAACCGAAATTATGTACCTATGGGAGAACTGAACTTACTAGATATTTTTGTGAGACTTTTTAGTGGACTATGTTCATTGTTCATAATATTGCGTGTTGTTTTAAATGGGGAAACATAAGTTCTGACACGAATATGTGATTCCGATTTTTTTCTTATTTTTTTTCTGAGAAAAATTTCACCTAGAAGAAGATATCAAATGGAAAATGGAGCCCAAGCCTTTTGCAGCTCTGTACAGTAGAGATTCTATTAGACATTATTATTTTTAGTGGAATAAATAGCTAACAAATTTAGCTTGAATATCCTCTATTAGTTTTATGTTTCGAAAGGCATGTGGGTTCCAGATAGTCGAGGCGTACTCGAGTTAGCTTCAAACTAAGGATGTTTTTGAACTGGGCAGATTTTGGGAACAAATTCTTAAAAGTGCTATTTACAAACTCTCCGCTGCCTACCTCCACCTAAATTGACGGCCATGTCTCAAGTCACTCAAGTGTAGAATACACTTAGAGGAAAATAATGTGTAGGGTCTCAGGGTTAAAGTAAGGCTAGGGCAGGTCCATGTCTCGGGTGGTTAGTAAAAATATATGTAAGTGTCGGTAGGGAGCATACTGAAACAGCGGAGTTTCAGTAGGTAGCATAATAATTTTTTGGTGATTCCATTTCCTTCCTTCCTGTAAATAAGATAAGGACAGTAAAAATCTAACTTTGAATTATTGTTGTTACATTGGGAGAAATTTCATTTTCCACCAACTCTTCGGCACTGCTGTAAAACAAAATATCTGCTGTGTCCTCGGAAAACAAAGGACTCTGACCTTAGTGTAAGCATTACCCCTCAAAGGCTGGGTCTCCTGACCTTTACAAAGCCTATGTTTTCTCTTATTCATTGCACTTCCGGTTGCTCTAGTATTTTAGAATAATAAAATCATCACGCTCGTTTGTCAGTTCGGAGTCAAAGGATTGTGGAACGTGTGATTTTTGAAGCTAGCTTCTCAGGGCAACCTTTTCATGTTGAACAAATACATATTTATGAACATTGAACACATCCATTGTGGGTCTCTTTGTGTTTGCTCGCGTTTGTTTCTCTTATTCTCTTCAGTCCTGATGGACGCTAAGGGCCAAATTATAGAATAAGATAGTACCGAGTATAAAGGAAGACTCTTCCTTAATCGCTTGTGAGCTGAGATTTGTGGAAAATCCTACTTATGGCCACATTATGAAACAGGATTAAAGTTAAGCTAAGCCACACACGCCCTCACGTTGAAGTTTCAACCCATCACATCTCACTATGCCACTATACCCTGAGTTAAGGAATAGTGTCCACATAGAGTAAATCTAATCCTGTTCTATTATTCGGCCCTTAGGGAAGATCTCCTTGGATGAAGGAAAAATATAGAAAGTTTGTTCTGTGTCTATCGTCAATAAGTTCGGTCTTTTGTTTGGTGTTTCAAAACTAGCGCATTGTTTGTGTTGAAAGCTCTATGTAAAACATCGCCCTACTGTATTACTTGCTGAAAATAAGCTGAGGGTGAAAGTGGTATAAATAGCTGATTATTTAAATTGGTATTTTAGTCGCTGTGGCAATAGTGGTTGTATATTTTATGTGTTGAGTCATCCTTTTGAAGACAATTTTGAGTGTTCCAAAGTGACCAACCGAAGTTCAAACATTGACAGCAAAGTCAGCTAATTTCGCTTTTATGTGTAACCTCAACCATATGACTTATCAAACCAACTTTCAGATGCTTGAAGAATATTTTTGTAATTTGTAATTTATTTGCATTAATTAATTTATTAATATGTACTTGTACATTATAGATAACAAATAGCTAACGCTGTTACCCCACACTGTGGGAATACAGTCCTCTTTGGTGGGGTAATTTCATTTCTTAAATTTCTGTTATTTTTTCTCCCTTTATCACCAGTGGACCGCAATTTGGCGGTGTTTCACTCGTATGTGCTTGGATTCATCTCCTGGAATTATAGATTTCTGAAGTCCTTCTTCTAGAATTAGGTCTGAAGATGCTATTATTAAGAGCCACCTAAACTATCTCGTACATAACCTGACCATGTTTCATTTTTTCTTGACTTACCTCTTTTAAAATGAGAAGTCGTTATTATTTTCAATGTCAAGGAAGAAAAGGACTAGGTATTAGTTGAGAAATATACAGTTTTAATCCCTTCAGTCATTTTAGCTTTCTAATACCTGTAAGCTCTAAGCCATAAAAAGTATTGTAATCGGTGTTTTCTTTTTCAAAATAGAGCTCACAAAATTTCTTTTCCTTTTCTTTTGAAGAGCTGTCGTATGGCAGTTGGCGTCTCACCCAATGCCTGGATTTCTCCTTATTCCTTTAAAAAAGAGCACATTAGCTTCTGTGCCATAACAACTGCTGGATTTAAAGAACGCTAGTAAATAGTATTCAGGTAGCAAGTATAAAAAAGGTCTATTATTTATTTATTTTTTCTCAAATTTTCCTTGGATCCTAAGTACTTTTGACTCAAAATCATGTCAATCAGTACTATTTTTTCTGTTATTTATGAATTACTTCTTAGTAACAATTATGGTGAAAGAAAAAAAAAGAGAAACACATTCAATGCAATAGTCGCTTACTTAAAACTGAAGTATTGTTTAAGAATATTTGTTGAAAGAAATGATTTAGAGAATTATATTTTTTTAAGAAAAAATTATCACTTCTTGAAACTGAAGTCAAAAGAATGTGCATCAAAAGAGTCTGTTAAAAGGTATTCTTTTGTTACAAAGCACAAAGGTGCGAAAATTTCATAAAATTATGAACCTTTCAATTGTCTTGAGATTCCATTCATTTCGTATGTAATTGTACATAGGAACCATCCCTTGGGTATAGGAGTAGAGTCTACGTAGTCTCTAGTGCCGTATTTTTCTTTCTAACCAAACGGGAATAAAATGAACCAAACTGGAAGCAAGTCATTTTTTCTTTTGGAATAGGAAAAATTTCCACTTCCAAAGTTATAAAAAACACGAAAAACGTTAGTTCCAAAGGATTCGTCAAGATAGCGCCAGTAGAGTTTGCTAACCAAAGTGGAAGTAGAAAATTCTTGCTTCCAGTTCTTTTATAGGTTAAGTCCATTGTTTATCTTTAAAAGTAACCAAACGCATTTTTCTTTTACGAATGACCTTGGAATAAAATGGAAATATTTGGAAAAAACCTAACCAGGAAATTTTTTCTGGTTAGAAAGAAAAATACGACTTAGGTAAGGATATGGATTCATTAGGTACCCATACCATGGGGAAACAAACACAGCACTGATTCTTCACGCTCACAGGGTTGTTACAATGGCCTACTCGTAGCTCGTCATCAATGGATGGTTTAGTGGATTTAGTTGTCGGGGAAACAAATTGGTTGAGTGGTGAGTACGGGTTTGTTTGTTCTACTCATGAGGATAACAAATTGAGGGGGTTTTGTTCCGTCTGTCCAAGACATAAGCTCGCTTCCTGTCATAAAACCTCCTTGTTCGTTCATGTTGTTAACATGTTCTTTTTTCTTCATTTGTGCTGACTATATTGTGTTTCTCTTGAATGTTTGTCTTACGAGTTTTGTTAGATAGCATGTTTGTGTTTACCACTTTCGTGATATCACAACTACTCAGACTCGCTTTACTAAATCTACGCTGAAACCGGGACTTGAACCACCGACCTCCAGGTTACAAGTCTGCTGCCTTATCGATCAAGCTACTGAGGCCGGTTATTTTACGAGTATAATATATTTTCAATGCTAAATCCTAGACTTGGGCACATTAAACATACAGTTAAATACTTCACCGACCTCATTATGTACTTACATGCTTAAATAAAGAGATGTAATGTTTTTTTAAGCAGAAAGAGAAAGTAGAATTTCCTCTCAGAGAAGAATGCTCCGACTTTCTTAAAATGTACAATTGTACACAGGTACCTACAGGTAGTTTCCACACGTAAGTCGCTGACACCAAAAGAGTGAGAGGCGGTAGGACCAAACACATGAGACAAAACAGTCCCTAGGTGATGTCAGTCGCAACTTCCGGTGACGAGGCATGTTTGAGTTTCCAATTTGAACAGCTTCCAAAACCAACAATCGTGACGACCTGAAAAGACGACCTTCCTTTTTTCCAACAAAATTCTCGGAGTGAAATAATCCCAAGTCGATTCAATCTACCACGCACCCTTTCGTCCACACTATTGAATTATTGAGTATTGACAATATGTGCGTTCATAATTAAGATATTGATGATTTGAAAACTCATCATTGATTGGTTCTGTCAGTTCCGATAGGAAAGGACCAAAATCTGCATCGTCACCCTTCCGAAAATTTAGTAATTTTCATTTCATGAAAAGAATACCAGCTGACTCCGTAGTTCCGACTGTTGGAAAGGATAAAGAGTATTACAGAGCAAAGGATTTCTAGATTTTATACTTAGTGTGTGAACAAGATAAGGTCTTTGAAAATTCTTTTCGTATAATAGAATCTTTAAATTGTTTGATCATGTTTGTTCTAACTTCCCCTCAAGTATCTGTTATCTATGAATGTTTCAATGGAGATGAAAATAGGAAATTTCAAATAATGTCCATATTGTCCATGCTTACTGCTTACCCATTGTCCTTTGGTGCCCTAACGTCGCTCATCATCGGTGGCGCCGATTTCAGACCCGAAACGATTATACGGCAATGCCTCACTGTAGAGTAGGATTAGGAAAATAATTAAAGAAAAAAAAGGGCCATGCCTTGGGCCGGAACTTGGGTGTAACCGCTCATTACCGCTCATCTGATCTATTGTTTGATTGAAATATGCTGTTAATTGAATTGAAAAGGTTTATATTAAGGAGCGCGGTAGCGCTCCGACCCGCCAAGTCAATCGAAATAGTTTGCGCGCTACCAAGAGTATACTATACGCGACAGCATAAGTAGCACATTTCGTGTAGTTGTAGGAGGAAAAGTACAAGTGATGGAGGAAATTGAACTACATATACAGATTGGGGCACGATAATAGACAAGCTTTTAAAAAAGAAACATTGAAATCGTTTGAGTTAAGTTGGTCAAAACCACACTGTAAAAACGTCATTTTTTTTCAAAATTTTCTGCTTCTTCTTTGACGTTGACCGCTCTACAGCCAAAACCACTGGACCGATTTTCATGAACGATGGCTCATTATTTTTCTTCTGGGTGGTAGGTGTGCCTTTTTATGGTTTCATTATCCCAAAAGATACCATTTGGCCGTTAATTAGGAAAAGGATCATTTTCAGAGCTCAGAATAACATTGGAGTATAGATATTTAATCTAGTTTATTATGTATATACCTATTCATTCACAAACCTTTCAATCCACATGTCCCGATGTGAAATTGTGTGAAATAAATAGTCGCCGGTGCTGAGTGAGTTAGCGCGCTAAGCTTACCACGCATGGTGACCTGTATTCGATCCCCAGCTGGGCAGGAGTTTTTCTGCACTTTATTTGGGTGTTTGGGGTCCACTCATAACCTCGTGAGGAAAAATGAGTAGTTACTGAATAAGTAACGACCAGTGACGGCATTACCAGAGTTAAAATAAATTAATGTAATAGAATTTGAAAAGTAAAGGAGGCTCTTAGTAATGCTGCGTTACCCACGAGAATTGTGAAGAGGCCTTGTGCTTCACCACAAATAAAATCATACATACAAACATACAGTTTATTAGAGCTAAGAATATAAAATAAAGACAGTGAAAGAAGTTTCATAGTTAACTTTGTAAAAGCCCCTACACTACCTAATACCTATTCCTAATTAGGAATGTTAGGTACATAGGAAGTGAAAGGCTTTTTCCTCCCTATCCAATTCTCTCTAGTAAATATTTCTTTCACTGGCCGCTAAAAATTTTATAATACAAAGTAAAATAAATTGAAGCTTTTATGTGTTGCAAACACCACGATCGTTCATCAATAGGCCAGTTAGCTCAGTGGTTAAGGCGGCACTGTGAGAAGTTTCAGATGCCAGAAGTTTGCGGGTTCGAGCTGGGACATACGATTTTTAAAAACAATATACTCTTTACATATTTTAGTTTTACATAATTTACATTAAATTTAGTGAGTTTATGAGGTACTATTAACTTTTTTGTTGTGGGTTGTGTTGTACCTCATTTATAGTATAAAATAAAAAATTAACAGTTAAAAAAAATATATTTATACATTTATTACTCAACACAATAAGCTTCGTTCTCAGTATTCTTTCACATAAATTAATTGTAAAAATACATAGTTATCCTCCCATTTGGGATTTTTACCACATAATAATACATCTTGGGCATACTGCTGAAATAATAGGACTTAAAAGTCCTAATTATTATATCTGACATAAATTAAGGAAATATGTTCAGGGTGTACCCACTATTTGAACCAGTTGAGGGGCCCATCTGGATAAAATGAATGGCACCACACAGCATCCTTGTAAAAATCTGTGACACAGTGCCAATTTATGAAACGGGATTAATTTTAGAATAACCCGGACTATCTCTCTAATCGTTCTTCGACTTGAGGGAGGGTCTCTTGTTGTCTTACCTTCTTTTAAACATAATTAACCGAACACAGTGAGAACGAACTCACTAAGTGAGGTTCTGTTTTAACTTGGGTACTGGACGAATTGGCTTTCGTTTGTCTGTTTGTCTGTTCTGCGATAACTCCCGAACGGATTCTTCAAAATTGATGAAGTTTTGTATACATGTTTATTTTCTAATCCTAAAATTTTACTTATACCTTAAGTAGACCACTCGAGGCCAAATGGGGGCCGTCTTGGTGAAAAATGAAAACGATTTAAAAAAAAAAAAAAAAAAAAAACAAGTAACACTCTTGAGTCGTTGAAAAATATATAAAAGTTCATCAGTGAAATTCGGAAATCGTGAAACCTAAGGGGGCCGCACTGTGGTAAAAAATCGATATAGGGCCAAAAAAATAAAAAAGGCCGGTTGATATGTTTTATACAGGGTGAGCATAAAGTCTCACCCCACCCCCCGTATCTCGAGAATGGCTGATAATACAAGAAAACGCAAAAACACGTATCCCTTCGATTTTAGGAGGATTAATTTTCAGCCTGCCATGTAAAAGAAAGCCAAAAAATAATAATATTGACGTTACACAATGTAGGAAATACTATTACCTATTAACCGAACACAGTGAGAGAGCGAAGCAACCTCACTAAGGGGTTCTGTTTTAACTTGCATACTGGACGATTTGGCTTGCGTTTGTCTGTCTCATAAATAAGGCGAGATCATTATTATAATAATAAAATTTTATAATTTAGGAGCGTGGTAGCCCTCCGAACCTCCAAGTCGGTAATTCGCGCGTTACCAAGTGATATTAGCACAATTCTTGTAGTTGTAGGAAAAAAAGTACAAGTGATGAAGGAACTCGGACTATAAATAAATATAGATTGGGGCACGATAAAGACAAGCTTTGAAAAAAGAACCATCAAAATCGTTTGAGTTAAGTTAGAGAAAACCAAACTTTAAAAACGTCATTTTTTTTCATCATTTTCTGATTCTTCTTTCACGTTGACCGCTCTACAGCCAAAACTACTAGACCGATTTTCACAAACGATGGCAAATTTTTTTTCTCGTGAGTGGTAGGTGTGATTTTTTATTGTTCTTTTATCCTAAAATGGACATTTGGCCCTTAATTGGGAAAAGGATCATTTTCAGAGCTCAGAACAAAGTTGGTGTATAGATATTCAGTATCTAGTATATTATCACTCTCCCAGATGAGTCAAAAGTGGCATATCTACTTTTTAGGTGAAAGAATAATTTGGAGAAGTATACTGTGCTTAGGTATGAATATCAAACTAAAATCTTTATCTTCACATTCAAACTGTTTCATTTATCAACACTTGTTCCTTTAAAGTCATTATTTAATATGTTAAATAGTTTTATATTGAAAGAACATGTATCATTCACCCCACACCTATACAGGGCCACTACAAAAAGTTATAAGATCCCCCAAAAAATATCACTTCGTGACATAAAAAAGTCCCGCCAAGTCGTTCCCCAAAAATATTTCAGTTCCCAAAAAATATATTAGTTATTTGTGACCTCCCCCAAAAAAATTATTGAAATCAATTTATGGCCCCGCCTTTTATTCATTCACCTAAGTGCAACAGTATACTTATTAATAGCCTCCCCTCTCTCTTTCTTCTAATGTCCTCTTTCTTTTGTTCCTTATTGCATGTTGGAATGTTTCCTTTACAAACTCAGAACTTAAGTCTTATTTCCTTGCTCCTTTCACCGACTTGGGCTCTTGGCGGAGTACCACCAAGCAGGTCCGTTCTTATCCAATGGAACTGATGTCTTGGTTTTTTTCTAAGATTATATATAAATGTAGACATATGTAAACATGTGTTCCTTGGAAATGAGCCGGAATCGTGACTTGTTCTGATGGTCCAATTCTCGTTGGTGGCAGATATTTTGCGACTTAGATACAGATAATGCATCCTTGGGTCGCGGTCCGCTAGACTTCTCATTTCCTGTTCTCCATAAGAACCACTATGTTAAATTATCTCTTTTTAATTCTTTAAAAATAGCACTGTCTTTTAGATTCATATATTTATCATTGCCAGTTAGTGGTACTCCGCCAAGAGCCCAAGTCGGTGAAAGGAGCAAGGAAATAAGACTTAAGTTCTGAGTTTGTAAAGGAAACATTCCAACATGCAATAAGGAACAAAAGAAAGAGGACATTAGAAGAAAGAGAGAGGGGAGGCTATTAATAAGTATACTGTTGCACTTAGGTGAATGAATAAAAGGCGGGGCCATAAATTGATTTCAATAATTTTTTTGGGGGAGGTCACAAATAACTAATATATTTTTTGGGAACTGAAATATTTTTGGGGAACGACTTGGCGGGACTTTTTTATGTCACGAAGTGATATTTTTTGGGGGATATTCTTATCATGGTCATTTTAATCTATATCTTTTTTGTGACCCTCCATTGCCTGATATATTACAATTCCAAAAAAGCTTAATTTTGACTTGTCCCTTTTGTCTGTTAATGAAACTTGGGCCTTCAAAGTTCAGACCCTAAAAAGTCAATTCGACGTGCTCTCTGAAAATTGAGCCTAGATTTAGAACTTGAACCTGAGGAAGAAAAGACCCCAAGTTCTTACATTCGACTTGTCCCTAAACAAATTAATCATCGATTTCTTACAATTAATGTTTGTTATTTTACTATTGAAATCACTGAATACTTTGCTCTTTATTTCGATAGGTTAAAAAGCACTCTGAGGTCAAATTATAAAATGGGATTACTTAACAAAAACTAAGATAAGGAAAGATTGTACCTTAACCATAACCATGTTATGGTGCGCTGTGCTGATTGGTACAAAGTTCGACTTGAGGGATGACTATTCGTTATCCTCCTAATCCTATTTTGAAACCAAGAGCCACATTATGAAACAGAATTAAAGTTAAACTAAGCCAGACACGCCCTCAAGTTGTAGTTTCAACCAATCACAGCTCACTATAGCCCTAAGGGATAGTGTCCACTGAAATTAAATCTCTTATTTTATTATTCGGGCCCAAGGCATTACATTAAAGAAATTAATGTAATTAAACCCCGCCCTTTAGGTAGGAAATTTCTCTGTTTTTTTCCTTCTTGTATATTCTTGTATTAATCTTTTTGTTTTTCTTTATATTTCATTGTGTTCTACTGTATAGGTATATTTTTTGTTCTACCTAATAAAGCTTAAAAAAAAAGTCTCGACTTCCACCAGCCCTGTATGTCTGTTATTTTAACCCAAAGACCCTGATGGAGACCCGACACCACCTTGCAAGTCCCCCACTCCAGGTGGCTCGCCTGTTGCAGGTGGTAACCTGATCCTCACTGGTTGAATGAAGTTACAACTTTGAGTTCGGTATCCATTTTCGCCTGAGCACTCGCGCTTTAGTGCAGCCGTCTACTTTTTCTCTATCTCTCTCTCTCTCTCTCTCTCTCTCTCCCTCCCTCCCTCTCCGTCTCCCTCTCTTACTCCCCTACTTTTATCCCCCCTCCATCCATGTTCTCGAATAAACTAGTAACAGGCTCTCTCTCTCTCTCTCTTTCTCCCTCTCTTTCTCCCTCTCTTTCTCTCTCTCTCTCTCTCTCTCTCTCTCTCTATCTCTCTCTCTCTCTCTCTCTCTCTCTCTCTCTCTCTCTCTTATTCTCTTGGAATTAGAACTGCCTTCGAAAATAAGAGAAAAAAAAAATTGAAATTGGTGCTAAAAAAAAGAAAAAATCGGATCGATGATGCGTGCTGTCGATGGTGAAAAGGTTGGTTAGGGAGTGATATAGCGTCAGGGTCGTCAGGGAGCATAGCTGGACAAAATAAAGGACAAACCTTCATAATTATGATGTGATCTTCAAAAAATTTCTTTCTCTAAAGAAGTTATGTCACAATGACTCAAAGCCATTTCTAAAATTTGCCATCTTGGAAACTAGAACCACTAATCTCCAGGTTACGATTCTAACGTCCGGGTCCTAACGATTCAGCTTCTGATGAATGGTGTTAGCTATATTTATGAGGACCAGGTTTAGCACTGTGGCCACCTCTGAGGTACTGAAACACAGTTTCGGGTTCAAATACCGGTCGGAGTGGAATTTTCAGGCTACTGGACTGGCTTAATATTACTAAGTTGAGCTGATGTGGTTCTAGTGTACTATAGGACAATCTAGAAAAGAGGCATATATACTACCACAAGTTAGTTCCAATATTCATTAATATCCATCATCTGCCATACCTTAATCACCAATTATAATATAGGATACATAATTTAAAAAAAAAAAAAAAACATGTTATCATATTTGATCGATAAGGCGGCGGACTTGTAACCTGGAGGTCGGTGGTTCAAGTCCTGGCTTCAGCGTAGATTTAGTAAAGCGAGTTTGCGTAGTTGTGATATCACGAAAATGATTAACACAAATGTGATAACTTTAACTATGTTAATTTGTGACTAATCATAATCGTGATCACATAACTACTCAAACTCAGCTTATTACATATTTGGTAAACTTATGACTCGAACCACCGACCTCTAGGTTACGAGTCGGCCGTTTTATCAGTCGAGCTAGTTCCCAATCTATTTGCCATATCTCACGTGTGACATATCTCAGGTCAAACGTGAAATCCAGTCTCTGAACGCTACAATTTTTTGAATATTTAATACCACATCCGGCCTGAATGAATTATTTTTGATAGTTTGAAATCCGCGGAAATTTTGAAAAGAAATTCGTGGAATGTTCTGATGCCTTTGCCCTCATTTTGTCGCATGAAAAGAGTTAACCTTTCCCTGGCCTTAAATTTTCAGAAAGTTGTCTGGTATGAAGTATGACTATTGTGAATATTAATTTATTGTTATGATTTTCTATTGTTGCTACGACTCATGTGAAGATGTACCTACCTAAAGTATAGCCTTCCACCCTTCCATCAATATTATTTCAAGTGATATTTCAATTTCAAAAACCACCAATTAAAAAAAAATCATGCTCAGCATGCGAAACACTGACCTCCAACATACGACGATGATTAACTTTCCGTTACACGTCTGCAGAACTTATTGCATTTATTTGTTTCCCACTTTCTAAAAATTTCGTAAAATTATACCATTAGTCTAAAACTGCACCCGAGGCATGGCCCTAGATTTATTTTTCCTAATCCTATTCTACACTATGAGGCATTGCCGTGTTTCGTTTCGGGCTGGAACTCAGCGCCACAACCTGGAACCTACTACACCTATCCATGGACACGAAAAAAAAGAGAAAAAGCCTCATGACTTAATGTACGATTCATTCAATAATCACATTCAGTATATCAGTATAAAAATAAAAGTGAGAAGTTGTATTAGATGTACATGAATAACAGAACATACCATGAATAACACATTATTCTTGCATGACCCTGTACAAGGACACAAACCACCAAGTCCTGTGCGTTACCTGAGAACCGCCGTTCGACGGACCCTGTACGCCTCTCCGCGATATCCCTACACTGTAGACGTCATTTCCGCCAGTGGAGGAACCCCTCTCTCTCTCTTTCTCTCTCTACTTCCGCTCTCTCTCGCACGATTCATTCAACAAACGTCCTCACATTGGTTTTCATTCATTCACCGAACAACCTTGGTATTCTCTTTCATTCATTCTGAATTCTGAGCATGGAGTTGCTTCTTCCACCTCCATTCGTTCCAAGTTGTTGAGTAGTTGCTCCGTGCAGCATGCGTACTCTTTCTTATCTTGCTCCGTCTTCGTGATCATTGAGTTCACTCGTTTGGTTGAGAAAATCTTCCAATATCTTCTTCGTTTCTGATTTGCTTGTTTACATTTGCGTACTCGTTCAACGAGTGTTTTTTGTGCGATTTTTTTGTAGTTGCCTAAATAATTGTGTGTTTTTTTTTTTGCTCGGTTTTTATTTCGAACAATCTCTCAACTTGCCGGCGTGGACTCGCTACTGTGCAGATCAAGATCCACTTTCTATCCTGATTATCAAAAATCAATAGTTTGTCTTGTTCATTTAATTTATTTATATTGTTTACCTCATATATCTTTTCATTCTATTTCTTAATTGTATGTTTCGTGACATTTGTGAATAATAATTCACTCGTGATTTCGGTAACACCAGCGCGTGTTTCAGTTTTTCAGATGGTGCAATAACGTGCGCTGTTTTTTTGTTTAACTTATATCTAAAATCCTCGGCGAAAAATATGTGTGTCGTGTAAATATTTACTTTTGCTACTTAATTGGTCCACTTTGGATTTGATTTTCTGCCCCGGAGGAGTTTAATGACAACGCTGCCACCACGGACTGGTTCAAGTGCCGACTGTATTCTCGATTGGGTACGTATCACTATTTTTCTGACTGTGGGTCTACTTACTTTTTCTTTACTATCTTCTTCTATCCTATGAGCTATATTAAGTCCAAGTCGAGTTTTTTCTTATCGAAAGGTTTTTTAGGTAGAATGCTCATTTTGTTTGCCGAGCTTATCAGGGGTCTCAGGTATGAAATTTAATACAGGGTGATGCTTTTTGTGGAAATTTCAATAGAAAAAGGCAGTTTGCAGCATTTTCAGCGACAATAATACTTTGATTTTAATAATGACGAAAAGGACATATTCACGAGGTATGTTAGATAGTTAAATCTGCAACGACATTATGTTTTTACGTATTACAGGAGTTGATGTTACTCTCGTGTGGGTAATACACTCATAACCTTTTGGTATTCAAGTTGAAGAGATGGCTGTTGTTAGCATACTCCACACCCCGCGCGCCGTCAGCCTTCAATCACAATCACAACTCCTGATCAAGCCTAATTTTGTGCATTACGTAGTTCTGTATACTCTGTAGTAATAGTCTCTTATAATATCAACAGTTGTCTGAAATTAAGAAACTACGTACAAGATGCCCGAATGGACCATTGAATAACCTACTGTTCCTTTTGGCAGAGGAGGTTAACCAACAAAGAGATCCGTCTCAAGGAAATCGAGAATACATGATTCCATGTTTTAGCTCCACACTGAAATTTTCAGTTCAATTTAAATTATCCAGTTTACATTACATTGCAAAATACACCCGGACAAGCGCGCGGGACAAAAACTGCAAAGATGGTAGGAGCCCAGGACACTGTCTCGGCATTTCTGTGTCTTACTATCAGAATTATATACATGAAGTTGAAAAAATAATCACTCTAATGACAGAAAAAGAAAGTAAAGAAGTTACTCGTATATGTAGAAGTCTATGATGTTGGGCGAAGTTAATAGACAAAATAGAGTTCTTCAAAAACGTTCTTACGAAAACGTCTTTTAATTTCGCCCTAAATCATTGCATTAGTCTTTTTTTCATTTACTTATTAACAATTCTGTATTTTTGCAAAGGTTCTTTTTCTAAGCTAATGATAAAAGCTTCCAAGACCATCTCCGTAAAACGTCCATTTTGTCTGATTTGGGAAGTACACTTGAACATAAATAATTACATATCTAGGTACGTGTGTAGAGAATATGGAAAAAGCTTTATGCCACGAAGCTAGTCACCTTAGAGCAAGATAACACAGGAAAGGTCAGTGCTGCTGATAACACTGATTTGGCCACTCCGCCAATCCAATGAGGAAGAGATTACCTAACGTAACTTTGCTACAATCACGAATATTTGGAATAGCAAAGAAACCTGATTCCCGCCTTAACGTGAGAATTGTAAACTAATCGGTCGAATATAATAGTTTGAGATATACCAGGATTACGCAAGTTTTTATAAACTTTTGTTTGAGCAAATGAAATAGTATATTACATTATTACAATTACATAATACAATTCATAACAGCAGATCATCATGCAAGACAAATATTACTTTCCAATGCAATTGTTTTGTTAAAACCGCTTTATCTAGACTTTGAATTGTTTAAATTGGATATTATCACCCTGAATCAAAATTCAGATACTTTAAGGGTACTCTTCAAAGAAATTTAGGGTGTACCTTGCATGCAAAAATAATTTTACTTGTGAGTATAAAAGAAAATTTACTAACTTCCTTTAACTGTCTGAAAAGTTAAAGAGCATCTTTCCTTAGAGAGTATATTATTCTGAGCTAGATAACACGGCTTTGGCACAGCCCCCCTTATGATAGAGGATCATGATTGTGTCAAGTCTGTCCAGAAATTCCTGAACGAGTTTCAGGCAGTTCCCGAGCCGCACCCTGCACAAATTTGTAGATTTCAAGTGTTTCTTTGGGCCATTATGGTCGACTTTTGCTTGTCTCTGGCGATTTGTTTTAATAAAATGGCCATAAAGCTATGTCCTGTGTGGACACTCCATCAAAGACCATTAAAACGCTAATAAAAAATGTACACAAAAGAATCGCTGATTAAATACGCCAAGTGGGCGGTAATTTTACGACCCTTTTTACGACGGTTTTAGGGTGATAAAAATTGGAACCGATTAAGATTACATGTATTAATTTTGATTTGATTTTATATTGTTGCTATAAAAGAAGATCTGAAATGAGTATTCCGTCGTTAGTCTACAAAATTCGCTCTATCAATTTCCTTGTTTTTGAATTATTCAAATTTGATGTTTACGAGTTATTGCTACATAAAACCATCAGTTGGAATGGGATTATATTCAAATCGCGTTCCTTCACGCTAGTAAAAAACAAATTTTATCACTGATAATGTTTAAAGTTTAAAGCATTCTTAAAGTGTTGACCCGTTCTGGGTGAAGGACGAGTGGATCAGAATTTTTTGCTGATATCTGAATTATACCATCAGTACTAAGCTGATTTCACGCTTCTGCTTGTGTCCACTGGAGCATGCATGGGTTAACTTGAAGCGGAATAGTAGATTAGTCCAACCTTGAGAAGTCGAAATTGTCTGAATTAATCCAAAATCATTGAATCGTATGATTCTTGGACAAACAGAATTTCGAAATTAATCTTGAAGAATGATGAATTTCTTACTGTTCAATTAGAGTTCAATAGGGGCAAGGACTCTGAATGTTACAGACCTCTCTTTAAATAAATATTCATTTAAAAAAAAAAAAAGAGTTCAATCATTACCAATGGACCATAGGACAATATTACCTGTTGCTTGTCTTGCGATTTAGACTGGTTCGCTGTTGTTTTCAAATATGTTGATACTTACCTTCATTTCAGCAAAATAATTCCTAGTAGCGTTCTATTGGGATCATGCGCTTGTCTAGATTATTGGTCAATCTTTTTGGTCGTTAGTTTGATGGAATGCCCCTGTCATATCCTATCCCCATAAATCTGTGACGGTATTCTCCAACTACACCACCCTACATTATTATCTGTACTTCTCAGATCTGTTCTTACCAATCCACCTTCTAATGGTCGGTATTTAAGGCCTTTCAATATTAAGCATGGTTGATTCTTATCTTTTTTTCACTCTCTAGGGCCCAAAAGAGTCAAGTGGTTAACGCGCTAGTCTGGTAATACAGGTAGCGTAGGGGTTCGTTGGTTCGAATCCCACCCGGTGGATGAGTTTGTGACCACATTTTTTTTTTTATAGATAAGTGTTTCTCAGCCGTTTTTATTTCGTAGCCATGAAACAGGAGCTACTGTAGACGCTTGTGGTCTGTGTTGTAACCTTCCCATCCCGTAGTATGCCTCCCCTCTAATGGGCGAGAAGTGACACAATACTTCCCAATTAGGCGCTGGGTCAACACGAGCGCTCCGGAAGGTAGCCCTTACAAACAATTGTAACCAATTTAAGAATCGGCACGGGGGATCGAACCCGGGACCTTACGCATGGCAAGCGAGTACTTAGCCATTGAGCTAAATCGCGCGCTCTTAAAACATAAAAATAAGACTCTTGAGGGTTAGATGGTAGAAAATGCTTTGACCATTAACCTCGCCTGGTGGGTTACCTTCCACTAAAGAGTGTTTGACCATTAAGCCATTAACCTCGCCTGATGGTTACCTTCCACTCAAGAGTGTTTTTTTTTATATTTATTATTAAAAGACGCCACTGGGATCTCCGTGACAATATTCATCCTACATGCTATACCGGATCAGCTCGCAACACCTTTCTCCGGAGAAACCCCCTCAGTTCTGCGTCGCCCCCATATCATTTGGTTGGGTATTGAGAGCGTAGGCTTCCCTGTTACTTGAGATGCTTGGTGTATGGATAGAGTTCTCTCTCTCTCTCTGCACTCGAAGATTTGTTTGTATCAAAACTAGCGGTTTTCCCGTACTCCACGAGGATATATTGAAAGTCAATTGGCGTAGCTATGTTGAAGTTTTGTTTACTTGATTCTATTAGGCTTTATCCTCCCCTGAAACACAATTTTTTTTTTTTTAAAAAAAAACAAAGGCATGGCTGTGACGGTATATGCATGTTTACACCCAGTCTCCCAATTGGACTTTTAGTTGGTATTCATCAAAAATCGTAATTATTATAGTAAGCTTTATTAGGTAGAATACAATGAAATTATAAAGAAAAATTAAATAGATTAAGCAAAGAAACAAGAACAAAAAAGAGAAAAAAGCTAAAGTCCTACCTAAAGGGCGGGGTTATTGCCTGTAGCAATCTCTTCCACCCAACCCAACGTAATCAATTCGAAGTGAGGCCAATTCTCTCTTTTTCGCCATTTAGCACCGATCGACTGTGGCAACCACTACAGACAAAATTCTGACAAGCAATATTTCGGGTCTGTGAAACGGGCTCGGGACCACTTGTGTATTTAGAAAACCGGCTTCTATATCTATAATTTTATTAATCAATGCATCATGAACTTCTTGAGTGACCGTAAGAGCTTTCGTGCTGCCTCTTGAAGATGTAGAGAGTTCCTCTGTAGACATATGCAGGGGAGAGTATACCTATGTAGTCTCTCGTATACTCTATATACATATGTATGAAATCTATATAGTACCTCTGGAGTCTAGAGGCATCATCGCTGTAGACTGTAGAGTCTTATATATGTAGGTACCTCCATTTATCCATTGTATTTTCTACATATAGACATCATCGCTGGAGAGCAGACCTCTATCTCGGAAACGTCCGTAGACATCATGAATAGCTAAATTAGCGCTCGTGCAATCAACCACAGCCGCGGGCCACAGCAACTGAATCAACAGAGCAGCATATACTATGCCTGAATCGGAGGAGGGTCTGCCGCGCGGAGATATAAATCCTGACATGATAGGGGAGTCGAACATCGGACTCTAATGAATGGCGGATAATTACTCAGAATTAATTGACGGAACCTTCGGGAGCCCTTTTTCTACCATCAGTTTGTTTGTTGATTATTAAGGGCCGAATTATAAAACAGGATTAAAGTTAAGATAAGCCAGATTATTCCTCAACTTGGACTGTATAGTGTGTTGTGATTGGTTGTAACTCTGATTTGAAGCGTGTCTGGCTTATCTTAATTTTAATCCTGTTATTCCTGTTTCATAATTTGGCCCTATGGCTCATAGGAAAATATTTTCATGTGACCGCAATATTGCAAAACATTCTACTTAACTCACGATGGCCATTGCATGGAGAAATCGAAATAATATTTATCAGTCGTTTCCTTGAAGTAGAGTGAGTGTCTCACAGCCTTTTTTTTTTCGAAGCCATGAAACGAAAGCTATACTGTATACGCTTGTAGTCTGTGTTGTACTGTTGTATGTCTCCCCTCTGATGGTCGAAAAGTGACACGCTGACACAGTACTTCCGATTTAGGTGCTGAGCCAACACAAACGCACCATACAGCCTGATGTCAGAACATGCCTCCATTGAAGTTGCAAACTAATCCAGTCTTACTTTCTTAGTTCTTTTTAGTTTTTTAATGGCTTTCTTTACTGTGACAGGATTTTCACTTCTGAGCTATTCCAGCTAAACCCGGTTAGTTCCTTCTTTGGTCTCTTTGTATTTTTGGATTCACGATCTAACACGATCCATATTGTCCTATGAAATAGGAATAAAGGTTGTTCACCCAATATGAATATATGAATTCAAGACGTCCAGAATTTCATCCGTCCGGAGAACAGAATACGTACATGTATAGGGACCTTGTTCAGTGGTGGGGCTGATGGTTCTTGCTAGAGTCCATGAGTGGAAGGTCGCCTGTTCGAATCCGCACGCTGCACACTAGGGCACCTGCTGTCTTTTCTCTATCCTCACACGCGAGGATAGCAGACCAGCTGCTCTCTCTCTCTCTCTCTCTCTCTCTCTCTCTCTCTCTCACCTGGCCTTGCTCTCTCTTTATGCACATTTCAATGAGATCTTACTGGGTGTCGACTGTCGAAACTGTCGGAAGTATTGCAATAAACTTGTATTTCAAAAAGCATCGGTCCCATTACAAGAGATCATTCGAATAAACGGAAGTTCTGCTTCATTTTGGTCCTTGGCTACTAGGCAAATAAAACACTAGTGCTCCAGTTACACACTAAGGACTTTAATACCTATCATGATGTTCACTGACGATTTGAATCCATCTATCTATTTTTTATTAGTGCATGTCAACATCTATGGTCATGATCATACACACCACAACAACGATTTGAATACCTACTTGTCCTAATTTTATTCACTAATCACTTGAATCCTTGTCCTTCTATTCACTAAAACAGTAGAATCTCGCTAAATCGAAATTCCGCTAGGTTGAAAATCCCATTAACCCGAAAGAAATTTTTCAGCCCTTGTCGAACTTCGCTCCTTACTCGAAGTTCCGATCGAAATGACGCTTCTCATTTTTGAATAAAATTCCGAGTTAACCGTATTCTCCTGTAGTCATTACACGACATACACCCTGTATGTCGAGGAATAACTATAATCTTTTCTATTGGTTCATCCAGTATACAATTATGACATTGTTGAACAAACATTGGATGCAATCAATGAATGGGTCTAATCGTTAGGTACTGAGAGGAGTCTATTCAATCGTGATGAGATGATTGAGTTCGGAGCTAGTCTTCTGCTACAGACATCTGTGATTAGAAAATTTCTATTTGTGATGAGAGAATTAGAATTTCAGAGTCATTTGTTGTTATATAGAATTGCTTAAAGGATGTTGAAATTTCATAGCTTAATGATAGTTCTGATGGAACTTTGTAAGTACTGATGTGGAATGTGATGAAAATGAGCGATAGTAAAGAATATTAATTATTTTATTGTTATTCTTATCCCCCAAAAAACACTACGTGTACAAATAGTCGTCAAGTGTTGGAATGATTAAAAAGAACTGATATCAAAAACGTCAATTTTCTATGTTTGAAGGAATTATTTTTCACGTAATTAGTCTCTTGATAATTCAACCAAAAAAATAGCCACTCAACAAGCAATGCTCTTGTAAGAACAAAACAGTGTGCAGTCAAGGACGTGGTTCTGTAACCTATGCAACATTGTTCTTACAAGAGCATTGTTTTGTTGAGTGGCTATTATTTTGGTTGAATTATCAAGAGACTAATTACGTGAAAAATAATTCCTTCAAACATAGAAAATTGACGTTTTTGATATCAGTTCTTTTTAATCATTCCAACACTTGACGACTATTTGTACACGTAGTGTTTTTTGGGGGATATCACTACTTTTTGATTTAATTGATTTTCCTTTGATAGATGAAATAAAAACTAATCAACAATTAACAGATAAAAGAAAAAAGACTTTTAATTTAAGGATGTTGCGATACGCAGTAATATTATAAGACTATCATATAAAATGTTGGGTAATTTATATTGGAGTACGAGTAGTGAGGTGACACTACCTTGTTTAATGAAAAAAGTTATAATGAGTTGCATGCTTGAAAATTATATTGTGACCCAAGTACTGTTCTGTAAATAATTACAATTGCAAGGAGGAAAAAAAAACCTTGAAAAGATGCTGGAAGAATATTTCATAGTACTTGCTAAATATTATCCATAGATAATATCGGAATAATTAAGAACCTCTCTCTGCTGGACCCAGTTCTAGAGATGGGTATTTGGGTAGTATTGTAATTTTAATACCGAGTATTTCATAGATCCGGTACCCGGTATGCTACCCGGCCCCGGTGTGTAATACCAAGTATTTAATAGATACTTCGATACGTCGGTACTCGGTTCCAGTGTGTAATACCGAGTATTTCATAAAACCGGTACCCAGTACGGTTTTTTGGGTACTTTTCGGGTACGTTATCCTTATCTATAGTAATAAGATTTGTCTAAATTATTTTAACGATCAAACTAAATAAAATACCAAATTAATAGTTAGCCTTCAATGAGGTCTTGAACTCCAAGTTGCAGGTTAAAAGTGTAGTGAGCTAGATTTTAGTATTATTTAAAATTACTATTAATTTATTATTGTTATCACAATCAGGAAATAAGAAAATACATTTATTAAAAATAAGGCTTACTCCTTTTTAATTTAAGTATGAATTTGTAAACAAAAAATAACTAGAATGTAGAAAAAATAGTATCCTACCATATATTCGTAAGTAAAACAAATTTGAAGAAAATCGGTTCTGTGGTTTTGGAGATACAAATGATTTAGTCGAAAAAATCAAAATTGCTACGTGTATACAATGTGAAACAATCACGAGGAAGTATTGTGTCCAAGTATTGTGGCAGTGTTTTTTTATTTATATTTATGTATATATGGTACATATTTCTAAATTTTGAATGAGATCTATGTAATTTACGATTCAAAATACAAAAGTATTGATCCAAATCAATGCTTTATTTGGACTGTCAGTGGCCAGCGTAATGGTTGTATCTACTGCCCGTAGTCCAGACATTTCGAGTTCGATTCCCGGTTGTTGCAGACTTTTCAAATATTTTTTTTCCCCTCTAAACACGTGAGTCTGGAATCACAGCCCTACCCAGGCTGGGTGAGGTAAATGTAGGTAGCTGGAACGATTCCCAGCGAATGGAAGGTAAAACCCCTCGTACTGACTAGTTCAAATCAGGACGTTAAAACCAAATACAATCAACTGGTCAAAAATGAACTCGTTAAAAAACGGACAACTCTGTTTCGTGGTTTTGTTTACAATACAATTTTATTTATATTATGTACCTATGTACATTATACATGTACATGGTAGGTAGATGGAAATTCGATCTTGGTAAAATAAAGAGGGAATTGAAAGTACCGAGTATTATTGTATGTTCCAAAATTGCCTCTTACTATGGCTCTAAGAAATATTGACCCATATATTTGCCTAACTTCGAGTTACTAAACATGGTGTCAATTCAGCATAATCAGTAGGTAGATATAAACAGAAGAAGTGAGAAATTATACTAAATAATACATTGAATAATTATAAATTAATAAGCAAGCATAGATATCCATGGAATATACCCTGCAAATTTCAGCTCGATTGAACAAAAAATGCAACTTAGATCATGTTACAATGTTACATACGACTTATATCATGTTAGGTAGATGGATAATTAGATTGTGACAAATCAATGTTGATCGAGTTAAACCATACTCACTTCGTTCGAAATTAAACGTTCATAGGAGGTTGACTCAAACTACCAACTACTGTTTTTTTTTTTTCTCACGAGAAAACCGGACATCCAAAGTACAGACTAAAAAAAAATTCTACCTAGCCGGGATTCGAACCCAGAGGTCACCTTGCAAACTTTGTGTTTTACCTACACCAGTCGACGACCACAGAGACTGCTCAATACATAATCTCTATATATAAAAGAGAAATATGGACGGGCTTTGTATGTATCTTTGAGTGTCCGGAATTGTTCAGCAAAACGGTAAGAGATAGGAAAAAATTGATGAGAGATGACCCCAAGTAAATTTGCCGAAAAATACCAGCCGGGATTCGAACCCAGAGGTCACCTTGCATTTGCCTTGAGGAAAGGTCCGATTTTAACACAGTCTTTGCTCTGGAACTTGAAATCTATCGCGAGGACCTATATTTTTTATTATTTAATAACACATAAGACAAAATTAGCTTTAATTTAATTCATTTTAGGCCACATTCTGACGTACCGTTCTGGAGATATAAGCCAGAATGTTCGAAATTTCGACCTTTTTTTCAGACTTTTCACGTTTTTTAGCAGATTCCAGCGCGGAACTTAAAATTCGCCGCAAGGGCCTACATTGTTATTTATTTAATAACACATTAGACAAAACTAGCTTTCATTTAATTCATATTAGGCCACATTCTGACGTACCGTTCTCGAGATAGAAGCCAGAATGTTCGAAATTTCGACCATTTTTTCAGACTTTTCACGTTTTTTTACAGATTCCAGCACGGAACATAAAATTTATCGTAAGGACCTAAATTTTTTTATTGTAAAACTGTCTGAGAACATCACATGATTTTATTTGAGCCCTTTGTTGCCATATTCTGACAAACCGTTCTCGAAATATGGGCCAGTTTGCTACATTATCAATATCCGCTATGATAGACTTGGCTCGGGATTTTGAAATTTACAGCGATGATGGTTGTGTGTGTGTGTGCTGGTGATGTGTGTGTGTGTGTGTGTGGTGTGTGTGATGTGTGTGGGTGTGTTGTTTGTGTGTGTGGGTGTGTTGTGTTGTGTTGTGTTGTGTGTGTGTGTGTGTGTTTGTGTGTGTGTGTGTGTGTGTGTGAGTGTGTGTGTGTGTAGATGTGTGTGTGTGTGTGTGTGTGTGTGTAGATGTGTGTTGTGTGTGGTGGTGTGGTGTGGGTGTGTGTGTGTGTGTGTGTGTGTGTGTGTGTGTGTGTGGGTGGGTGGGTGGTTTGTGTGGTGGGTGAGTGGGTGTGTGTGTGTGTGTGTGTGTGGGTGGGTGGTTGTGTGTGGGTGAGTGGTGTGTGTGTGTGATGTGTGTGTGTGTGTGTGTGTGTGTGTGTGATGTGTGTGTGTGTGTGTGTGTGTGGTAGTGTGTGTGTGTCGATGTGTGTAGGTGTGTGTGGTTTGTGTGTGGTGTGTGTGTGGTGTGTGTGTGGTGTGTGTATGTGGTGTGTGGGTGTGGTGTGTGATGTATGGGTGATGTGTGTGTGATGGCTTGGCGAAGCGGGTGCAGCCCGCTAGTATTTTATTATAATTTATCATTGTTTTGATCTACATCAGTGATTCTCAACGTGGGCGATATCGCCCCCTAGGGGGCGCTGGGGGGGCACTGAGTGCATTTTGGGCAGTCGGGGGGCGATGAAATTATTTTGGGCAATAAGGGGGCGATGGAATTGGCTTGACAAGCTATAATCCAAAAATAACCAACTCCTCCACCAGCGACTAATCTGTCATCATTTCCACCAACAACGACTATATTCAGAAAAGATAAACAACAGCTTAATGTGACGTCATCAACAGCAACCAAAAGTCACGTGACAGCGTCCTCTCCTCTTATAACCTTGGTACAGTAGGTATTTCATTTATCAGTGCGTAGTGACTAGGACTTCAGTCAGCAGGCCTGTGCTTTTTTTCTGTAAGATTTAAATTTGACTTCAATATATTCTTGACTTCAATTACTTTCTACTTACCTAAGTACACTTGAGAGCAGAAAAAGCTAATCAAACTTTTTCCTCCACCAAATGTGCCATATCTTCGAAATTACTATTTCAATCGAGTCGTATGATATCTCAAAATGTTGTAAATTTTGTTTTCTACAATTTCATTATTTGATTGTTAAAAAAAACCTACCAGAAGCCGCCAAAATTAAATTTTACTACAGAATGTCAAAAAAGAAGAAATATATGATTTTTTTTGAACAAAAGACGTTATAATCTGAGAAATCAACAAGATTCATTCATAACAATGGTGAATCAGTATTTTTTTTATTATTATTAAACAGATTTAATCAAGTTTTATTTACAAAATATAATATATACAATTTACAAGAAATAAAGTTGAAATAATTAAACAAAACTTGATCAAGGGCGGTGCTAATGCCTACGGCATTCTCTTCAAGTATTTTGTGTTGCCTCCCCGAGCTTTGATCACAGCATTCATTCGATTTGGTATTGAGTGGATCAAAGTAACCACAATTTCTTGGGGCAACCTCTCCCATTCTTCGGTGAGGGCGATCTTGAGCTCTGCTATAGTCTGGGGAGCCGGTATTCTGCCTCGAACACTTCGTCTGAGTTGGTCCCACAGATTTTCAATCGGATTGAGGTCGGCACTAAGAGAGTGCTAGTCCAAAGTGTCAATATTCTCCTCACCGAAGAACTCCCGAACACAGTTTGCCACATGTGGGCGGGCATTGTCGTGCATGAAGAGGAACTGGTCGTCCATAAGTTGATCGAGAAGAACCACATGGGTCTGCAGGACTTCAAGAACCTAGAATTTAACCAAAGAGAACTTCGACTGGACCCAAACTCTCCAGAAAGCACAGGGAAAGGAGGCTCAGATTCGCCATAGAACACGTGGATTGGACAACCGAGCAATAGCGCTCTGTTCTCTTCACTGATGAATGCCGGGTGTGTTTGTTTGGTAATGACAGAAGGAAAAGAGTCCATCGAAGAGCGGGAGAAAGGTATGCTGAGTAATGCATCTCAGAAACTGTCAGTTTCGGCGGTGGTTCCTGTATGGTGTGGGGTGGGATTTCAACTGAAAGAAAGACTGAATTGGTTTTCATCACATGCGGTGCGGGAAGTGGCCTGAACAGTCAGCGATGCATTGATAAGATCCTGCAAACCCATTTGGTTCTTCTCGCTCAAATTATGGGCCACCAGTTCCTCCTCATGTACGACAATGCCCGCCACATGCGGCTAACTGTGTACAGGAGTTCTTGGGTGAGGAGAATATTGACCATTTGGACTGGCCCTCTCTTAGTCTCGGCCACAACCCGATCGAGGATTTATGGCACCAACTCAAACGAAGTGTTCGAGGCAGAATACCGGCTCCCCAGACTATAGCAGTGCTCAAGATCGCCCTCACCGAAGAATGGGAGAGGTTGCCCCAAGAAATTGTGGTTACTTTGATCCAGTCAATACCAAATCGAATGAATGCTGTGGTCAAAAGCTCGGGGAGGCAACACAAAATACTGATTCACCATTGTTATGAATGAATCTTGTTGATTTCTCAAGTTATAACGTCTTTTGTTAAAAATAAAAAAATCATGTTTTTTTTTTATTGACATCCTGTAGTAAAATTTAATTTTGACGGCTTCTGGTAAGTTTTTTTCTTAACAATCTAATTATGAAATTGTAGAAACAAAATTTACAACATTTTGAGATATCATAAAACTCGATAGAAATAGTAATTTCAAATATATCGCAGATTTGGTGGAGGAAAAAGTTTGATTCGCTTTTTCTGCTCTCAAGTGTAGTTTTGATTTACTATGGATACTAATTTTAACCTACTTACTGATTGGGGGAATTGGAGGAGGAGGGGGGGGGGCGATGAAAGGGATAATTTTCGCAGAGGGGGCACTATGCTACAAAAGGTTGAGAACCACTGATCTACATTAATCAATATTTTTCCTCATACTGGCCAATATTTTGTACATTTCTGATATTATAGACCTAGTTTACCTTTTGATGTAGAAATCTCTGAATGAAGTTATGTAACGTTATTATTCCCACACTGATTAAATGGTCTGCTGGCAGCTTGGATGAAGCAAAGACGATTATTTCCCTCCCATATTTTAAGTTATATGTGAGGCGAAGATTTTTTGTTACTCTCATAAATCTAAATTCAGTTTCTTCTTTTTATGTCTTCGCTGATTTTTCTAAAATTTTATTTACATCGTAGTATAATTCTGCGTAATTAGATCTTTAGAAAGAACCTTCAGTCATCAACTTGGGATAACTAGGCGTGGCTCCAGGGTTCATTATAGATATTCCTTTAGATGGCTTTAAATACTTTTCTACTTGTTTCAACCATCTGAAATTAAGTGATCTTATTCACTTTGACTAGACCTTTCTAAAAACACCAGAAATACATCTCTAGGATAACAATAGACGGCTCTGGGCTCCAAAATAAGTATTCCTTTCAAAGGCTCTAACTCAAGTTTGGTACAGTGTAATACTTTGGTTATATTTTTATATTTTTTCCTATGATAAGGCCTTTCGAAAAATACCAGAATCGCAGCTCCAAGATAACCAGGGGCGGCTCTGTGCAATTTTCCGGTTTTATTTTAGAAGGCTATATCTCCTATCCTATAAAAAATAAATACTTGAAACTATAAAAGGTATGCAGAGATAAAAATTCTCTATCCAAAAACGTAGCTCACGTCTTTCCACGACAAGCACACATTGCTGTACCCTTGACAGAAAATTGGTCTGAAGAAAAAAAAAACCTGTATGAATATTTTAATAAAATTCAAGATTTTCGGCGTGGCCAGAAAACGACTTTAACTGTACGTAGGAACCTCGCGCTTTCGTGAAACATAATCTATTTTCGCGTCTCATTACGAATTTGAAATAAAAATTGATAAAAGTTAGCGCGAAGTGGACGAAAACAATAAAACAAAATACATATAAACTCTGTTTCGTGTTAATATAGGCCGGTTGGCTGGCGCTACTTGACGAGCGCTCGCCTACCGGCGAGCTTGATTATAATAGAATAATGTAAAAACCCGGAGATATTAGTGTCCAATAATGACAGTCCTTTAGGGGTTGGTATTTGAATTCATAAAGCTTTACGAGAAGTAAAGCTCTGTTACCTATGAAGATATTTAAATTACAAAAGATTAGAGAACACCAAATTTATCTTGTGAATAAGACTACACAGTTTGCTTCTAGTTCCGGACCTAATATACTTCGATACCCATGTTGAAATCCTTGAAAGAAGAGATAAAGTATCATAAATACAGCTTCCTTATTGTTCAATTTGGACTTTAAAGATCATTGATACTTTGAGAACATACTCTGAGTTTACACAATTCTAGTGTACTTACTCAAATAAATCGTATTATGTCTAGTTGTCAACCTTCCTCCTTGATTGTTGTATTATGACTACTTATTTATTACCTGTTTAGTCCTCTCTATAGTCTTCTAGTTGGAATGGTGGTCTACTCCCCGTTTATTGTCCCCCAGCCAGACTACTGGTCTATTCCCTGTTTATTGTCCCTCAGCCAGACTACTTGTCTACTCCCTGTTTACAGTACCTCAGCCAGACTACTGGTCTACTCCCCGTTCATTGTCCTCCAGCCAGACTACTGGTCTATTCCCTGTTTATTGTCCCTCAGCCAGACTACTTGTCTACTCCCTGTTTACAGTACCTCAGCCAGACTACTGGTCTACTCCCCGTTTATTGTCCCCCAGCCAGACTACTAGTCTATTCCCTGTTTATGGGTCATTTTCATTTATCTTGGGCATATCAAGTCCGCAAACTTTCTCCTTTAATAAATGTGAAAATAATAGGGATATATGACTAAAATATATTTGATCACATAGGAAACAACTTTTTTTATAAATTACAATAATAAATTGTCTTTTAAACTAATGTGGAGACTCAAAATTGCCAGTTATGTAAGTAACGTTCATGATATTTTAGGTGTCCCTTAGTCTAAGATTTTACTGTGTCTGATAGAAAAAAATGCATTTCTCCCCATTATTTTCACCAAAATCCAATATAAATGAGAAAAATACAGTTTATTTAGGATGTGACCATTAGTTTTCATAAAAATAATAATGTTCACCTCATTCTACAGACGTGTAAAGTTGTGTCCCTACGAAGAAAAAAAAATCTCCGTCATGAATGTTACCCCCAAAAAAATGTAAACCATTTTGAAAAACCCTTAGAATGAGAAGCTAGCAGCTGCCGCCATTTTGCTTCTTACAGATGACATTGTTTTTGTTTTGAAATTTCCTGTCAGTTGGATGTTGGATGCAGTACAGTGAGGCACAATGGTGGGTCTAATTTTTTTTGACAAGAACGTTACGCGGTTTTTAAAATAAATTGTAATGATTCTTTAATATATGATGTATTTCTTTAATTCTTCTGCATGTCCTCTTTCCAATCAAATATTTTTTTTTGTAAAGTGAATATTCTTTTATTGAGAAAAGATTGTTTTAGTGGCGTGTTACTCATGAACGTTACCGTCATGAACGTTACCCCGTGGCCATGAACGTTAACTGGTACGTTAAGTTTTTGTAATTTTGTGTGAAGAGGTAGCTGCTAGAAATATTCTAAATGAAAGCTTTTGCTCAAAGGTATTTGTCTTAGTCTTCTGAGCCTAAAAAATTGTTAAAAATTGTTTAGGAAAAAGGTAACGTTCATGACTTGAAAAAATCCAATTGCCCAAGATAAATGAAAATGACCCTTATAGTCCTCCAGCCAGACTACTTGTCTACTCCCTGTTTACAGTTCCTCAGCCAGACTACGTACACTCATTGAGTCCCGTTGACCTTTTTTTCATGTCATTGAGTCCCATAATTTTAGCAGGTACCTCAGACCATATGCCTCATTGAGTCCCCTAATATTTTTGGGTCTACCAGACCATATGACTCATTGAGTCCCTTTACCTGATGTTAGTATATAAGAAGAAGTAAATAAGAACACAGTTAATTTTTATAAAAATGAATACGCGGACAGTTATGTCTAAATGTTGTGTTTCGTTAGCCAGCTAGGATAGGCGGTTAGGCCGGGTCGCGCAGTGACCCGGTCTAACCCTGCGCTAATTTCAACCTAACCTAAGCCCCTCACCCAACCATCCTACCCGACAAACTGAAGTCAGAAATCTATCGTGCAATCTCACCTTGTTAACTTTACCTAACCCTATCTAACTACAAAATTCCTCTAACAAAAAATTCACTTACGCATCAAATTCTAATAGACAATAATTTTATTTTCATTTATGAATAAAAATAAAAACAAGAATTCTTAATAAAAAATGAAAAGTGTTCTAATTTTTTAGAGGAGGACTGACCCAACAAGCTATCCTAGCTGGCTAACGAAACACAACATTTAGACATAACT
>CM044955.1:15498829-15512007 GCA_024516035.1 Bactericera cockerelli | reverse complement strand
AATAAACCGGACTAAAATGGGATTTAAAGAGTCGCTCTTTCAGTATCCAAAGAGTTTTACTAAGTTTACCATACCAATCATATTAATATTATGCTTCAGTTATTATAGAAATAGGTGATAATTTTCATTGGGCACAAGCTAAGACTTGAGAAAATCGTCTCTTTTTCTTTTTTGTTTCGGGGTGACGCAGTTCCGAAGCTCCTGAGCACTAGCCGCGCCTGGTGCAAAACTAATTTGGCTATGGGCACATTTCCTCCTCAGGAGGAGGATGAATTGCGCGAGCATCTCTCGTCGGCCATAGCCAACTGCTGCGAGTGGGGAAGCAACTGTCGGGACTTCGGCCGCTTGGGGGCCGTGGCCCCTCTGGTGAGCTACATGGCGAGCGGCAACAAGAAGGTGCATAGGACCACGGCCCTCGCCCTGTGCAAGCTGTCCGCCGACCCCTTCAACTGCATCACGCTGCACCAGAGCGGCGTTGTGCCGGTAAATGAGTTGTAAAACAGTAATAATACCTGATATTCATGTACATCTAGTACAACTTCTCACTTTTCTGTTTATACTGATTAAAATAGAGAGGTTAGTTGGTGACATGGATATTCAGAACTATTACCTGCTGATGAGAGCAAATAAGCTCGAAACAGCTGTCCAGGTATGTTCTGATATTCATGTACATCTAGTACAACTTCTCACTTTTCTGTTTACACTGATTATACTGACCTAATAATGTCGCTTTATTTAGACTGCCCGACTAGGACTTGTAGAGTGACATTATTCCAGCAGTAATCCCCAGTACTATTATGTGGTCAAAATGCCAAATGGAAGGATAACTTGTCATGTCCCCGGCGGGGTTTTGAATCCGTGACCTCTGAATTACGTTGACTACTGAGACACCGGGAAAAATATATTTTATTATTTTTTTTTTCTTCAATATTGAAAAAAATAAACATGACATGTTTATTTAAAGACATTGTCTTTTCTTTAGAAGAGACAATACTTTTAACAACCCACTAGGTATTCACACGTAACACCGCTCCTTCAATCTAAAAGATGTAGGTGCGATTTTTTGGTGTTCAAATTTTCAAATATATGAGACATCAGGCATTGGTTGGGATCTGAACCAATGGTTAACCACCAACAAGACGAAATAATAAATATCTGTCATGTCTAGAACGGGGTCTGTGAGGTATTCATTAGTTTTCTCATGATGTATCAATAGCTAACTTACTCGTATTCTCAGGTCGGGTTCTACGAAAAACGCCTAACCTAAAGAACACGAAAAACGTTAGTTCCAAAGAATTCGTCAAGATAGCGCCAGTAGAGTTTTGCTCTAAACTCTACTGGCGCTATCTTGACGAATCCTTTCGAACTAACGTTTTTCGTGTTTTTCAGCTGTTTTTAGGTTAGGTGTTTTTCGTAGAACCCGGACCTCAATGGTTTGATTTCAGTACCTCCTGGACAACATCGGGTCTTCTGACATCATCCTACAAGAGGCGGCGGCAGGGTGTCTAGGCAACATCAGGAAACTCGCCCTGGCTGCGGACAAGCACAAGTACTACGATGCCCCAGAATAGTGTCAAACCTATCTGGCACACAGATATAAAACGCCAATCAATGGCTGGCTTACTCTACCCTGACCGCGCCTCCTCATCAATTCTAAACCATACTTTTGTGGACACATAAAATGTTACGTGTACACTGTACAGTATAGATAGATTAATGAGGTAGATTTACATATATAGATGACTAGCCGTTTGCCCGTGCTTTGCAACGGGACTAAATTTCAAATTTACTAAGGCATGGCCGTACTGCTGGACAGCAATGCCTTTTTGAACTTTTTATAATTTTTCTGGACAAAGCGATAATGGTTTTGGGGGGGTCAATTCTGAGACATTTTTCGCTATCTCTTACCGTTTTGGCTAAACAACTCCGGACAAACAAACATAGGTAGGTAGTCCTTTTTTCTGTTTTATATATAGAGATTGTAGTTAGATAAATTGACTGTTCATTTGATATGATGACAAACAGATACAACATAATAATAAGTATTATTTAAATTAAAATACAGTTAAACTTTTGTTTTTTTTTCTGTACTTTGTATGAAGTATCTAAAGGAAAAAGGTAGATATTGTCATAGGGACAGTAACACTGCCATCCGCGAATAACATCAGTGTAAGAAATTCCATAGGCTTCAGATAAAGACTATGGAAGATAACAGTGACACCTTGCCAAAACATGATACATGAACCACTTAATCTGAAGATAACTCATATGATCTGATAATACAATAATCAGATCATAGGAGCAAGTCTATCAAGGAATGTGGAATGTACCATCGATAAACACTCGTATATAAACCTAAGAAAAGAGGGACAAGTCAGTTAGTACTCCCGAGTCACACCATCGCTCTCAGGAGTCTCGCTCATCGATCTCTAGTGAACACCTCTTGACGTCAGCCCGCCCCTGGTCGCCCTCCCTCACAAGTTCAGTCGAAACAAAGCCTGTTGCGTCTATCCATTATTCCGATTACAGAACCCAGAATCCTTCATCTATTAGGTAAGTACACGTTAGTTTTCATAGTGATTTTATAGACAAACTAGATTTTTGTTGACATAACGTTGTGACCCCTGCCTATAGACTAGAAGACTGAATTTGTTGACTTTTCATTTTATTAACAGTAATTTAAAATGGCTAAACTAATTTTCGATATTTATACACTAACCATGGAAGAGGTACAATACGAGCTAGCTTTAAGAGGGGAAACCCTAAAAGGCACAGAAAAACTCGACGACCTTCGTCGAATGCTCAGTAAAAATAAAAACAAAGAGGTCGCCCAGCTGGCCCCAGAACAACTACCAAATTTGGAGGCTGAGTTAGAAAGAATAGAAAGGGGACTAGATAATTTGAATACACTCTTTGAAGGACTCGCTGACGGATCAACAAATTACAGACAAATCGAGACGAGATACTTACATTACAAATCTCGAATAAGTAAATTTCCGGAATGTTCTCAAGAACAGAAGATATTGCTTAAATCACTTTCAGACAGATTCAAAGAACTTTTACAAAAATACATAAGCTACCGAGAAACCCTAAATACAAAAAGTTTTTTAAACATAATAACTACTCCCACATCAACGACCACCACTGCACAGTCATCAAACACAGCACCACTAGTGAGCCTGGATAACACTCGCCACCTAACAGAACAGAGTACGTCATGTTCAGGTCCAGCAAGTATAACATGCCCAGTAACACAAAACGTAGTACACCAAGACCCAATTTTAAAACCGAAAACTCCCACGTTAAAACCAATTACATTTTCAGCTAAATTCGGTGAAAATATTAGCGATTTTCTTGAAAAATACAGGTTAGCGTGTCAAGTAAACGGGTGGGTTGGAAACATTAGAAAAACAGTTCTTCCATGTTACCTCGAGGGACCTGCGTCGGACTGGTACAATTATAACATTAAAGAACACCATACTTGGGAAGACGTAGTAACATTGATCAAAACAGCTTTCGAAGAAGATATAGAAAAACGGATTTTATTAATAAAACTTAAAAGTAGGAAATTCAAAACAGACGATGAACCAACAATGGCATATATCCAGGACATTTTAACCTTATGTTCAAAAATAGATCCGCTTATGCCGTCCGATAGAATTAAAGAATTTCTACTAGATGGCTTACCCCTAGATATGCTGAAAACAGTCATGTTAAGAGGTGACGACACTTTAGTTCAAGTGATAGACAATATCAAGAAAATAAACGGGGTAAACCGAATGGTCGACATTCGAAATACAGAGGTAGAACTTAATCAATGTAACTTCATAAATCATAATAAACAAAATAACTATGACAAAAACCGACAGGACGAAATCCTAGAGAGACTTAGAAATTTAGAATCGAATTATTCACAGAAACGCCCATTTCAACCCAGGTACAGGGATAATGGTCGAACTGGAGACGGTCGACCTACATGTTTTAACTGTCATAAAATAGGACACTTAGCAAGATTTTGTAGAACTAGAAAAAACTTTGGTCAAACAACAAAACGTTCGGGAAACGGGGTCGTGGCTCATCAAGGAGGGGTAAACGAGCCACGAAGTACCTTAAATCCCCCAGCTACAGCCTGGTCGGACCAAAACCAACAGGCCTAACTACCATTAAAATATTCGAAGGCGACAACACTCACAGGGCTATTCTAGACTCTGGGAGTGCAATTTCAATCATCGATCAAAGTTTGGTTAACCCCAAAAATGTCCGAAACTGTAATATAAGGAAAGTCATTGCAGCAAACAACGAAAAAATGACCGTGTCAGGTATCGCGAGATTAAAGTTTTTCATTGATAAAAATTCAGACTATCTTATTCAAGATTTCTACGTAATCAGAAATTTCACACCTTGCATTGTCCTTGGCACAGACTTTCTAGTAAAATACAAAGTCAGCATTATTTATCATAACAATAAAATAGTATACACTCAGGATTATCGCAAGGTTACCGCCGATATCTATACTCAGAACAATAGGATATACAGTAATACTTTGTTAGTATCATCTGAACTAGACCATAATACAAGTGTAAACAATAAGGTGAATAGCACAATCAAGTTCAACATAGCAGATAACCTTAATAAGACACAAAGATTACAACTTAAGAAATTATTAACCGAGTATGTAGATATTTTTTCCGCAGAACATGAAATTCCAGCGGGGAACGCCAGAGTACCCCCGGCCAGAATTTTACTCGAGGACGACATACCAGTGGCGCGTCCTCCATATAGAACAGCACATAAAGAAAGGGAATTAATCGAGAGCCATGTCAACAAAATGTTAACAGCTGGAGTCATAAGAGAATCTCAATCCCCATATTCAGCACCCGTAGTATTGGTTAAAAAAATCTAACAAGGATCCCAGATTTTGCGTTGATTACAGATTGCTGAACAAAAAGTACGCACAACTAACCAAAAACCTACAGGAACTCACGAAGAAGAATGCCAAGTTCCAGTGGAAAACGGAGCACGAAAAAGAATTCCAACTCATAAAGGAAAAGCTCCTTACAGCACCAGTTCTACGCCACTTCAATCCTGCCCTGAAAAGAGAATTGGTCATCGACGCATCAGACTATGGAATTGGAGCTATTATTCAACAAAGAGGCCCCAACGACAAGGCACACTGCCCTTAGACGTAGCACTGTCCAACACTGACCCAGAAACACAAGATAAAAGAATCACTAAGATAAAAGAATGGCGAGAAAAAGCCGCGAGTAATCTAGAATCAGCACAAAAAACGATTAAACAATATTTCGACAAGAAAAGATCCGACACCAAGTTCAAAGTACATGACAAGGTTATGTTGTACAACCCGGCAAGAAAAGTAGGCCGAACGGACAAGTTAGACCCGAAATACTACGGGCCACTGACAATCACAAGAGTGGTATCAGATGTGAACTACGAAGTTGAAGGCAAACTTAGTAGTAAGAAAAACTTTAAAGATGTAGTTCACATAGAAAGATTAAAGCCATTCTACGAAGACAACTCTAGAGAATAACGGTAAGTATATATACAGGTTCATAATCGGGGTTGGTCCCCGATACCGGGCTAACAGCCCTGGCGCCCGAAACAACAAACAAACACTGGGAACCCTAACCCATACCTTAGGCTCATGGGATATAGATCTGAACTTTTCTTGTCCGAAAGAAACTCTAAAACTGGTCAACGTTTGAACGCAGTAACGACTTCCCCCATTTTAAACCTTCCTTCAGACACCCTTCCAAAAGTATGAATGTATCCTTATTAACTAGAATGAATGGTTTCAGTAAATTCTCCAGTGCTTCCCAGGGCCCGGGAACACAAAGTATGCATGTGACAGAACGAATGTGTGAATACGAATGAACGAAAGGATTGAATGCATGGACCAGCGAATAAAGTAAATCGCGAGACAAGAAGAGCTTTTACAAAAAAGATAATTGTCAGACAATCCCTAAGAAAAAAAAAAAAAAAAAAAAAAAAAAAAAAAAAAAACGTATTAAGAAGTATCTAATTTAAATCAGGTACAGTGAGATAGTAAAAATATATTTATGTAACCGTGAATATTATACTTGAATCTTATGTTATACGTTATCTAAACCCGAATGTTATATTATAGATAGAGTTTGCAGTACATAGTACGTAATTGATACAATGTTTAAAATACCGTATAGCTAATAATGTTTTTCGATACCTTATTCATAAAAATTATGGATTTATAATATTATGCACCACAGTTAAGATTTATAATATTTATAATAATTAAGATTTATAATATCTAAGATTTACAATATATTATGCACCACAGTTAAGATTTATATTATTTATAATAGTTTATAATAGTTAAGATCTATAATACCTAAGATTTACAATATATTATGCACCACAAAAGATATCTATAAAATAATACATTGTTCACAATTTATAATATGCCTATACTGCTTATATTTAGTTGAGTAAAACAATATAATTTTTGTTCTCATGTTATCTTCATAATTGTTGATTATACAGAAAATGGAAGCCCTAGTCCAAATACTACAAAGCAACAACAATCCCCAGCCCCACCACCGCCTGTACGAGTCACGGAAAAGCAATTACAACTCATACAGTAAGAACAAGAAGGACAGCAGAGCACATGAACGGATGGAGGTAGTGTGTAAGATGGTCACCCTACTCAGGAAAAACACTAGTGAAGGAACGAGAAGACCAACTCCCATCTGGCACCATACAGCACAAGCAACAACGACAATAACAACCCGTTGCGGCGAAACAACACCAACACCACCAACCGGCCCGGCAGTCAAACCCCACTTCCACCCATTGGCCACATCAACTATAACATCTGACTCCGGCTCAACAACATTTAGCCTAAAATCCACCGGAACACCCAACCAATTCCAGACAAAAGCCATGACTCATAGGGAAGAAACACCGAGAAATACAAAAAAGAACACGGGAGGGAACAACGGAACCCCTCGCCTGCAGAATTTCAGGCGAATCCCAACAGAATAACCGCACCGCAAATGGACACAGCCCACCAGAAGTTAAGACAAAAACACCGAGAAAACGTCACAGAAAATTACAAGCAAGGGTGACCCTCCGAGAAACACACACGCACACACCTCCAGACGAAACAAGCTGCTCCGACACAGCACCAGCGGCAGCAACAACACGGCAGACACCGACAAGCAGAGAAAGGACGGACTAGGGCCCACCTGCACCTATAAAATTTAAATTACCATGTATAATAATGTTCATTATATTAAACCCATGTATGTAGATTAACCAAAATGTAAACAATAAATATAGAGACAAAGTGAGGAGGTCGGTCAGGTCGCTTTAGGGGCAAAGCTCGCGTTACTTGGGGAGGTGTCATAGGGACAGTAACACTGCCATCCGCGAATAACATCAGTGTAAGAAATTCCATAGGCTTCAGATAAAGACTATGGAAGATAACAGTGACACCTTGCCAAAACATGATACATGAACCACTTAATCTGAAGATAACTCATATGATCTGATAATACAATAATCAGATCATAGGAGCAAGTCTATCAAGGAATGTGGAATGTACCATCGATAAACACTCGTATATAAACCTAAGAAAAGAGGGACAAGTCAGTTAGTACTCCCGAGTCACACCATCGCTCTCAGGAGTCTCGCTCATCGATCTCTAGTGAACACCTCTTGACGTCAGCCCGCCCCTGGTCGCCCTCCCTCACAAGTTCAGTCGAAACAAAGCCTGTTGCGTCTATCCATTATTCCGATTACAATATATAGATAAAAAAAAAAGCATTAGCTTTATCTAGGTATCTACAGGGGCAGTAAGGACGGTCAGTAAAAAAAAAAAAACATAAAATCGTCAATTTTTCTCAGAAACACATTTATTGACGGAATCAGGTTCACAAGGAAATAGCATTTGAGACAGTCAAGTGTGGAAAATCACATCAGGCATGTGGTGGCCGAAATCGTTGATGCAGTGCTGGAGGCGTTCTTGGAAGTTCGTGTAGACTCTCTCTAACATCACTCTCTCATCTTGTCTGTGTTCAATTTAAAAAATAAATAAATAAATTAATCAAAAAATATCCATTTTGTGAATTCTATCTAGGGACCGAATTCATACGCCAATGGACCAAATTAATACGTTGGGGGACCCAACGTATCAATTGGGTCCCAAATTATGGGACCCAATTCATACGTGACCCTTTTTTCAAAATTATTCTCGGACCCAATTCATACTCAGCCTCCACGTGAATTGCGTCCTTCAATTCGTCCAGAGATTTTTTCTTATGATGACACCTCAAGGCTAGAACAAGCCCTGAACTCTGGACGAATTTTATTGAAGGACGTATTTCACGTGGAAGTCGCCCAAGTTGAGAGAGCTATGTTGGAGGGAGTCTACGCAAACTTTCCAGAACGCCTCCAGCACTGCATCAACGATTTCAGCCACCACATGCCTGATGTGATTTTCCACACTTGACTGTCTCAAATGCTATTTCCTTGTGAACTTGATTCCATCAATACATCAATAAATTTGTTTTTGAGTAAAAAAGAACTATTTTATGACTTAAAAAAAAAAAAAAACTGTCCGTCCTCTCTGCCGCACCCTGTATAAACATTTACCACAGAGACATAAATCAATTAATAAAAACTGCAAATTTAAGAGTAATTATAATCTTGTTTGTCTTTATTATAAAATATTTTAAACAAAACCAGTCTTTTGGTATAAAAACAAACTAAATGCTACTAAGTGAATGAGAAAAATTCTGACCCAGAAATAGAAAATATAAAACAGAACCTTCAAAGAATTTAAAATTATGAGGGGGGAATGAGGTGTATGGGATTACTACCAGGCAGTGGGTTTTATCTATGAATGTTCTACAATATGTGAAGTTATAATTCTCAAATTGAGCAGTGAATCTTTTAATTTTGATCGGTCATGAAAAAATGAGATACGAGTCTGACTTTTTACCTCTATAGAAAGAATCTGGGTAAGGACCGTAGATTTCTACAATATGTATACATCTCTGTACTGAAGTTGGGTTAGATCATGAAGATTGATGAGGTTAGATCATGAAGTTGGGTTGGATCTACAAAAATCCATGTAAAACTAAAAAAAAAAAAAAACAAAATATGAACTGATAATACCTATCCGTAGGTTGGCTTTGTTCATCTCAACATCTGAGACATGGTTCAAAACTTTAGCCTAAATTTTACAGGTACACTCTTTCGGTGAATGAGTCATTTTGCACCTAAGATAGACAAATAGAAATCCGTAATCAATTCAGCAACTCAAGACTTTAACACCAGCGCGAACGACAAGCTTATCACCTTCACGGTGTGCCGTAAATTTAGAGAGGGAGAGAGAAAAAGAATTTAATTCTACAGGATAATTAAATGCAAAAAAAAACATACCAATAATTATCATAAATCAGTAGATATTAAAAAAAAAAAAAAAATGCTCGATTTACAGATTTTACAGCAGGGGATAATAATTACCAAACCAGTGGAAATAAATAAAAGATGCTAGAGTTACAGCAGGGGATAATAATTACCAAACCAGTGGAAATAAATAAAAGATGCTTGAGTTACAGGGACCGAGGCTTAGCCTCAGCTAGAGGCCTGGGTCTTGCTCTCCTCTAGGGTCCTCTTGAGCAACTCCTCATCATCCGAGCTCCCGTTGTAAGTCAGGCGAGCCACCTCAGGCAGGTCAGCCTCGTTGAGGAACGGGGTTTGAGTCCCGGTGGTGCCGATGAGAAGCACGTTCTTCTGCAGGTCTATGCAACACTGGGAAATGAGAATAATGCGGGGTGATATTCATAATATTCAAAGTGACAAAAGGAAGGTTTGATAGCAGAGATTGCCCATGGCAATAAATACGCCCCGATGCGATTTTGTTAAACCAAAATGCCAATAAAGAGTTCATTAATATTATGAGTCTCTTTTTTCATGTTTGACTTTTTTTCATGTTTGAACTTTCAACAGAAATAGAATTATTTTTTTCTTAACACATATTTATGATTGATGGTCATACCAACCTCAGTAGCTCAATTGAAAAGGCGCCGAACTTGTAACGAAAGGTCGGTGGTTTGAATCCCAAGTTAGCAAAAATTTAATAAAGCAAGTTGAAGTCATTGTGATATTACTTATTGATAACACAAATATGATAACTTAAAAAAGAAAATTGATGGTTAATCGAGTCTGAGGTTTTATATTCCATTTCTAAGATCTCATAGCGCAGCTTCCTACCAGAACGATTGTGATTAACACAAATACGATCGTTTTTAGTTACGATAAATTTCTAATATTAAAAATCGGAAGTATTTTTTCTCGATCTAATTGTCATTCCAATGAAGAAGTGAGCTATTTACCTGATGGCGTTTCAGCATGTCCAGACCCAACAGCATGTCCATGGGTTGCTCGGGTAGAACTGAGAACGAAGTGGTGAGGAAGTCATTCTCTATTGCTATTTGTACCTGGAATCATGATATATAAAATCAAACATAAGATTCCAAATTATTTTGGAAACTTAAGTGATTAAAATGAACTGTCAGTAAACCAAGTTTACCAATACAAGGCATGATACCCAAGGACACAGAAAATCTAAGAGCTAAGTTTTTGAACCTGAACTGCTTTTCTTTGAGTCTTATTCAGAAAATAAATATGCCATAAATTGATAGTTTGTGCAGAAATATGTCCTTGTGACGACAGTATACTTTGTCAATGGATTTGGTATGTCTGCAGATAAGTAGCAGAAAGCATTTATTTTTACTTTGAATTTTAAAATATGAACTGAAGGGTTGAGTACATAACCCATGTGGTACCATAGAAAATCATAGAAACACAGTCCAACTGTAAAGAAAAAAAAAACATGGTTAGCTTGGTAGCAGATTTTTAAAAAAAGTTCAGTCATGAAAGTAATTTAGGATAGTAATTTATTCTGAATTTGAGTAATAATAATAATAAGAATAATGTTTTTTCTTTGTGTTATTATGTCACAATTTTAGTGGGTAGCGCAGAATCATAGGACTTTACCACTTTAATTTTGAATATCTTGTATTATTTTTTTGCCTAAGATTCTGCCACTGGTCGCTGCTTCACATTAAAGCAGCTACTCATTTTTCCTCACGAAGTATGAGTGGACCCCGAACATCCAAGTACAGAGCAGAAAAAATCCTCCCCCGCTGGGAATCGAACCCAGGTCACCATGTGTGCAATGCCTAGCGCGCTAACTCACTCTGCCACAGTGACTACACTCTACAGTCATGAAAGTAATTTAGGATAGTAATTTATTCGGAATTTGAATAATAAACCAACCATATGGATTCGTCCAATGATCTTCTGGACCCCAACGCCCTTGGCTATCCCCGCCCAGCGGGTGTCTATGAGATGGGTAATGTTCACTCGGGCGGCGCAAGCGGCGGACATGATGGTGGTTTGGGCACCTGGAATGAGATATGAAAAATAAACCACCTAAAACGTCCAGACATTTGAATTAACCACATAGAGTGGCAAAATAAAGGGTTGGGTGCAAGAGATTGCCATAGGCAATAACCCCGCTCTTTAGTTAGGACTTATGTTTTTATATATTTTCTATTCTTTTTCATGTTCATTGTATACATTGTTTCCATTTTTTTCATTGTTAAATTAATTATTTGTATGTACATAATGTCCATTTATACCTAATAAAGCGTTGTATAATAATAATAATAAATAAAAAAGTAGTTGCTCTAAAATAATCCAATGAAGGACAGAAGTTTACATCATTCGAAAACATAATCATTAGACAGATTGCTACAGTGTACAAGTCTCACTAACACAGTTGTAGAAGCACTTCAGTGTATAAAATATTCAGGTGGTATGACACGAATATCTACAGTTGTAAAAGAAACTGGGTTCATTATTTTAAATATTGTGAATCAACATGATATTGTAACAGATCAGAAGATGTATAACAGTATTTTTTTTGCAACCATATCATTAATACTAATGGCTTCAGAATATATTATCTATTGGGATTGTTTACCATGGATTTTGGTAATGGACATGAAAGTTAGCAATAATAATATAACTTTAAGAACACAACAAAAATGTGTGTTTGCTTCATTAAAGACATTTGACATTTTATTATTAGGTATATGAATAAAAATTTGTACAGAAAAAAACCTTAAATCTACTTTCTTCAGTTGTATAAAATATTTTTTCAAATTCAATTGTACAAGACATGTTATTCATATGTTATATTATTACCAGAATCAATGAATGCTTTTACAGGGTGTCCATTGACTTTACAGTTAATGTACAGCATAATGACAGAACCAAAGGTTTCTGGATTGTACTCCATAGCAGCCTCCATGTTTGCCTGAATATTTGACTTCTTGATTTCCTCAGCAATTAATTTCTGAGCTTCAGTATCAAATGGATCAGCGGTGAGCATTCTTTGACGAAGTTGCTCACGTTTTTCTCTCTCTTCATACTGTTGTCTCAGGATTCTTGCAAACTCATCTAGAAATTAGTGGACAAAATGTAGTTCGGACTTGAATGTAAGTTGTAACTTTAATGTTAGTAATAACTGATAACATTCATGTTAGAAAACTGTTATAATTTAGCTTTATTTGTATTCAACACTTTTGTAAATTTTACCAACACTGGGCTGGGACTCAAAACACCAACTTGCAGATTAGAAATCTGCCCCCTTATTGATCAAGCAAGTGAGGTCATTGTTTTAATAGAAATAGATAAATATTTTTAGTCTTGTCTCATCTCTTCTAGCCATCTTCTAAAAAAAAAAAAAAAAAAAGAAAAAACCCTGCAAGTTTGAGTATTTGAGATATCACCATTGAAGTTGGCACAAATTTGATAACTTTTAATTAACTTATTTTATGAAATTTGCTTAACTCAGAAAAATCTTTGAAATTAAAATGTGTTGTCTAGCCTTTGATATTATAATTTATTATCTGGCAAATTTGATATTGTAATTTTTTGCCAGTAAATCTTGGTTCAGTAAACAAACCTAGAGATCCATTTAGTAGAGCATCTGCCAGTTGAGGGTTATTTTGTTTGAGCAGAGAGACTTTGTGAGGATCAGAGAGGAGCAACTGTTTCAACTGGGCAGGATCTTCTCGTCGAGAGTTGTTCAAATTTGATGCATT
>CM044955.1:15333393-15498729 GCA_024516035.1 Bactericera cockerelli | reverse complement strand
AACGGTCAGAAGTACATCTACAGGACTCCTGGGATGGAACCCTCAAACCGGGGGTAGGCACGGCATCTTGGATAATGTGCACCATGCCTTTCCATGTTCTTTTTGTTCTCCACTTCTCCGCCACGCGTTCTCTCCCGGATCAAATTCTGGATCTGCAATAAACTAGTTTAACCGGCATTACTCAACTGCCCAATATTAAACTATCCTTGATAACCCTATCGAGAAAATTCGTTTTCAGGGATTTTATATTGAAAAGGTAAGATAATTAAGATTTTCATGCCACATTCAGTACTAGCCGAGTGGTCAGTGCAGTGTGCTTCTAGCTAGAAGTTTGACGTTCGATTCTTGGTCAGGTCAAAAATTCAGCATAGCATGTGGCCACTGGTCAAATGAAAGAGTATCAAATGTAACACAGATATGTATATTTTAATATTAATGTATATTATTTAGTTTTCTTTACAATTTTTGTGCTCTCCCCAAAAAGATATGTTCCTTTTACCGTTTCAGGAACGGTCAGAAGTACATCTACAGACTCCTAGACTGGAACAACGTAGGCACGGCCCTGATAATGTGCACCACTGCCCTATCCATGTTCTTTGTTCTCCACTTCTCCGCCACTGTTCTCTCCCGGATCAAATTCTGGATCTGCAATAAACTAGTTCCTAAACGATTACTCACACTGCCCAATAAAGTGACCCTTGTGTAACCCTATTACCTCAGTAAATACCTCCTTATTTGTTTTCATACTTATAAATTGTATACTTTAGGATTAGCTAATAATTGTAGATCTGTACCCTTCATAAATCTTGGAAGCCACATTGGATTTCGAGCAATTTTTTTTGGATCTATTTTAAACACAATCAGTACCTACTTCCGATAGTTCCATCTTTAGATGTAATCGGAGTAAATAAACAATTGAATTCGATCTCAAAGTATTATTTTTTTACTGTTCTACTGTTGCATTTAAACTGACTACATCATCATCTAATTTAAACATACAATATTATCAATACCTAAGTGTTTCTTTGTGTAGGTAATTATAACTAGGTACATGTAGTTCTGTAGTATCATGAAAATATATATATATACGAGTATTATTGTTCTTTCTGTTCTATCTGTGTCTTTTATCTTAATGTATACCTAAATAAATTGTCTTATATTCGGTTTTACTGTAGAATTAAAGGCATGTAGGTATTTTATAGAGGTAGGTATAATTTTTCATTTCGACATTTCTATAAATTTAATGTCAATCCCATGCATTCATTCTATACCTAAGTAGTGATAAGTTTTTGTTTACTGTATAAATTTACCTATATTTATTTACCTATAGTACCTATATTTAATTATTTAACTTATTATTAAATTTCATACACACAAATAAATTTTTTTGTTGCAAGATATTTCATGAATCGCACATTTTTTTATCTTCAAAATTTTTATTTGATTCAAGGCTGTCCACAGACCATCAGGCACAAGGGCACACCTGACTGGTATGCTTGCAGACGACCTGAGAAGTGATGAAAATTCAAACAGTTCTATCTTAGGTGATTAGCGGTTTATGGAAAGGTTTTAGTTTCCAAAAATATTTTAGACCTTTTGGTGTAAATACTTATAAGTTTGCTGTCATAGCCTTTAAAAGGCCTTTATAGAAACATCAAAAATACATCTTTGGTACCATGTATCTCCTAAACTATGCTACCCACAGCTTCCTGGTTTTAATCGTTGTTTCATGACAGTCCGTGAAAGAGTCCATGTAGAGGAAATTGAGAAATTACAATTTGGCAATTTTTTAGGGTGAAAAATAAACAACACTTCAAAATTTGAAAAATAAAAATTCTATAATTTTCCTGTTTTGTCTAGGAGAAATTTTTTCATTTCCTATGCATTTTCATACTCATCTGCGCTAATAGAAAAACAATCACTGAAATTTTCAACGCAATCGGATGAATAGTTTAGGAGTTACGTGGTACCAAAGGTGTATTTTTATGTTTCTATGAAGGGGTTTCTGGCTGGGGAACTATTAAACAGGGAGTAGACCAGCATTGGCTAAATTGACTTAGTTTTGGGGGCCCTTGTCAATTATTGGCCTCCTTGTGAAGACAGTGGTAGAATTGCTTAGTCATTCCTCCACTGTCTGGCTACCATCGTTCACGATGACGCCACCCTATGATTATGATGAAGGGGTTTGGAGTAAAACTTACAGGATGTATGCAAATACATGTATTGTATAGAACATCCCTAAAATGTTCAAATGGTTCAGAACAATATTGCGGTGTTCTGAGTTTTCTCAACATGTGTCTCCTTTTTACGAGTCTGATCTTTAAAGTAGGTAAATGGTCGGAAACTTATGTCTTTCTGGAATGAATATCTTCTTTTATGGCTTTGACGAGGTTTTCGTAATTGTTTACCTACTTTGAGTTATTGTGACATCACTCTTGTGATTGATACAAAATAATATGATAACCAAATCAGTCGTGATATGACCATGCAGTTAAAAGCGACGTTAAACCAAAAAAAAGAAATACTATTGATGCCATTACACCAATACTAACTGCAGCATTTATCAGTACTACCTAATAATAAGTTAGTGCTTTATTTATATCAGACTGTCAGCTCAAAAGATAAAATATTTTTAGCCCAACAGTTAATCGGCCCATTACACCAGCAGTTAATATAGGACCTCTAAATATTATACTAGAGGTACCACCAACTGTGTTAATAATAATGATCAAAAACTATTACATTCATTGGTAGTAGGTAGGTACCTATAATAATAAATTTACATTCATGTACCCATGTATCATAGTGATATGGATTTTATTTACATAGGAGTCCACCGGGAAACCACAGAGACAAACAGGAGGAACTGCTCCATTGAAGAGAAAATATGTGTGGCTCGGGTGTGGCCAATGGCCATCCTGCCTAAATAGACCCGTATTATTCTGGTCTGTTCAATAATAAATTCACTTGTTTCCAATCAGTCGAAATTAGAGGACTAGGTACCTACATTCAATGTTTCTACTGAAATTTTTACAAATCAAAAACTAAAATAAATAAATCTTACGTCACCTATTTTACGCTTTTTAATTTAACTGGAAACGTAGGTAAGTTTTGGTGTGAAAAATTCTTTACTACGTAAGTAGGTAGGGTAGGTGGGGGTAAGAGTACTCACTTTTTCGTTTTTGATTTTTGTATTTTTTGTTTATAAAAGTAAAGAGAAATTGAACAATTCACCTGTTGTAGAATATTGTTGGCTATCAATTATCCTAGGTTTTAAAGTATTTCTAAATGGTGAAGTACATGAAAAATCGCGAAAACTAAAAAAAGTCAAACGAGTACTCTTGCCCCAAAAAATGGGGTAAAGAGGACTCGGTGAGTACCCCTTATTAATAAAAGGTATGAGACTAGTTGAGATTTTCAGGAAACATGTTTATTTTTTTCATTATGTAGGAATACAAAAAAGGAACTAAAAGTATAAAATTCTTGCGTTTCAAATTTGTACGTAGGCATTTATAAAATAAAAAAAATGATACTTTTACAACAACAAAAAACCGTACATTATTGGCAAAATATATAAAAAAAACTAGGTATGAAAACCCTTTTCGCAAATCTGTAATCAAAAGAGGAACTTAATTGGAGGTATGAAAAAACCTTTACCCTATCTATACCCCTATTGCTCGGATTTTCTTTTGTAGGGTACTGAAAATAAAAAAGAAAAAATCGAAACGAAATTAGAATAGGTAAACCTAATTAAAACAGTGGTAGGTACAAGGGAAAAAAGCTGACATAAAAATTTCAGGAAATTCTGAAATGTAGGTATATCTACCATCTGACTACAGTAAGTTAATTTTAGTAAATGCTAATTACCCATATTTCACAAATAATGTATCATATTGCATGCTCAATACACAATAAATTTTGTTTAGTTACATTTAATTACATTCTGGGGTAAGAGTACTCACCGACATAGTGAGTACTGTTGCCCCATATTGGGTGAGTACTCTTACCCCATTTTCACACAATTTTTTTTTTAAAAAATTAGAAAAAACAACACTGTCACAGTTACAAAAAAAATGAAAGCATGCTAATTAAAACTATATTTTTATTATCTTTAATCGAAAATATGTTAGAATTATAAAGCAGAATTTTTCACAATTCGTTTTATTTATAAAAATAAAATTAGATCGAACACATCGAAAAAAACGACTTACCGCATGTCTGCTTCTCGTGGTGATCAGAACCTACCGAATTTCGCTCACATGTTGTACACAAAATACCGAAATACAGTGTAGCCAAGTTTAATCATCTAGGGTCCGTTTAAACGATCAAAAATTGAATGAGTACTCTTTCCCCACGAGTACTCTACCCCCACCTACCCTATACGTTTAATATAGGTACCTATTACCTACGTAACTAGGTATTTATAGGCTCAATTCTCTGTTGTGTCATTAGAATTATTTATTACCTTAGGTCCTCTGGCCAATAGATCAAATCCCCATTTTGTCAATATTTTCTATTTAAAAAATATCTTTTTCTAGCCAACTAGATAATTTACACCTAAGAGGCATTTTACTGAGTGAGCGAGGGCTAACTCGTAAGATTCTGAGCGTGTTTAAGGTGTGAATCGTGAATCGAATCATTGAATTTTTATGAAAGGAGCTTCGATGTTGAATCAAATTGAATCTAGTCTTTATGGTTATACTTACACTTACCTACTTTATTGACTCCTGCTTTGACTGCTTGGGGTTCGTTTTAAAGTTAAATAGTGAGCACTAAAAATTAATAATACCTATGGTAGATATTAGGATGATAAAGCATTCAGCAATAAACGATTATACCTTAGAAAAAAACTGACTCAATAAACACGTTCAAAATCAACTTACAACTTAATCACATGTTCAGGAAAACTTAAACTTCACTTAAAAATTCGACAGATTATTTCAAATGTAACGGTTTTTTTTCACTGATCAGTTGTATGTGAAGATTGCAACTAGTTTCTCTTTGCATAGTTGCAGCGTTGCCATACGTACGATAATTATCGTATTTGTACGATAATTAGAGCCTTTGTACGATCTACGATCCTATCCTTAGGATCGTACGCTAAATGTACGATAATTTCACTTTTTGGGCAATCTTGCAAATTTTATAGGTATTTCGTCTCGAGAAAAAAAAATCCCCCTTCGTTCATAAAAATTAATCTGGCATCGCTGTATCAGGACATCGTGTGTAAGAACCTTCAACACAGAGCACAGCACAGAAACAGAACCTACTCGTTTTTGTGTACTCAGTTTACTGTGGCTAATGTAGGTGGCTTGAAACAAACAAAAAATGAGCTCAACATTATATCAGGAAGATGAGTCAATTAATGATGACAACGATGATGTTTTCTTTCAAACCTAGCAGGTCGTCACGATTAGTAGGTACATAACTTATTAGTACCTATTAACTGAGATTCCTTTAACAAGAAAATATATTAGAATATTTTTTTCTTTTTGAATTTTCAAGCCTTTTATATTCTCAAAAAAAATTCCTTTTTCCAAGCATTAAAAAACGGCCATTATTCGGCCAAAAACCGCTAAAAAGCGGCAAAATTCGCCAACAGTGCTTCTATCAGAAAATAGGTATGAATACTTTTTGTTTATTTTTTAATTTGAAACATTTTATATCTTCATAAATTTTTGTATCTTTCTCCCCCCACAAGCGGCGGAGTCCTGCGGCCGATTTCAAGTTTCTAGTCTGACCGTTCTCGAAATTTTAGGCTGTGGGCTTTGTACGATAATTTGGGTCGAATGTACGATAATTTTGACACACTCGTACGATCTTGGCCAAAAAATAATCTGGCAACACTGCATAGTTGCACCATAAGTTGCACAAATGGTTTAAAAAAAATTTCAAGTTGTTACCGTTTGACAAGAGTTGTTTTGTTTTTCCAAAATTTCCATTTCCAATTTCCATTGTTTTATCCCTTTTCTATTATTTTCTTTCTTTTATCTTTTACAACATTTTATTACAATTTATTTTGTTTCTATTTCTGTGAGCAGTGAGTAATACTGACTTCTATGTCCATTATTCAGATATTACACAGTCCACAGTTTCTAATTCCCATTTTCCGTTGCACTGTGTTCAGCTCATCAGTTCATTTTATTTTGTTCTAAATTAAACATTGATAATGAAGATTTGGTGTTGATCTTAATAAAATCCATAAGCATCTGCTTGAGTTTTTAGTTTTCTCCTGCCAGAGTAGGATTAATGCATTTTTTTTTGTCATAGGATAAGGATTGGAACTTAGAGGTTTTGTAGTAGGAGTTCATCCCTTTCAAGCTCCTTTTAACAACAACAATTTACAATTCTCTGGGAGCCTCAGTATAATTTCATTTATAATACTTTCCCAGTTAGTTCATCTGTCAACATGAAAGTCACAGAAAACATCTTTGGAGAATGGGGTGCTTCATGGTTGATGTTAGTGGGACTTGGAACTGGAAAAACTTAAAAGCTTTCTGTGAAAGTGCAGTAGGAATATTGCCAGGAGATCCCCAATAGATTTCCAAGGAGTTGCCCTGGTGGACAAACAAAAAAAACCCTGAAGGACTATAATTTCAGGATGGAGATCTTGTGCTGATCAAAGGGAGTGAGAGTCCTGTGAGCAAAAAACGGCACAGGTAAGTTAATGGTGAGTTTTTTCTACTATAATTTGTGTGACAATGAAGGAAAACTGTGTGAACCCTACTACAAGGAAAATGCATGTGGCCATACACTAAAAATAAATGTTAAAAAATTAATGGAGAGTATTCAAATTAATGATATGATTAACCAACGGATACTATTCTACCTGGATCACCAGACTTTTGCCTTAACACTTTGTACGCCACGTCGCTAAATTTGAGTGACAGTTTTTAAAATAAAGTAAACTAAAATACAAAACAGAGGTAACAAAGGTTCTCTCAATATGGCGACGGGGGCCCCCCATGAAAAAACAAACTTGGGGGGGGCCACGTAGCACATATTGAGAGCAATCCTTTGTATCGTGGCCTCGGGGGAAAAATCCAATTTTGGGCTGGCGTACAAAGTGTTAACCATTGAGTAACTCCCCAATGCCCAGTTCTTTGAGCAAAATGTATATCAAAGTGCTTCTTGTTGCTATCAATTTTTAAAATTTAATTTTATAGCTTGTGAAGTGTGACAGTAAAAACATCAATTTTTTCTCACATAGGTGTAGGTACTAATGTACTTCAAACAATTATCCAAATAGCATTTTTTTTGTAGACTAGCATTGTAATAATACCCTTCTGTGGTGTAACGGTTGTGACTACTGCCCAACTGCCTGTAATCCAGAGATCCCTGGTTGGAGCAGACTTTTCAAAGAAAATTCTGTTCCCTCCAAATACATGAGGTTGGCATTTCCAGCCCTACCCAGGCTGATTGAGGTTAATGTGAGAAGCTGGTACAATTCCCAGCAAATGGAGGGTAACACCCTCATTGTGATCAGGACATTAAATCAATTAGAATCATTGGATTAGGAAGGTTCTTTCCCAGCCAAAAAAAAATGTGCTCCACCCTACCAACCTCAAACATGAGGTTGAACAATGCCAACCCCAAAAGCAACATAAGCTAATATGGGAAAAAAGTCATGGGAGAAATATACTGGTATTCTAATAATAGGGTATGTATTAGTGTGGCCCTTAGCTATAGAGGAGGATTTTTTTCCCCAGATTTTTTTCGCTCCATCGGCAGAATATGGTTCCAATTTATATTAAAAAAATCTAGAAAAGTTTCAGCTCGATCAAAGGTCGTTAACACGTGCCGCGGGACCTTTAAGTTTAGATCTGCAATCGGAAGGGGCAATATACGTTTTTTAAAACATAATGTTGATCCTAACTTGAAGAAACTTCATCTCACAGAAAAAAATATAAAATGAAAAATGTATAGAAAGGTTTTCTTTTTATTTTTGGTACATAATAATTTTAGTGGGGTAGCACAGCATTATCGAGACACCTGATAATAGCATTTGTCCCAAGTAACTCACTACTGTTTTTTTGTAATATTAAGTAGAAAAACTATCGTATATTAGATTTTTTCTATTTGAAGTTGAAGAAAAAGAACATTGAACATAGTTATTGTAATGATATTCATTTATCCATACTATTAAAATAAATGTGAGGTAGAAGTTCACAAATAAGTAAATCCTGCTATCCCACTTGCTATGAGTTTTCAAGAGATACTCTTTTGTTGGTTTAGGATACTGACTTTTGTGATCTTTGACAACTGGAATGACGAATTGTTTTTGGTTTCAATCTTTGTTAGTTTATTATTGTATTTGCCCATCAATTAAACTCCTCTTTCTGCTGTATTCGTTTACTACTTTAAAAAAATTAATCTATACTTATAAAAGATCTTGTTATAGGCGTCTTGGAAATTTTCATTTTCCCACCAGTCAGTAGGATCTAGACAGAGAAAAGATCTGTTTATTTGAAAACCTCTCAAAGAAAACCTGCATCTCCTCTGACACAAAAAGTCCAGCTCCTTGCTATAAGCAAGTTTATTAGATCTTTAGTCTTACAACCATACTTCTATTTATTTTGTTTCTTCCTCTCTTTAGTGAGGGACTTAACCATGTTAGATTTTACAACATTTGAGATATCTCTATCAAAAAACCCCAACCCTACTGCCTCTTCACTAAAATACAGTTGGTTTACAATATTTTTGATGCCACACTAGATACTCGTACTTCAGGGTCCTTTTTTTTATACCCAAGAAGTTTTTTTAATAAATGAGAGATCTAGTCTTGGCGCTGTAATACCTATAGGGGCAGTATACCTATACCAAGCCTGAATATAAAGGAAAGTTAGTTGGCTGGGGGACATTAAACAGGGAGAAGACCAGTGTCCCGCTAGAGGACTATTAACAGAGAACAGACTAGCCAACCCTTACGAGCCAGGTTAGCTTGCAGTTTCCTAAGGGTTTAATGGCTTATAAAGAAAAGTCCAAGTCCTCATGATGGTTGATCGCTATGTGGTTTAAGGCGAGCCCACTTTGAAATAAAGTTGGTGGAGACCATCACTCACCCCTCCAGCTGTAGCCAAGCTGGCTACAATAATAACAATAAAGAAAAGTTACAAGTATCAAGGATGGTCTTGAGTTCTTCAGCAGTCTTTAAGAACTCTTTTCAAAGACTCTGGTATTTGAGTGAAGAGGCAGTAGGGTTGGGATTTTTTGATAGAGATATCTCAAATGTTGTAAAATCTAACATGGTTAAGTCTCTCACTAAAGAGAGGAAGAAACAAAATAAATAGAAGTATGGTTGTAAGACTAAAGATCTTATAAACTTGCTTATAGCAAGGAGCTGGACTTCTTTGTGTCAGAGGAGAGGCAGGTTTTCTTTGAGAGGTTTCAAATAAACAAATCTTTTCTCTGTCTAGATTCTAGTGACTGGCGGGAAAAATGAAAATTTCCAAAACGCGTATAAACAAGATTAAATTCTTAACAGTAGTAAACGATACAGCAGAGAGAAGAGTTAAATTGATGAGCGAATACAATAATAAGCTAACAAAGAGTGAAAACCAAAAACAATTTGTCATTCAAGTTGTCAAAGATCACAAAAGTCAGTATCCTAAACCAACAAAAGAGTATTTCTTAAAGAGTAGGACAGCAGGATTTACTTATTTGTGAACTTATATCTCGCATTTATTTTAATAGTATTGATAAATATTATTACAATAATTATGTTCAATGTTCTTTTCTTCAAATTCAAATAGAAAAAATCTAATACACAATAGTTTTCTACTTAATATTACAAAAAAACAGTAATGAGTTACTTAGACAAATGCTATTATCAGGTGTCTCGATAATGCTGTGCTACCCACTAAAATTATTATGTACCAAATAATAAAAAGAGACCTTTATATACATTTTACATTCTATATTTTTCTAATAGACGATAGTTTTCTAATTTTCTACTTGATATTACGAAAAAACAGTAGTGAGTGACTTAGACAAATGCTATTATCAGGTGTCTCGGTAATGCTGTGGCTACCCACTAAAATTTATTATGTACCAAATAATAAAACGAAAACTCTTCTATACATTTTACATTCTATATTTTTTTCTGTGAGATGAAGTTTCTTCAAGTTAGGATCAATATTATGCTTAAAAACGTTATTTGCCCCTTCCGATTGCAGATCTAAACTTAAAGGTCCCGGCGGCACGTGTTAACGACCTTTGATCGAGCTGAAACTTTTTCCAGATTTTTTTAATATTAATTGGAACCATATTTTGCCGATGGAGCGAGAAAATTCCGACTTTCGAAAATAAGGGCCACCCTAGTATGTATGTACGTACAGGTAGGTACCAAGGTACCTATGTAGGTACCCAATATGACAATATTTGTCATGGTCACTACTTTTTTAGGAATGTGTTTAGAGGTACTTTTTTCTCTCTCTGTAATTCAGTATTCTATCAATTTTACCATCCATTACTAGCAGGAGAAAGTTCTAAAGTAAACTTTATTATGTACTACCTGTTCAATAATTCCTTATCATTTTAGTCTTACTCTGATGTATTATGTAACAGGTACCTACCTACCTTCTCAAATATTTATATATTTGTAATGACTTTGTTTGACCATCAATACTGCTCCATAAGTATACGTTACATTGTTGTTCTTGTATGCAACATATTCTATGAGTCAAAGAAAAATAAAATATTTCATCTTCTGAAAAGAATTAGGTCAAGTAAATTCTTTGTTCAATAAATTGTGCTCTCAACCCTCTTTGTCCTTCTTTTTTTTACAAATTAAATTTGAAAACATCATTATTTAATCACACACATGAGTTGTTTTTTTTAATTTTAGAAATTGGAACATCCATGCCATTGCACTGGTGACAATCTGTCAAAACTAAATTATTTTTATTAGTTGTAAAAAATATGAGAAATGAGAAACTTCAGTGTGTTTGTTTGTTTATTAAATCGGTACCTATACACTATACATGTATTGATAAATCTTCTAATGTTACCAGAAGAAGTCCAAGAGTTCATCAGCACTTAAACCCATATGAGTATTTTAGCACTTAAGTACGTACATGCATTTTCACATGTAGATTTAATGAACTTTTTTATAGTATGATAAGGTATATTTTTTAGGTTTTTACCTAGTTTTCTTTCCTTTTCAGTTGGTTTTACCTAATTTGGACTTCAGTAGCATTGTAGTTCCTGGCACATCAAGTGCAACCTCTAGTTCCATGTTCAATGCATCAAATTTGAACAACTCTCGACGAGAAGATCCTGCCCAGTTGAAACAGTTGCTCCTCTCTGATCCTCACAAAGTCTCTCTGCTCAAACAAAATAACCCTCAACTGGCAGATGCTCTACTAAATGGATCTCTAGGTTTGTTTTTGAATAATATGTATTGAATTATAATTAAACCAAGATTTACTGACAAAAAATTACAATATCAAATTTGCTAGATAATAAATAAAGGTTTGCTAGACAACACATTTTAATTTCAAAGACTCTGAGTTAAGTAAATTTCATAAAAAAAATTAATTAAAAGTTATAACATTTGTGCCAACTTCAATGGTGATATCTCAAATAATCAAACTTGCAGGGGTTTTTTTTTTTTTTTTTTTTTTTTTTTGAGAAGATGGCTAGAATAGATGAGACAAGACTAAAAATATTTATCTATTTCTTTTAAAACCTCACTAGCTTGATCAATAAGGGGGCAGATTTCTAATCTGTGAGTTGGTGTTTTGAGTCCCAGTTTTGGTAAAATTTACAAAAGTGTTGAATACAAATAAAGCTAAATTATAACAGTTTTCTAACATGAATGTTATCAATTATTACTAACATTAAAGTTACAACTTACATTCAAGTCCGAACTACATTTTGTCCACTAATTTCTAGATGAGTTTGCAAGAATCCTGAGACAACAGTATGAAGAGAGAGAAAAACGTGAGCAACTTCGTCAAAGAATGCTCACCGCTGATCCATTTGATACTGAAGCTCAGAAATTAATTGCTGAGGAAATCAAGAAGTCAAATATTCAGGCAAACATGGAGGCTGCTATGGAGTACAATCCAGAAACCTTTGGTTCTGTCATTATGCTGTACATTAACTGTAAAGTCAATGGACACCCTGTAAAAGCATTCATTGACTCTGGTAATAATATAACATATTATGAATAACATGTCTTGTAAAATTGAATTTGAAAAAATATTTTATACAACTGAAGAAAGTAGATTTAAGGTTTTTCTTCTCTGTACAAATTGTTATTCATATACCTAAAATTGAAATGTCAAATGTCTTTAATGAAGCAAACACACATTTTTGTTGTGTTCTTAAAGTTATTTAATTATTGCTAACTTTCATGTCCATTACCAAAATCCATGGTAAACAATCCCAATAGATAATATATTCTGAAGCCATTAGTATTAATGATATGGTGCAAAAAAAAAATACTGTTATACATCTTCTGATCTATTACAATATCATGTTGATTCACAATATTTAAAATAATGAACCCAAGTTCTTTAACAACTGTAGATATTTGTGTCATACCACCTGAATATTTTATACACTGAAGTGCTTCTAACAACTGAGTTAGTGAGACTTGTGCACTGTAGCAATTTGTCTAATGAATATGTTTTCTAATAATGTAAACTTCTGTCCTTCATTGGATTATTTTAGAGCGACTACTTTTTTATTTATTATTATTATACAACGCTTTATTAGGTATAAATGGACATTATGTACATACAAATAATTAATTTAACAATGAAAAAAATGGAAACAATATATACAATGAAAATGAAAAAGAATAGAAAAAATATAAAAACATAAGTCCTAACTAAAGGGCGGGGTTATTGCCTATGGCAATCTCTTGCACCCAACCCTTTATTTGGCCATCTATGTGGTTAATTCAAATGTCTGGACGTTTTAGGTGGTTTATTTTTCATATCTTCTTCCAGGCGCCCAAACCACCATCATGTCCGCCGCTTGCGCCGCCCGAGTGAACATCACCCACCTCATAGACACCCGCTGGGCGGGGATAGCTAAGGGCGTCGGGGTCCAGAAAATCATTGGACGAATCCATATGGTTAGTTTATTATTTCAAATTCAGAATAAATTACTATCCTAAATTACTTTCATGACTGTAGAGTGTAGTCACTGTGGCAGAGTGAGTTAGCGCGCTAGGCATTGCACACATGGTGACCTGGGTTCGATTCCCCGCGGGGAGGATTTTTTCTGCTCTGTACTTGGATGTTCGGGGTCCACTCATACTTCGTGAGGAAAAAATGAGTAGCTGCTTTAATGTGAAGCAGCGACAGTGGCAGAATCTTAGGCAAAAAAATAATACAAGATATTCAAAATTAAAGTGGTAAAGTCCTATGATTCTGCGCTACCCACTAAAATTGTGACATAATAACACAAAGAAAAAGCATTATTCTTATTATTATTATTATTACTCAAATTCAGAATAAATTACTATCCTAAATTACTTTCATGACTGAACTTTTTTTAAAAATCTGCTACCAAGCTAACCATGTTTTTTTTTTTCTTTACAGTTGGACTGTGTTTCTATGATTTCCTATGGTACCACATGGGTTATGTTCCCAACCCTTCAGTTCATATTTTGAAATTCAAAGTAAAAAATAAATGTTTTCTGCAACTTATCTGCAGAAATACCAAATCCATTTACAAAGTATACTGTCGTCACAAGGACATATGTCTGCACAAACTATCAATTCATGGCATATTTATTTTCTGAATAAGAAGACTTAAAGAAAAGCAGTTAAGGTTCAAAAACTTAGCTCTTAGATTTTCTGTGTTCTTGGGTGTCATGCCTTGGATTGGTAAACTTGGTTTACTCACAGTTCATTTTATTCACTTAAGTTTCCAAAATAATAAAATAATTTGGAATCTTATATCTGGTTTTATATTTCATGATTTCAGGTACAAATAGCAATAGAGAATGACTTCCTCACCACTTCGTTCTCAGTTCTACCCGAGCAACCCATGGACATGCTGTTGGGTCTGGACATGCTGAAACGCCATCAGGTAAAAAGCTCGATTCTTCATTGGAATGAACATTAATTACATACAGGGTGTCCCACCAAACTTGGACACCTCAAATTACTCGGCCCCAGAAAGAGTTTTTGAAAAATAAAAAATCCTAGGGTACATGTCCTAATTATGCGATTTCAGTCATGAAATTTTTTTTATACAGGGTGGTTCAAAAGTCAGAAATTGAGGTGTCAACTTTCGATTTTTAAATGGATCGACCTGAATTTTATTTGATGATTTTAGTTCTAAATGGTTTCTGAGTACTTTTTTAAACAAAAATTTTACATACAGAGTGGTTTTTTTTCGACCAATTTTTTTTCTAAATCTCGAATAACTCAAGTTCTTTTAATTTTTTCGATAACAAGAATAGAGAGTGTTTGTGTAATGAATACACGCACTTTTCATTGGCATCAAAAAAATTTATACAGGGTGTATCACAAGTGAAATAATGACTTGATTTTTTTTAAACGGAGTTTTTTTTTAAATTTTTTATTTGATATTAATAATTCTTGCCTAATTTTACACATTTTTTTTGGTCATATCGAAAAATAAAACTAAAGTGTTGTACAGGGTGAGACATAATTTTTTTGTAACACCCTGCATATGGGCAGTCAGAGAGACGTAAAATTAAATAGAAAGACTAAATAAGCAAGAAAAACTTCGATTTTTAATGAAATTAAATAGTTATGGTGTTTTAACTAATATTGTCGCATGGACCACAATGTAGATATTCTCTTAAACTATCATGTGGGGTACTCGAAGTTGTAAAATATTCAACGAAGACTTCAAATCGTGGGGAAAAAACGAGTAAAAAACACGAATTTTAAAGCCATTTTCAATTTGGTGTCCACACTGAATGATTTTAAAACTTGAAATAAAAAGTAGGTAGGTGTAGACACAATATTGAAATTGGCTTTTTGAATTCATTTTTTTTCTTTCAGATTTGAACTTCTCGTTGAATTTTTTACAACTTCGAGTACCCACATGATAGTTTAAGAGAATATCTACATTGTGGTCCATGCGACAATATTAGTTAAAACACCATAACTATTTAATTTCATTAAAAATCGAAGTTTTTCTTGCTTATTTAGTCTTTCTATTTAACTTTACGTCTCTTTGACTGCCCATATACAGGGTGTTACAAAAAAATTATGTCTCACCCTGTACAACACTTTAGTTTTATTTTTCGATATGACCAACAAAAAATGTGTAAAATTAGACAGGAATTATTAATACCAAATAAAAAAATAAAAAAAATCCGTTTTAAAAAAAATCAAGTCATTATTTCACTTGTGATACACCCTGTATAAATTTTTTTGATGCCAATGAAAAGTGCGTGTATTCATTACACAAACACTCTCTATTCTTGTTATCGAAAAAATTACTTCCGATTTTTAATATTAGAAATTTATCGGAACTAAGAACGATCGTATTTGTGTACAATATTATATGAATGTACAAAATGTGTATTTAAATTTGAAAAGAAACAAGAGACCTTGTTTAGACTGCTGGAATAAAGGGACTTTTCAGTCTCACCTCGGCAGTATAAACAAGGTAATTTCTATTCTAATTTCTACAATTGTTAATGTAGGAAGCTGTGCTATGAGATCTTAGAAATAGAATATAAAACCCCAGACTCGATTAACCATCAATTTTCTTTTTTAAGTTATCATATTTGTGTTATCAACAAGTAATATCACAATGACTTCAACTTGCTTTATTAAATTTTTGCTAACTTGGGATTCAAACCACCGACCTTTAGTTACAAGTTCGGCGCCTTTTCAATTGAGCTACTGAGGTTGGTATGACCATCAATCATAAATATGTGTTAAGCAATAATTATATTTCTGTTGAAAGTTCAAACATGAAAAAAAAAAGTCAAACATGAAAAAAGAGACTCATAATATTAATGAACTCTTTATTGGAATTTTGGTTTAACAAAATCGCATTTATTGCCATGGGCAATCTCTGCCATCAAACCTCCCTTTTGTCACTTTGAATATTATTAAAAATCTTCTTCTTCTTCTTTTACTCTGTCTTGTTCCGCTCAAGCAGGGTCGACGTTGTTCAACCTCATGGTTGAGGTTGATTGGTTTTGGCACATTTTTTACGGATTGAATATTATTAAAAATAACCCCGCATTATTCTCACTTCCCAGTGTTGCATAGACCTGCAGAAGAACGTGCTTCTCATCGGCACCACCGGGACTCAAACCCCGTTCCTCAACGAGGCTGACCTGCCTGAGGTGGCTCGCCTGACTTACAACGGGAGCTCGGATGATGAGGAGTTGCTCAAGAGGACCCTGGAGGAGAGCAAGACCCAGGCCTCTAGCTGAGGCTAAGCCTTGGTCCCTGTAACTCAAGCATCTTTTATTTATTTCCATTGGTTTGGTAATTATTATCCCCTGCTGTAACTCTAGCATCTTTTATTTATTTCCATTGGTTTGGTAATTAATTATTATCCCCTGCTGTAAAATCTGTAAATCAAACTTTTTTTTTTATAATATCTACTGATTTATGATAATTATTGGTATGTTTTTTTTGCATTTAATTATCCTGTAGAATTAAATTCTTTTTCTCTCTCCCTCTCTAAATTTACGGCACACCATGAAGGTGATAAGCTTGTCGTTCGCGCTGGTGTTAAAGTCTTGAGTTGCTGAATTGAATACGGATTTCTATTTGTGTATCTGAGGTGCAAAATGACTCATGTACCTGTAAAATTTAGGCTAAAGTTTTGAACCATGTCTCTGATGTTGAGATGAACAAAGCCAACTTACGAGTAGGTATTATCAGTTCATATTTTGTTTTTTTTTTAAGTTTTACATGGATTTTTGTAGATCCAACCCAACTTCATGATCTAACCTCATCAATCTTCATGATCTAACCCAACTTCAGTACAGAGATGTATACAACTATACATATTGTAGAAATCTACGGTCCTTACCCGGATTCTTTCTATAGAGGTAAAAAGTCAGACTCGTATCTCATTTTTTCATGACCGATCAAAATTAAAAGATTCACTACTCAATTTGAGAATTATAACTTCACATATTGTAGAACATTCATAGATAAATCCCACTGCCTGGTAGTAATCCCATACACCTCATTCCCCCCTCATAATTTTAAATTCTTCGAAGGTTCTGTTTTATATTTTCTATTTCTGGGTCAGAATTTTTCTCATTCACTTAGTAGCATTTAGTTTGTTTTTATACCAAAAGACTGGTTTTGTTTAAAATATTTTATAATAAAGACAAACAAGATTATAATTACTCTTAAATTTCCAGTATTTATTAATTGATTTATGTCTCTGTGGTAAATGTTTATACAGGGTGCGGCAGAGAGGACGGACAGTTTAAAAAAATAATCATAAAATAGTTCATTTTTACTAATAAAAAAAAAACAAATTTATTGATGGAATCAGGTTCACAAGGAAATAGCATTTGAAACAGTCAAGTGTGAAAAATCACATCAGGCATGTGGTTGCCGAAATCGTTGATGCAGTGCTGGAGGCGTTCTTGGAAACTCGCGTAGACTATCTCCAACATGGCTCTCTCAACTTGGGCGATTTCCACGTGAATTACGTCCTTCAATTCGTCCAGAGTTCGGGGCTTGTTCTCGTATACTTTAGCCTCGATGTGTCATCATAAGAAAAAATCTCTGGACGAATTGAAGGACGCAATTCGCGTGGAAGTCACCCAAGTTGAGAGAGCGATGTTGGAGAGAGTCTAAGCGAACTTCCAAGAACGCCTCCAGCACTGCATCAACAATTTTGGGCACCACATGCCTGATGTGATTTTCCACCCTTGACTGTCTCAAATGCTATTTCCTTGTGAACCTGATTCTATCAATAAAAAATGTGTTTTTGAGAAAAATTGACGATTTTATGTTTTTTTTTTTTTTTTTTTTTTTTTAACTATCCGTCCTTACTGCCCCTGTAGATACCTAGATAAAGCTAATGTTTTTTTTTATCTATATATCTACCGTTTTCCTTTAGATACTTCATACAAAGTACAGAAAAAAAACAAAAGTTAAACTGTTTTTTAATTTAAATAATACCTATTATTATGTTGTATCTGTCTGTCATTATATCAAATGAACAGTCAATTTATCGAACTACAATCATCTATACGTATATGTAAATCTACCTCATTAATCTATCTATACTGTACAGTGTACATGTACACGTAACATTTTATCTGTCCACAAAAGTATGGTTTAGAATTGATGAGGAGGCGCGGTCAGGGTAGAGTAAGATAGCCATAGATAGCGTTTTATATCTGTGTGCCAGATAGGTTTGACACTATTCTGGGGCATCGTAGTACTTGTGCTTGTCCGCAGCCAGGGCGAGTTTCCTGATGTTGCCTAGACACCCTGCCGCCGCCTCTTGTAGGATGATGTCAGAAGACCCGATGTTGTCCAGGAGGTACTGAAATCAAACCATTGAGGTCGGGTTCTACGAAAAACACCTAACCTGAAAAACACGAAAAACGTTAGTTCCAAAGGATTCGTCAAGATAGCGCCAGAAGAGTTTAGAGCAAAACTCTACTGGCGCTATCTTGACGAATCCTTTGGAACTAACGTTTTTCGTGTTTTTTAGGTTAGGTGTTTTTCGTAGGACCCGACCTGAGAATACATCATGAGAAAACTAATGAATACCTCACAAACCCCGTTCCAGACATGACAGATATTTATTATACCGTCTTGTTGGTGGTTAACCATTGGTTCAGATCCCAACCAATGCCTGATGTCTCATATAAATATTTTAAAATTTGAACACAATAAAATCGCATCTACATCTTTTAGATTGAAGGAACGGTTTTACGTGTGAATGCCTAGTGGGTTGTTAAAAGTATTGTCTTTTCTAAAAAAAAAAAAAAAATGTTTATTTTTTTCAATATTGAAGAAAAAAATAATAATAAAATATATTTTTCCCGGTGCTCAGTAGTCAACGTAATTCACAGGTCGCGGATTCGAAACCCCGCCGGGACATGACAAGTTATCCTTCCATTTGGCATTTTGACCACATAATAGTACTGGGGATTACTGCTGGAATAATGGGACTCTACAAGTCCTAGTCGGGCAGTCTAAATAAGGCGACATTCTTCTTTTACTCTATCTTATCCCGCTTGAGCAGGGTCGACGTTGTTCAACCTCATTGTTGAGGTTGGTTGGTTTTGGCACATTTTTTTACAGGTTTTTTTTTACAACTGTTTTTTTTTTTACAACTGTTTTACAACTCATTTACCGGCACAACGCCGCTCTGGTGCAGCGTGATGCAGTTGAAGGGGTCGGCCGACAGCTTGCACAGGGCGAGGGCCGTGGTCCTATGCACCTTCTTGTTGCCGCTCGCCATGTAGCTCACCAGAGGGGCCACGGCCCCCAAGCGGCCGAAGTCCCGGCAGTTGCTTCCCCACTCGCAGCAGTTGGCTATGGCCGACGAGAGATGCTCGCGCAACTCGTCCTCCTCCTGGGGAGGAAATGTGTCCGTGGTCAAATTAGTTTTGCACAAATATGGATATGAATAAGATTTTTTCATTTTTTTTTTTTTTTTTTTTTTTGTAAGATGAGAGTTTCACAGCCTTTTTTATTTCGTAGCCATGAAACAGGAGCTACTGTAGACGCTTGTGGTCTATGTTGTAGCCTGCCCATCCCGTAGTATGCGTCCCCTCTGATGGGCGAGAAGTGACACAATACTTCCCTATTAGGTGCTGGGTCAATTATTTGTGTGAATCATCACAATCGTGGACTATTTCTGAAAGTCGATGATCGCTTTACTAGTTATCATATTTGTGTTAATCACTATCGTGATATCACAACTACTCAAACTCGCTTTACTAAATCTACGCTGAAACCGGGACTTGAACCACCGACCTCCAGGTTACAAGTCCGCTGCCTTATCGAGCAAGCCACTGAGGTCGGTTCGATCGCTTTACTAATTGTTTGCTAAACTGTGGACTTGAACCACTGACCTCCAGGTTACAAGACTGGCGACTTATCGATCAAGCTTTAATTCAATAGAATTTTTTATTTGTTTGAAATATTTTACGAGAACCGAATCCTGAATGTAAAATATCAGACATTATTTTAGCTTAACAAACTCAGATTTTTGTTTGAATACTAAAAATGAATATCTTGACCTAGTTTTCCAACGCTTTCAATAATAACATGACCCAGTTGACCCACCCTTTAATAAGTTCTACCACAGGAAACACGACAAACCCATTAGTATAACAATAACACCCATTGTAACAGTTTCTCAACAATTAATTTTACCAGAACGTTAATTAGTAGAAAAGATCAAATTTGGAGGGAGATATTGTAAAACAAAAAGCTTTGTAGGTATACATGTCTAGCTAAAAAGAGAAAAGATAAATTTCAAGCTTTCCTATTATTGTATTTTGTAACTACAATCCATATTCCAAAGTACCTTTCAATAAAAATTCTTAGAGCTTTCTTAGTTGTATATGAATTGCATTGTCTCTAACCTCTAAAGAACTGATTTCATATTTTATTGTGAACAATGGCCATTTGGTTCCTGTATAAAGTTTGCTAAGGTCGTAATAAAGTCTATTCCATTAGCAATTTATTATGCTATTTGGCTGTTATCTTATATTCTAAGTATAAAAGCCACTTTTTAAAACTTACTGATGTTCCGTGACTTTTGAGTATTTCTGATTACAAACATACCTAATATCTCTAATGCTGCTTTTGGTAAGAGTTACATAATTATTTGGGATACCTAAATGATAATTTTTATTATAAATATTTCGAAAAAAATTGTCAATGAAAATCTTCTGTTAATCACATTCTACGGTAAAAAAACAATACCTACTTCCGATTTCTAATATAGGAATTTCTCGGAAGTAATAATATAAATCAATGAGTGTATGAAAGCCAAGCTATAAACAGCACAAATCTATTTTGATTCTAGTCGGTAGGTAAAACTATTTATGAAAGTGCGTTTTTTTTTCAGCTCCTAGTTTACGTTTAGTTAGGTACCGCGATAAATTATCTTTGTACTAAGCTAAGATGTTCTAAAATAAGCAATCAAACTATAGCTAATCATCTCAAGTTTACAAGCACATATCTTGATGCGTTCTGGCGCAAAATTTGCGTCATAAATGTGCTAATTATTCTTTTATCACTTACCTTTTCCGAAACTTACCTCATTTGCTTCAGATTTACAAGCTAATTTATACCAATAAATTAATTATTACGATAAAGTTGCACAATAATTTACCTTCAAGAACAATTTTAAATACTATGAAGGCAATAGAAAGTTATGAATGAATAGAAAAGTATGAAAGAAGTCGGAAAGAGACGAAATGAAAGAAAAGCAGTAAGAATCACCTGGTCAGCGTCTTCTGGTTGTGGAGGGGGGACCGGCAGACCATTCGACCCCATCTCTATTATGTACATTCTCTGAATTCAAATAGGAAGTGCTTGTCAACCGCAGGAAATGAGGATTAAGTAAAGATGTAAAGTTGGGCTTTCTAAGTTTTCAATCACAGGTTATGTACAAAGCATATCAATCAAGAGTTTTTGCAAGCGTATAATTGAAAATAGTTCAACTATCACATTTATTAAATAATACAAGATTTTCCGTATTATAGGATAAGGAAAGTAAAAAATAACATTAACCTTAATAATTCGCCTCTAATAACACAAAGAGGCGTAAACCACAAATTTTTGAAATCGGTTTTATTGCTTGGATTGAGTCTATGTGCATTTTCTAAATAGACTAGGAATTAATGTTTAACCCAAAGAAAAGATTAACAAAATTAAATCGGGCATTAAATAAAAATATACAATAACGCGGATTCGATAGTCACATTAAATAACAATTTTGGCAACAAAAAATTGATGGTTCATTTACAGAATATATTTCCTACGACAGAATTTATCCGAAAGTCATTTAGGACTCCTAAAATAAATGTTTAGCCCTTTGTTAGAGCAATTATACGCGCGCCATCGCCCCAAAAACGATTATTTATTGTTTCATCATCATAGGGTGGCGTCATCGTGTACGATGGTAGCCAGACAGTGGGGAATAACTCAACACTTCTACCACTGTCTTTACAAGGAGGCTAATAATTGACAAGGGCCCCCAGAACCAAGCCAATGCTGGTGTACTCCCTGTTTATAGTCCCCCAGTCAGACTGCTGGTCTACTCCATGTTTATATCTGTTCATAGGTACGCAAATTTTACACAAATAAAATACTTATGTATGTTTACGTCAAGTTAGATCACGTATTTCAACCTTCGTAACTGTTGATCTTGCAAAAAACCATCTACTCAATAAGAAACTTTTCGGTAATATAGGTACCTATAGATGTAAAAGTAGTATCAGCATGCGCTAGGCCTGAACTTACAATAATAATAATAACACTCTTTAGTGGAAGGTAACTACCAGGCGAGGTTAATGCTCAAAGCATTTCCTACCAACGCTCAGAGTCTTATTATTATGTGGTCACAAACTCAAATTAATGACGAAAAATTCCTGCACTGGGTGGGATTCGAACCAACGGATCCCTACACTACCTGGATTACCAATAACTTAACGGGAGTAATTTTTAATAGTTTGAATTCATGCTGTTTATTTTTAGAGGTACCTAGGTATTATTCTGAAAAGTTTCTGTGAGTAGAGTAAGTAAATTAGGTTTGACTATCATACGATTATGAAAACTTCAAAAATTTCATGTGTTTAGCTCCAAATTTTCAGTTAGGTCTTTTTCTTAAAAAATTATGACCGATTCCTGACTTTTCCAACACCAACAAGACATATTTGTGTAAGCAATATGTCTCATTATTTATTCTTTTTGATGGCACAGCACAATATTGACACTTTCACAAAGCAAATTGACATGCTAATTATCTTTGTTTGGTTTTATAGAAAACTATTGAACACGGAATAGTATTTTACAATTTTTTACAAAGTTTGAACACATGGAGAAACAAACAAAAATTACATAAAAATCGGGATCTTATATCTCTAAAAAGTGAAAGACGCCACAAAACTACTCATTATTCTAGTATTTAACACAGAATTTTAATTTATGTTCTAAACATACTATCGGGACGCCCACATGAACACTATGCCTACATGTTACAAAGAATATTTACAAGGTTTAATCAATAGAGATTATCGGATTCACAAGTTTGAGACAGTTCTTACATTTCCCCATTTGATATAGGTACTTACTTACAATATGCAAAATCAGACTCAAAGTTTCGATTTCGCCCTATTGTAATTATGTATTTTATAGAAAATCAATGAAAAATAGAAAATTACCAAAAAAAAAGCTATTTTAGCTACTCACATTAATTTTCACCCAGCCTGAGAAGAACTGGCATATCAGCAAAAACATTTTTACCATGGTGATCATTACTTAAACTTCAGTGAATTTTCTACCTTCATAATCGTAATTATTTTCCAGAAAATCTATAGAAAAGAGCAATAAAAAATAACTTGTTTATCTACTAACATTAATTTTTACACAGTTTGAGTGGAACTGAAATATCAGTAGAAACATTTTCACCATGGTGAACGTTGCTTAAACTTCAGTGAACCACCGGGAACTGGTATGCGATATCCGCCCGATATCTCAAAGTTTTTTTTTTTTTTTTTTAAGGTAATTGTGCCCCGGAACCACTTTCGCATTACTTCAGGGCACTTTACCTTTACATCCATGCCATTCCGGAAACAGAAAATTTTGGTCAGAAATTTCCGCTCCGGCCGGGATTCGAACCCGCAACCTCCGGGTCAGTAACCAATGCTCTTAACTACTGAGCCACGGAGGTCAACATGTCTCACATCTCAAAGTAGGTTCAATTATTTTATACCTGAAATAATCGGGAATTACTATATTATCTGGAATTACTAGAGAGAATATCTGGAGATATTCATGTACATCTAGTACAACTTCCCTCTTTTCTGATTATACTGATTAAAAGAGAGAGGTTAGTTGATGGCATGGATATTCAGAACTATTACCTGCTGATGAGAGCAAAGAAGCTCGAAACAGCTGTCCAGGTATGTTCTGTTATTCATGTACATCTAGTACAACTTCTCACTTTTCTGATTATACTGACTATACTATCGATGTACCTGCTATTCAATAGTAATTTGGTTTTGTACCGAGTGTTGGACAGTAATTTGCTTCCCATCCCAACCTACCTTGTCCACCAGCTGAGCCAGCAGCCCCACCACCCCGTGGTCTGATATGACGGCCAGATTTTCTCTGTCTGTGGCCACCTTGGAAATGGCGGCGCACACACAGGCCAGAACTTTGGTGTCGTCAGACTTGAGCAGGGAGACTATGAGCTCCAGGCCACCCACGAAACTTCGCACCAGCTCTCCTGATTCCTGGAACATATATGTCCTTCATACAACAGCTTACATCTTAATATATAAATGTCAAAGTCACTGACTGACCACTGACTGATCATCGTTATAGGCCAAACCGTAAGTCCTAGGAACCTGAAATTTGGTAGGTAGCTTTGTCTTATAGTCTAGATGTGCAATAAGACGGGATTTTTCGAAATTCCCACTACAACACCTGCCATTGGCGAAAAAGGATTTTTGTTTTCACGGCCATGCCTCGGCCCGCAAAGCGGGCGACAGCCCGCTTGTAATTAATATGTTAAAGAGATGTCGAGCAACAAGGAAATTATAATAGATTTTTTGACCGACCTCAGTAGCTTGATCGATATGGCGGCGGACTTGTAACCTGGAGGTCGGTGGTTCAAGTCCCGGTTTCAGCGTAGAATTTGTAAAGCGAGTTTGAGTAGTTATGACATCACGAAAGTGATTAACACAAATATGATAACTTTAACTTATAATAGATTTTTTGTAATACAAAGATAACAAACATATCTATTAAATTCGAAAAAACATAAACTCATTTTTTCCCTTAATATTAAATTTCTAATCCTTTAATCACTTATTTTTCCAAGACCATATTAAAAAAAAAAAAAAAAAAAAAAATAGATAATAATAGTCTCGTTTTTGTTCTGCCCGGAAAGTGCGCTTCAAACGGCTGGAATCAAAGCTTGAACACATTTTTTTTGTCGCCTCAGGGGTTCGAAGTTGGGACTTTCCACATGATGTCAAGCGAGTAAATTACCACTGAGATAATCGTGCGCTTCATCTAATGTATTCCAAACCACATCCGTCAACTTACTATAATATAATAATAATATCTAATATCGCCTTATTTATACTGCCCGACTAGGACTATTAAAGTCCCATTATTACAGCAGTAAGCCCAAGACATATTATTATGTGGTAAAAATCCCAATTGGGAGGATAACATGTCATGTCCAAGCTGGGTTTCGAACCCACGACCTCTGGAGTCTTTGGATTCACACAGTGCCGCCTTTAGCACTGAGCTACCGGGACAGACTTACCTGCGCATTCTGTATGCATGGACTCAATGCCAGGGCGGCATTGGCTTGCACTTTCTGCGAGCTGTTCTTCAGCAAGGACCAGATAAGTCGCACGCCGTCCAGTGACTGGATCTCCTCCATGCACGCCAGGTCCTTGGCACACTCCCCCAGGACTCTGGTCACATTCTCCAGAAGGTCGGGGTTGGTGAGGTTGAGAAGGTTGACCAGGGGTTGAATACCGTTGGACCGCTTGATGGCGTCCCGGTTGGAAGATACTTTGGCGCACTCCCCCAGTGCCCCAACCACGTTTGTTAATACCTGCAACAGTAGACCCTTTGTATCAAAGTTGAAAAATGCAGACGTCTTTTCCTAGTGGAAGATAACCCAAGATTGGTGTGGTTGAGAAGGTTGACCAGGGGTTGAATACCGTTGGATCGCTTGATGGCGTCCCGGTTGGAAGATACTTTGGCGCACTCCCCCAGTGCCCCAACCACGTTTGTTAATACCTGCAACAGTAGACCCTTTGTATCAAAGTTGAAAAATGCAGACGTCTTTTCCTAGTGGAAGATAACCCAAGATTGGTGTGGTTGAGAAGGTTGACCAGGGGTTGAATACCGTTGGATCGCTTGATGGCGTCCCGGTTGGAAGATACTTTGGCGCACTCCCCCAGTGCCCCAACCACGTTTGTTAATACCTGCAACAGTAGACCCTTTGTATCAAAGTTGAAAAATTCAGACAGATTTTTCTAGTGGAAGATAACCCAGCACTCAAGACTAGAACATGACAATGTAGGATTTGTCTTATTACTACACGCCACTAAATTTTCGTTATACTATTAAACAATCGCCTAAAACACAATAGGCCTATTTTTCTTTTGGATTAAAAAAAATCCAGGTTCGATATTTCCAAATATTTCCATTTTATTCCAAGGTCAACTTCACCACATTCGTAAAAGAAAAATGCGTTTCGGTACATTTAAAGATAAACAATGGACTTAGCCTATAAAAGAACTGGAAGCAAGAAGTTTCTACTTCCATTTTGGTTAACTTTGGAAAAGGAACTTTTTCCTCTTCCAAAAGAAAAATGACTTGCTTCCAGTTTGGTTCATTTTATTCCCGTTTGGTTAACTTTGGTTAGAAAGAAAAATACGGCTAATGATACCTCAGTAAGTTCTGAAAAAAATGTTCAATTCGGAGGTGATTAGGACCGACATTTTTAACTTGAGTGTTGTGACATTTCCTGAATTTATCACTATGACAGATGTCCAGTATCCAGTTTAATAATGATGTTTTAAACTGCTCACTCATGTCCGGTAGAACTGTGCAAAGGAAGATTATTATTATTATCTGACCTGATTGCAGGGTTTTTTAGTGAAACCCTTACAATTAACACTGCGACCTAGTTAGATCTATTGTGATCACAAAAGATGAAGAACTATTTTTCACTCTGCAACCACATTGATTTGTTATATCAGGGGTGCCCGACCTGTACAGAAGAAAATCTACTCTAAAGTCTCAGATAATCAACGCGATCGACTGGTTGGGCAGCCCTGTGTTATATGATGTACAGTTTGTACAGGTCTGTGAGCAGTAAGTAAAGTTTTATTTATTTATTTACACTTTATTAGGTAATAGGACATGTACAATACAAATAATTACGAATGAAAATACAATATACAATATAACAGAAGAAGAAAAAAAAATATATATATATACAATTATACATAATGTATGTCCTAAGTCCTAACTTTCCTGCGAATGGAGGGTAACACCCCCGTCGTGATATGACCAATGCAGTTGAAAGCGACGTTAAACCAAAAAAAAAAGGGCGGGTTTATTGCCTTAGGCAATCTCTTCCACCCAACCCTTAACCTGAAGCGGAACTCAAACCCGGGTCTCCTACCTCCTCGTCCTCATCCTCGAGCAGATGGATGAGAACATTCACTGTCCTCAGCTCGTCCAGGCGCCTCACATTCTCCGCCGCCATGGCGCACTTCCAGATGGCGCCCGTGGCGGCCGCCAACAGCGGTTTGTTCTGGCGGTTCTTCTCGTTCTTAATGATGGCGACCAGCGGGTCCAAACCCCCGTGCTCTCGCACCAGACTCCGCGTCACCTCGTCCGCAGCAGCACACTGACAGTAATAATTATTTAAGTTTTTTAAACTCAGTAGCTTGATCGATAAGGCGGCAGACTTGTAACCTGGAGGTCGGTGGTTCAAGTCCGGGTTTCAGTGTAAATTTAGTAAAGCGAGTTTGAGTAGTTGTGACATCACGAATGATCAACACAAATATGACAGTAATAATTATTATTATTATTATTACGTGTCCAGATTTGACGCCTTTATTTTCAAATTAGTACAGGTAAAAATATTGGGGGACACAGTAGAAGCCTCCTCGAAGATTGTTATATTTGTAATACAGTCGGGCGTCCCCTGGAAACGTCAAATAAACACCCTATTTGCCGGCTAATTCTACTAGTTACCAGTTCTTTATACCAGTAACAATAATAATATCGCCTTATTTATACTGCCCGATTAAGACCAAAGAGTTCCCTAATTCCAGCAGTTGTTTGGTGCTATGTATTATTAGGTATGCACGTGTATGTATAGTCTAGAGGTATGCTATGTATTATGTATAATAATAATAATAATAATAATTCGCCTTATTTATACTGCCCGATTAAGACCAAAGTGTTCCCTAATTCCAGCAGTTGTTTGGTGCTATGTATTATTAGGTATGTACGTGTAATACTGTATGTATAGTCTAGAGGTATGCTATGTATTATGTATAATAATAATAATAATATCGCCTTATTTATACTGCCCGATTAAGACCAAAGAGTTCCCTGATTCCAGCAGTTGTTTGGTGCTATGTATTATTAGGTATGTACGTGTATGTATAGTCTAGAGATATGGTATGTATTATGTATAATAATAATAATAATTATAATATCGCCTTATTTATACTGCCCGATTAAGACCAAAGAGTTCCCTAATGCCAGCAGTTGTTTGGTGCTATGTATTATTAGGTACCTATGTACGTGTATGTATAGTCTAGAGATATGGTATGTATTATGTATAATAATAATTATAATATCGCCTTATTTATACTGCCCGATTAAGACCAAAGAGTTCCCTAATTCCAGCAGTTGTTTGGTGCTATGTATTATTAGGTATGTACGTGTATGTATACTTGTATAGTCTAGAGTCTAGACTGTCTAGAGGTATGCTATGTATTAATTATAATAATAATAATATCGCCTTATTTATACTGCCCGATTAAGGCTATTAAAATCCCATTATTCCAGCAGTAAGCCCAAAAAATATTACTATGTGGTAAAAATCCCAAATGGAGTCACTGTGGCAGAGCGAGTTAGCGCGCTAGGCATTGCACACATGGTGACCTGGGTTCGATTCCCAGCGGGGGAGGATTTTTTCTGCTCTGTACTTGGATGTTCGGGGTCCACTCATACCTCGTGAGGAAAAATGAGTAGTTACTTGTATGAGTAACGACCAGTGGCGTCATTACCAGAGTAAAAAGAAATTAATGTAATAGAATAATTCGAAAATGTAAAGGAGGCTCTTAGTAATGCTGCGCTACCCACAAAAATTGTGAAGAGGCCTTGTGCTTCACCACAAAGAAAATCATACATACATACATACATATAGCCTTATTTATACTGCCCGATTAAGACTATAAAAGTCCCACTATTCCAGCAGTAAGCCCAAGACATATTATTATGTGGTAAAAATCCCAAATGGAGGATGACTTGTCATGTCCCGGCTGGGTTTCGAACCCGCGACCTCTAGAATCTCCGGATTCACAGAGTACCGCCTTTACCACTGAGCTACCGGGACAGAAAGTAGAGATATAAAATAAAGAGCTCACGATTACCTCAGTGGCAAGATACTCGATTTACATACTAAAAAAATTGTATTCAAAATTTTACTACAAGTGTTTGTAGGGGATACCTTCCGGTGCGCTCGTGTTGACCCAGCGCTTAAATGAGAAGTATTGTAACTCTCATCAGAGTGGAGCCATGCGTTCGTTGAGCATCCATCTTTTACTTTATAAGTCCATTATAAAAAGTCTCCTGAAGAAAAATTTTACCTTGAAAATGGCGGAAGCACAGTATTTCTTGATTTCTTCATTTGTACTTGACAGAAATTTGACTAAATCACAAATCATTCCTTCAGTCTGAATGGCGAGCTGATAGTTTTTCTGAAAATTTCAAGACGTCAGTTTTTTTTTTTTATTATTCGAATATTTGTAGTTCCTCAATAATTTCATCACAATAAATTAAAGGAATAAGGAAAGGAGAAGAACAAAAATATTCAAGAACAAATTAATAGATATTACTCAAAAAATTATTATCCCCATTCTGAAATTGGATCTGCAGGTTTTCTAACCAGCAGATTTCTAACAGGTTCAGGGTCCCGTTCTTTAGGAGACATTCTCTCCGCTATTAGCTCCTAGCTCCAAATTTTGAAACTAATGATTTTATTAACTTATTCATCAGTAAATAATATTGAGTAAGCGCCCAGCCAGCGTCCATGGCACGTTGAAGGCGCCAGTTCTCGTTCTGTCTCTCAACTTAAGCAACATCCAGCGAGGCTAGGACTTATTCGAACCCGCGTGATGCTGTCTATTTCGAGCCAACCCTAGAGAGCTGTCTGGCTGGGGGACGTTAAACAGAGAGCAGACCAAATTCTCGCTAGAGGACTATAAACAGAGAACAGACTAGCTATATCTATAACAAGCAAGGATAGCTGGCAGTTAGAAGCTCTTACATAAATAAAAAGGCCAAGTTCTCATGATTGTTTATCGTACATAGAAATATGTGCTTCACAACGAGCTAACTTTTCAACTAAAGTTAGATAGAGACCATCATCTCCCAGCTGGCTACAAGAACTTTGGGTATGAGCTGATGGTTGATGAATTTCCAAGGAATGGAGGGTAGAAACTGCGTGTCCTACATTTCACTATTACCTTGACAGTTGATAGGTACATACCTCTGTGGCGCACTGCTGGATGGTCCCCAGGGTGGGGGATATGATGTCCTCGTGCGCACAGCGCAGCAGTCGGGCGAGGATCTTGACTATGCCAGCCTTCCTCATGGCTTCCTTGTTCTTCCTGCACTGGGACAGGGACCACAGGGCTTTGATCCCGCCCCGCACCACATAGACCATCTCCTTCTTGTCTGCATCCAAGTCGTCCCACGCCACTGTCAACACCTGCTGGGGAACGTCCAGTAGATCGATCTGACAACAGAATGGGCGAGATCGTAATATCCAACGGGGGGTTTTTTTTGTTGAGAAATTTGCACAGTGCTTCAAACACGGGTGTTGATTAAAATTAGGAGCTCTAAAATCCCCCTCACATTTTGGGGGTTTTACTACGTCTCTGTAGCAATTAATTGCGATTTAATGTAGCTAAATTTGTATCTAGCGTGATTTCGGGGAGCGGCACCTGTTTTTAGACCTATTTTTACTACGTCTATTGAACTACACACAGATCTTAGGTTGACTTTTTCGGCCTTGCATGTCAGCTGGGAGCTGTCCAATGAAACAAAGAATATTCAGTACCATGGAGTCATGGGACAAAATATCTTCTTTTTAATGAGTGTGAAATTGCAAAACTTAGGGCAGAATTAACAGAAGTTTTTGTAATACCTCTGTGGCGCTAAGTCACGAATTGCGTACTGTGTAAGATAGGGAAAATCGACGTTTAGCAAGGACTTAAGTGATTGATGTTGTCTATTAATTTCGCCCTTACTCTAATGTCGGAAGTAATGCAACGTATCTTGATGAAATTTAGTTTGCAGATATTTTTTTTCTTCAAAAAACAAACATCAAGACATTTAAATTTTGTAGTAGACCTAGGTGCCCTTGAATATTAAAATCACGCCTTAAATAGACAATCAGATCATTTTTTCTACAAAAAAGTGCTAAAAAATTAGATTGTTCAGTTCTGGTTGTTTGAATATTAATGAATAATATATGAGGTACTTTGTTAAAGTTAAAAAAAGTAGAAGAATAGATGTGGGACGTAAAAATTATGTCTACTAATAGGTAATAGTGACGCGTTAATGTCTTATTTATGTTTGATACTAGCATGTACATCATGGTTTCAATCATTTCAATATCCGGGATCAGACCTTTCATTTCTTATTGAGTATATATTTACTATCCAAAAATTTACATTAATTTTAGGTAATGGTCTATTTCTGTATTGATTCTGCAAAAAAAATTTTGTAAGTTCTAAAAAACAAAAACAATACAACCGGCGTCGCTGCCGCGTTGAATTCACCGGTTCTCGTATCACCGAAGTTAAGCAACGTCCAGCGAGGTGAAGACTTCGTGATGCTGGTATTCCCGCCCAACCCAGGCTAGGTGAGGTTAATGTGGGTAGTAGGGGGGGTTAGTTCCTCGAGAATTGAGGGTAACACCACCGTCGTGATATGACCATGCATGCAGTTGAAAGTGACATTAAACCTAAATAAAAAAAGCAATAGATTCAATATCTACTATTAGCTATATTATAAGAAATATTAGTTCTTGCAACCGCAAACGCAGTGCAATATGCAAAAGGAGTGTTGCAATTTAACACTGAGACGACCGGCATGGTTTGTCGAGAATTCTCTTGTGGGACCGGCGATAATACGGCTATCTGACCCCGTGTACCACCGGTGGTACACCCGGTCGTCTACGTGTTAAAACCAAATTTCACCCGTCTCAACTTACGAGTTGCGGAAGTCCATCTGTTTTTCGCACGATTTTCTGCGCTTTTCTCATTTTGGCAACATTGGCTAGGGTTTCAGCCACCAGGATCTGCAGGGGTCGGGCTGAATCATTCAGCAGCCTCACCAGCAGGGGCACTCCGCCCAGATCCGTCACCAACTTCCTGGTCTCGTAGTCCTGGGTGATATCGCGGAGCACGGAGATGGTCCCCAGCTGAAATCAAAGGCCCCATTTATATAATGTCAGCCTCCGTGGCGTAACGGTTGTGACTACTGCCCGTAGTCCAGAGATCCTGAGTTCGATTCCCGGTGGGAGCAGACTTTTCGCACAGAAAATTCTGTTCCCTCTGAACACGTGAGGCTGGCAATTCCGGCCCTACCCCGGCTGGGTGAGGTTAATGTGGGTAGCTGGTATGATTCCCAGCGAATGGAGGGTAAAACCCCCGTCCTGACTATCTAAAGTCAGGACGTTAAAACCAAACAGAATCAATGGACATGAAAGGAGCCTAGACATTGGATCTGGGCGTCTATATAATCCTCTCACCACCGTGATTTAGGAATCAATACACTATCTCACGGCCACGGAATTATTATTATTTATATACTTTCGTCTCATTCTGAGAATACTTTGTCATGTGCAGCATGTCCCTGCTGGGTTTTGAACCCGCGACCTCTTGATCACGAGATAGACGCTTTGATCACTGAGCTACCAGCACTGGCCGTGACTAATAACTATAGTTACTAGATAAATGTATTATGTAATAATGTATGTATCTGCATTTAATATATCCTCAACTCTCATGGCAATTATTTATTAAAAATCTTTTTTCAATTAATTTGTTTTGAAAACCAGTTCATTTTTGGGACATGGATAGTTGGATAAAGTTATTTCCTTTGAGTGATAATCGAATCCTAAGAACTACTGTTTGGACCGCAAAGTGAAGCTACAACTTTTTACTCTCCTTATTCTACATAGGAAAGTATTGTATTTTCATATAAGTATATTATCATAAGAACATATTACTTATTTTTCATTGGGCCCTCTACTTAAGTTGGGTTAAGTTAGTGTTAAATAATTTAGATTAGGTAAGTAGCAGATTTAGATTAAAATTAAAAAAAAAGCATGTAGTGAGAGTCTAGAATTAATAAAATAAAGCGTTTGTCTGATTATTAATTATTATCATCAATGGCATCTTGAGTAGTTCAATTATTTCTAGGTATTGAAATGCAGTTTATCGGCTTATCCGTGCACTTTTTCTCAGAACCCACTTACTTTGCATTTCAAGTTGTCGGTTTCCAGCAGGTTGACAAGGACCTCTAGACCTCCACATTCCCTGATGGCGGACTGGTTGACTTCCGTGTTGAGGTTATGATCCTTCAGGCAGGCCAGAGCCACGATGGTCGCTGTCTGGTTGCCAGCCTGTGAAAATATATACAGGGTGTACAGTACATAAAGTCCCACCCCACCCCCCGTATCTCAAGAACGGCTAAAAATATCGAATAACGCAAAAACCAGTAATTTTTCGAAACTCCCACTACAACACCTGCCATTGGCGAAAAAGGATTTTTTGCTTTCACGGCCATGCCTCGGCCCGCAAGGCGGGCGACAGCCCGCTAGTATCCTTATAAATTGTTCGAAAGGTCTCAATAAAAGGAGTAAATAACGCTCAGTGCTCTTGTATTCTAATATACCTGAGCACTGAGCAGCGACCTGGTAGGTGCATCTTGACCCGACCATTTATTGGCTCTAATTCTGCCTGATTACTCACTTTCATATACTTGATGAGCTTCTGAATGTGCCAGAACTCGGACGGTACATCAGTTCTCTTCTTCGAGTCCTTCCATCTCTGGGCCTCCTTCTCCTCTTCGGTCTCTTCCTCCACAGAGCTGTCGTCACTGTCGGAGAACTCGGTCACGTAGACAACTTTGGGCGCTAGGGACTGAACGTCATCGAATTCATCGCCCTCCATGCAAGGGTCATTTTCCTACTTCTTGTGGTGTCATTGTTCTTTATTTGGTGTGGTCTTTCGATGGGAAAGTTTGGAAAGGTGTCAAAATACTGCGTTGGATTTAAAAAAATCAATAAAAACGTATGAAAATTTGCTACAGTAAAAAAGTTTTCTGATTATTTTGAAAAAGTATTATGCTCTTTTTGTGCTAGTTTGAGATAATTGTATATTTTGTGCTGTGGTATACTTGTATATTTTAGAGATCGATGTATTTATAACAGACTATAACTTAGTTATAAGGAGGGTTTCTAATCATGAGCAATTTCGACGAACAGGATTTTTTTAAAGAAATGATCCTTTTTAAAGAGCTACTACTAAATAATCGATTAATACGTGTATACTTAAGTATACTTGTTAGTTATTTGGGAAGGATTTACTTTCAAAATATAAGCTCAATTTTTAAAATTAAATGCTTAGTCCTTATTTACGTAATGAAATTTAAAAAAAAATGTTAAGAATTTAATTAGTTCAATTTCGAAACGTAACGGAATGCAGGTTATCACAGTCTAATATCAACTTGTGCATTTTATACTACAACGTTACTAATTCAAAAATGTATCGATCAAACATACCTATAGTGTCTTGTAGACGATTAGGTAGATATTTCCCAGAGAAAAGTTTTCTTCAATCTTCAAGCAATTTGTAAGTATGTCAAATGAAGAATTTGAACTTTTAATAATATTCAAAAACTTTCTCATTCCAATAGCTATAGACGTCTTATTGTTTAATAGTTACTTTTCAGTAAGTTATTTCTTAAGAAAATTTTGTTCCAACTTGCAGGATGATTTCAGACATGCAACTTTTTTTATCTTCTACCTTTACTCGTGATATCCAAGCGGGAAATGTCAAATTCACCCCGTTGACCTTTTTTTTTTAGCAAATTGGGTCCATATCAAATTCGGTCCTATGTCAAATTGGGTCCATATCAAATTGGGTCCTATGTCAAATTCGGTCCCTTAATAAATAAATAAAAACAGTTTTAAGTATATAGACATGCAGCAAGACTATCCATTTCCTCCTTGAAGGCCATGCCTAGGGTTTATAGTAGGGTTAGGTAAAATACAATGTAGGCCATGCCTCGCTTTTATAGTAGGGTTAGGTAAAATACATTGAAGGCCATGCCTTGGGTTTATAGTAGGGTAAGGTAAAATACATTGAAGGCCATGCCTTGGGTTTTAGTAGGGTTAGGTAAAATATAATGAAGGCCATGCCTTGGGTTTATAGTAGGGTTAGGTAAAATACAATGTAGGCCATGCCTCGCTTTTATAGTAGGGTTAGGTAAAATACATTGAAGGCCATGCCTATGAGGAAAAACAAGATAACGGATAAGTACATAGGTACATAGAATAATAAGTATATAGGGTGGACACATCGGACCGAATTTGACATGACATTATTCTTGTTGCGGACCGAATATGCTATTGTTTTTCAGGTAAAAAAAACAGTCGGGAACGAGTATGCTATCGTCCATCCAAGCATGCACACAATGTAGAAGTTGAAGCCGTGTAAGTTATCTATTAAAAAAAAAAAAAAAAAAAAAAACATTAATAACGTACCCTGAGAGTTTCAACTATCACTGAGTTTCAGACTATCACTGATAGCTGAAAGCGATAGAGCCACGAACCAGTAAGTTAGGTAATCAGTCGAAAAGATAATTAACACATAATAATAATAATTCCGTGAGAGGATTATATGGACGCCCAGATCCAATGTCTAGGCTCCTTTCATGTCCATTGATTCTATTTGGTTTTAACGTCCTGACTTGAGGTAGACAGGACGGGGGTTTTACCCTCCATTCGCTGGGAATCAAACCACCTGCCCACATTAACCTCACCCAGTCTGGGTAGGGCCGGAATTGCCAGCCTCACATGTTCGGAGGGAACAGAATTTTCTGTGCGAAAAGTCTGCTCCAACCAGGAATCGAACTCAGGATCTCTGGATTACGAATAACAATCATTGGCGCCCTTAACAAGGTTGCGCATCCAGTCGTAGAATGATAGCAATAGATTTTTTTAAAGGTCGAAACCTAAACTCATTGTACTATATTTTGCAGTATAGGTAATCTGCATACTTAGCTAAACAATGTTTCAGCACGCCAATTAAATGTAACTAATTACTGCATTTAATATCTCCAGGGAAATTTGTTTGTATCTTTCCTGTCATTAATGAGACCACTGTTTACTGTCCTATGGTCAATTGTTATTCACTTTAGTATCCTCTCAACTCGGTAATAGGTTCCTAAAACCGTAATTTCACTTGCCGATCGCATGCGCCAACAATAATTCAGGTATTCCTAGAGTTCACTCATTTGTGGCCAATCTCTTTGCCAATTTTTTGCTATTAGACTTGCCATGTGAAGTATCGGAGCCTCGGGTTTGGCGAGAGAAAAGCGATTGGTTATTGGTGTTTTGCTTTGAGAAATTGTGACATGTTTTAAATTTAACTGGTCATTTAATATTCCGAAGTAAAGTATCAAAATTTCTAACAACAAAAAAGCAAAGAAAAACGTATAATATAAACCCTACTAATGTGTAAGGATTTTTTAAACTTGGAGCGTTTGCAAAATACATGACATTGAACATTATCTGTAAAGTGATTGAGATTTTTAACTATTGCATAGGAAATTATTGAATGCAGAACATACATTAAAACCTAGGATCACAAGTAAAAAAGTTATTTATGGTAAGTTGATATTTTTTTCATTAATCTAATACCTAAATCATTTTTCAAAAATATTCAAACCTTTATAAAATAACATATACACGATAAATTATAATATTTTTTGATTTGTTTCCTCCGAAAATAATATAATAATATGTATATGGATATTATGGATATACAGTTGGAGCATAATACAGGGTGATCGAAACCACCCAGCCACTATCTTTTTCTCGAGAACGGTTTGAGTTAGGATCTTGAAACAAAACATTGGTCCCCAATATGAAGTCTGAAGTTTCATAGGAAAATATTTTGAACCTCCGCCCACCGCTCCTAAGGGCGTTTTCAGGGGGCACATGTCCGTTTCCCCCGAATTTTAAATAGAATGCATATTTTTTTATTTTACTTTCAAAACATGCAGAGCAAGTTAGTAAAAAAAGTAAAAAAATATTCCTTGGTTCGAGTCCAAAAAAAAACACGGTTTTTAGAAGAAAACAGGCCCAGGTTGCGGAAGTCATTACGGGCACCCGGTAAACGGTAAAAAAATTAAAAATGTCAAAAGATAGGTAAAGTTCTCTTCTTAAATTTGATGTACTTGCTTTTATTCATTAAGGAAGTCATAGGTCCTTAAATTGGTCATTACATATTAGGGACCAATTTTTTGTTTTAAGATCCAACTCAAACCATTCTCGAGAAAAAGATAGTGGCTGGGTGGTTTCGATCACCCTGTATAAGTGAGGCAGAAAAAGTCAAAGTTTAAATTTATTGAATATCTTTGGCATACATGTTTATTTTGATCCGAATTTGCTGCATACATTAGATTATAAAGCCATCAAGTGACAATATCCAAAAAAAACTCATCAACGAAAAATTGCCTATTTATATGACTCACTTTTGCACCTACATACAAATGCCCTAAAATTTGAAATTAAGTTGATGTTTTCCGAATTTTCATTTAAATCAAAACTTGTTATCATTTTATAGGATTATTTGCAAAACTTCAGTTTTTTGAAGCCTTCATTACAATGGTAATAAGACTAATAAGAAAACAGTATCAATCACACATTTGCAAAATCTCTTATCCCGGGGGCTATCTAATTTTATGTTATTCATTATAAATTTTATTCATTTTAAGCTGTAATGAAACTGTCTAATGATTATAGTTGTCTTAACGAAAGAGTTATAGTATGAGTCATGTATGTATGCAGGGAGAAAGGTGATGTTGTCCCCCTCCTAGAATTTGCCATGACGACTGATAAGAAAACTAATGACGAAATACACGTCATTAGAAGCATCAGCAACAGATAACTGACAAGTTTTATGTACTTTTTGAAATAAACTACCTTATTGTTTCATAGCTTGGTTTGGTATCTATATTATTTTATTTGTTTCTATCACGTAAGTCATATTCTATCTATACTAAAATATAGTACAGCCTACGAATGCAGCGAAACATAGCATTATCGTAAAAAAGTCGCTCAATGATAACACGTCATTGTCCTATGTACAAGTACGTACTAACTACTATCTAATATTAGCACATCAAACATATCTATACACCACAAAACCACAAACATTAACGTCATATTGTTACTATGGCTATTACCTACATTTATTTTCAGTAGCGTCATTTGAAAGTGAAGGGTACCTACTTATAAATATAGACTATAATGTCTTGTACCAATAGTAGCCCAATAATTAGCTACTTATCTACCCATAAAAAACAAGGCGTTAATAGGTGGTACACCCACTATCAAATGTTGTGCTCAGTGGGAAACGAAAACTACTGATGGTAATGGCAGAATATTTCTAAAGAAAAATGGATTCGAACCCAAAACGATCAACAATCCATTTTTCCTCGCCCTCCTAGACAATCCATCGAGAACTATGATGGTACTTGGTTGGTACCATCATAGTTGGTACGTGCTATGATCTTTGTTGATTTAGGTTTACAGATGTTGATGAGAACATTATGAAGAAAATAAGTTGAAAAGTTAAGTATCACTTCTTTGTGGTGAAGCTCAAGGTCTCTTCACAATTGTTGGGGTTTACTACTTGTACAGGTCACTAATCCCACCTGCGATTCGAACCCAGGTCACTCTGCTTAAAAGCCAATGTGCCCTACTTGTAGACTACTTGAGAAAAATATTAATATCCATGCTATTATAATTAATAATTCAGTGTCCGTGCCATAGGCAGAGATATAACTATATCACGATGGTGAAAGGATTATATGGACGCCCAAATCTACATATATTATAATGTCTAGGCTCCTTTCATGTCCATTGATTCTATTTGGATTTAACGTCCTGATTTGAGAGTCTGGACAGGGATTTTACACTCTATTTGCTGGGAATCGTACCAGCTACCCACATTAACCTCATCCAGCATGGGTTGGGCCGGAAATGCCAGCCTCAAGTGTTCGGAGATAACAGAATTTTCTGTGTGAAAATTCTGCCCCAACCGGGGATCAAACTAAGGATCTCTGCAATACAGCAATAGTCATAAGTCATAACCGTTACGCCACAGAGGCTGACGGCGTAATGGTAATATCCATGCTGGTTAGGAGACGAAATAACAACCGCACTAGCCAATTCACCAGTGACCAGACCAGCGGACGAACAATGCATCCGTGTGGGTAATATTACCTACTGACGTATCCCTACACACGACTACCGGTAATATATAGACTCCTGACTCGGTGAGTCATAAAGCGAATCAAAACTCCATTACAAATAATAGAACATAATTACAGCTATCCATTCGTAAACTCCCAATTTTCAGTAAGTTATTTTCCTAGTCAAGGATTTCCACATTATGAATCAGTAGACCCCGGATCAGCCCGACTTCGCACGCAAGTTTAGTTGCTCGATAAAATTCGAACGCTCAGGCGATCGAGTAAGCGAGAGAGAAAAAGTTAGCGAGTTTTTCCGATTAGTGATTCGCGCCAAATTGTGAGTCAAAAAGTGATAACTGCTGAATTTATTGCCCGTTTAGTTCGATTTGTTTTTTGATTGAATCGAGTTTCGATTAAAATTAAATCGAGAGGCTAGTTTTTCAGGTAAGTAATTGGTTGTTTAGTTTCCATGAAGATTATTTTACGATGAGTGATTTATCTCTCGTTGTTGATATGATTTGTTTATTACAAAAAGGTAATAATATAATTACCTATATTTATTGTAGGTAAATAATACGTTTACTGTAGGCAATATGTTTACTGTAGACATAACATGATCCGGGTTCAGAGTCCGTCAACTCCGGTGGTGTTGACAGTAAGTATATAGATATGTATATTGTATATAGGACGTAGGTAGGAATGTACATCTATACATAACGGAAACGTCATGTTCATATACCCAAACATTAATACATTCAATACATACAGGCAGGATTATACCAGAAATTCATAGATTATATCATAAATACATAAGAAATCAATTAAAATACTTGAGGGAGTAGACCAGCATTGGCTTGGTTCTGGGGGCCCTTGTCAATTATTAGCCTCCTTGTAAAGACAGTGGTAGAACTGCTGGGTCATTCCTCCACTGTTTAGCTACCATCGATCGTTCTCGATGACGCCACCCTATGATGCTGGGCAGATGAGCACAAGATATGAAAAGGCTCTATTTTCGGAATTTCGGAATCTCAAGAACGATATATTTTTTAAAAACTTGCAAAACGTAGTGTTATTATAGTCAATAAAAAATTTAAAGTTTCAAGATTGGTTATTTGGGTAAACAACACTCTGGGATGGGGTTATTTGAACGAAATTTGACGGTTGAAACTGTTGAAAGGGAGATTTGGGGATTTTGAGAGTAAGAGCTTTTTCTGAAATGAGACCCTGATGCTAACTACCGGGATTTGAACTTGAACCTCATAGTCTAGTAGTCTAGCGTTTCACACCACTACACTCAGGACCCAGGTACAATACACAAGAACTGATAATCATCGTTTGTATATAATATGGGAGGAGCCCCTAACGATCTAACCTAGTCAACTGCATGCAATCATTCTGTCACTTTCGCGAATTTAAATTAAAACCCAGGTAGTGTTTTGGATTCAGTTTCATTATCTCGCAGAGTGATTCACCAGATTCGTACACTTTATAATTAAAGCGTTTGAACAGTGGTTTTCTAGTGAGACTTTGACATTTTCGCGATAGAAACGTGTGCAGTAAATCGCGAAATGGGCGGGAGTCTACGAGGAGGTTAAATAATGCTGGATATTGGTACTTCTTGTACTGATCATCACGAGGTATTTATTTGATTATTCATGCATAAGCACCTGCAAAAGAAGAAAAGGCATGACCTAATCCACTAATCCATTGTAAATATACCGAATAACTATTATCCGTGCACTGGTAGTCAAGTGGTTTACGCGCTAGTCTGGTAATCCAGGTAGCGTAAGGGTCCGTTGGTTTGAATCATAATCCGTGTATGATTTTTTCCTCAGTAATTTGAGTTTGTGACCACATAACTCTATTACCTACCACATTAGGCAGACTTTTCTAACACATTAGGTAGTAGAAAATGCAAAATGATTCGAGCATTAATTTCGCTTGGTGGCTGGGTACCTTCCACTAAAGAGTGTTATTATTATTATCCATCGACATAATTTATGTCTTTAAATAAACTACCGTCTAACTAAGTTATTATTTTTATTGATAACTAAAATGGTATACACATTGATAAATGATATAATTCTCCTTACTTTTGACCCCCTAGGTATTAGGTATTCGAAAAAAGGTGCATAATTTAGGCAATGCGAATTTAATTCATATTAATTTTTGATTTTCTAATATTTTTCAATTTTCCTCTTGTTCTCAATAACCAAGTAACATCAACAGAAGTCAAAACTATTCTTTCCAAAGTAGAATTACTAGAAGTTTCCTGAAAATCCAAGTATTGTCTGGAATAGTATGAGACGAGATGAGAAATTTTAGGAATCAAGTACATCACTAAAGTCTAGGTCGGTACATAGATAGTGCATACCTACAGGTACCTGTGTATAACAACATAGGCCTTGGATTTTGGTTTTAGTACAGAGTCTGAAAAAGGCATCCTGTTAACCAGAAACAAATGTTGAGCCAAAACAAATATATGCATAATATACCTTAGTAAATGAAATTTGCACATACCTATTTAAATTTATATGCTTGAATCTAATACCTGACACCCTCAGCATTAGCAAAGAAATAATTGCGGACTAGAACATAGAACATTAGATTGGTCACATGCCATCATGTGTAATAGAGATAACTAGCAGTTAACCCGTGCTTCGCCACAATCTAAAAGTGCACTTTTAGGGCTCTATCTATGGAACGGTTTGGACTTTTGCAAAATCCTTTCTTATTGCACGTATTCAGTATGCAAGGAATGTTGTGTCAATTTCAGCTCGCTAGGTATTACGGTTTGGGCTGTAGAGCGATGATCAGTCAGTCAGTCAGTGACTTTGACATTTATATATTAAGATATGCAGTAGGACTAGATCAAGATCGTGTAAATTAAATCATAGTTTTATTTAACTAACCCTCTCTCGATTCTGAAGCGACATGGAGTGAAATTAACTCCAACATCATATAATGTTGTGATGCTGAAGAACTAATATCAGCATGCTCTAACCAGAGTATGGTCCGAATTATGAAACAGGATTAGATTAACTGACCCAACGCTATCCCTTAACACGCACGCCCTCCAGTGGGAATTTCAACCAATCTGAGCGTATTTATATCAGCATTTATACCGGGGTCAAATGGCAGAGAATGCCTAAGGTATTAACTTCGCCCCGAATTAGAAAATAATTGTAAATAAAAAATTATACCTAATGTGTTTTTAAGGTTTTTTTTCAATTTATTGTTGATTGTTTGTATAAAAAATAAAGTGTAAATAAACAAATAAGTCAAAAAGTGAATTGGATTAACAAATCCTAGATATTAAATCCTCTTTCACAAATAAGCCCTATAGGTTGATCGCTGTCTAACTGCTTACAAAAAGTAAAACCAAAAATCACCACGGTGTAATTAGCGCCGTATCAAATTATTTAGAAGAATAGAGTGAGGCTGAGCCAGGACGATAATTATAGCAAGAGAATGATAAGTATTTAATACTAGCGAAAACCCGGCACTTTGCTACCGTTGAGGTTTTTGCCCGTCACTGGTGTCCTATCTGGAATTTAAAAAAAATCGGATTCTGCGCAATGCATGGATATCCTCTCATTTTGAGAATTTGAACTCATACAGAGAAACAACTACCGATACAGAGAAACAACTACCGGATCAAGTGACCAAAACCCATATTTTGGGGCAGTACTACCTACGTATATTATGGATAAGGCCTCATATGACAGTGATATTTGGTTGGTTTGAACGAACTTGTCCCACCTATTTTGCATGAAATTGATAATTTCTCTGACATTTAGGTGATTTACTAAACATAAATGGCATTATAGGTACTTGTGCTCGTACCTTCGGGTTAATAAATGCGAACACTGAAAAAAATTTTAGGTTCGTTTTTACTAAACAGTTTTGTAAAGGATTTTTAATCAAAAATTTCGTTAAAATAACAAGAAATTGATAAATCCCACTAATAGTCATTTGAGATTTTACTTGGGCGTTCGTAAGAATAATCAATCAATTCTTGTAAATCGTCTGATCGTAAAACCAACTAACGTGTTAATTACCGCAATCAGAACATTAGTTATGCTTATCAAGTTCTGTTTTGCTGGATCTATTACCAATATATTGGTAAGATTTACAAAAAGTTTGGTTAAATCTAATAAAATTATTCTGTTAAAAATACCACCTGATTAGTACATGTCTGATAATTAACAAACAAAATCGTTACTCTTACCAGATTTATATATGATAAAATACACAAAACAGTATTCGTTGGTTTAACAAGATTTTATCTAAAATTACAAAACATGTTTGTTAAATGAACCATACGGTTTCAGATTTCTGACAGATTTGTTTAGCTAAGTTTACTAAACTTTTTTGTAAAACTCGGTCCTTATGAAAATCATTTGTAGTCCCAACGAAAGTTTTGTTAATCACCACTAATCAATGACGGTTACAAGACTCTTTGATTAGATTTACTAAACAGAATTGTAGATTGAACAAAATTCTTGCTAAAACACGTGTGTCGAGAGACGAGAGACGAGAGAGACAAAAGATCTACAACAATTAATAGATACCGAAATCAATTTCAGATTCAGTTGTTTTATGTTGATTGATGGCCCTGTGTTTCTTTCTGTATTTATTACGTCATTATCTTTTTAAAATGGGTTGATAGGTATTGTGAAAGTTTAGTTATTGGGTGTTTTGTGTAAGTCTGAGTTTGGTTGATAGGTGGTGTGGGATTTTGGTTGTTTGATGTTTTGTGTAAGTGAAGGTTTGGTTGATAGGTGGTGTGAAAGTTTAGTTATTGGGTGTGTTGTGTAAGTCTGAGTTTGGTTGATATTTGGTGTGAGATTTTGGTTGTTTGATGTGTTGTGTAAGTGAGGGTTTTGTTGATAGGTATTGTGAAAGTTTAGATATTGGGTGTGTTGTGTAAGTCTGGATTTGGTTGATAGGTGGTGTGAGATTTTGGTTGTTTGATGTGTTGTGTATGTCTGTGTTTGTTTGTTATGTGAATGTGGTTGATGTGTACTTAGTGTGTTGTGTAAGTGAGCCGTGTGAATTTGTGTGGTTGGTGATTCTTTTTTTTTATTTAATGCAAGTATTTCATCATTTAAAACTTTGATTGTATGTATTTTAAATGTCTCTTAATGTATTTTAAATGTTTTCAACAAATTAATCTGTATTTTTAAATAAAAGTGTTGCATACATGCATATTTTTAAATTATTGCAATTATATTTTGAATTATTTTCTCATAATAACTTAGTTACTGAAATTGTTGTAAAAGTTTACTATAGGCGTTTCTGAAGTTCACTATGATTTTCAGTGAAGTTTACTGAGGTTATCAGTGAATATTACTGGGGTTATCAGTGAAGTTTATTGAAATTAACAGTGAAGTTTACTGAAACTATCAGTAAATTTTACTGATATTATCAGTAAAATTTACTAGGTTTACTAGACGAGTCAATAGTGTGAACGAAATAGGTTGCTTAAACTTACTAAACAGTTCAGTAGATTTAACCAATCTCTGGCGTAGCAATAACAAGTCTGGTTGTTAAATCAACTATTACTATGTTTAAAATTACAAAACACTATCATAAGCCATACTGAGTCGATTGAATGGACTAATGAAGTATTTTGTAAACTTTACTAAACAGTATTGTAAATTCAACAAATTGAAAGAAACAACCTTAATAAGCATAACAAGATGATTCGTAAGCATTATGAATGCATGCTTGAGATCTTACTAAATACTTTAGTAAAGACAATGGAATTTTTTCTTGTCAAAAATACAATGATGAGTTTAGTAAAAGTAACTAAACATAAATTTGTTGGATGAACGAATGATATCATTATCTTTACTAAATAGAGTTTACGAAATTTGATTTGTAATCTTAACAAAACATTTTGCTGTCACTCAATCAACCCTAAGACTTGTGAAATTTACCAAAGTTTTAGTAAGCCCTACAATAAATTTTTTTCAGTGAATGCAGAAACTACTACCCATAGTGAGTAGTTACCCAGGTGGCTCTACCTTTATACCACGAGCCCCGACGAATTTTAAATTCCTACCAGTGGCAGTATTCAGACAGTCTGACAGCTTAATAATTTTAATCAGGCTGTTTTGGGCTCCGTCCAATAATTGGTTGTTGGTCACCTAGATATCTTAGATAAGATAGAAACGTCTTAGATGTAAGTCAAGGAATGGCAATAGAGCAACCATGTACTGAAGCGTTTGTTTTGGCTCTCAGCTAGTAGCTAGCAAGTGACGAGTTATGTAGACATCTTAACGAGCTGTAAAACAGAGAAGAGATGATACCACCACGTTAGAAAATAAATAAATAATAATTTTGCCTTATTTATACTGCCCGATTAGGACTATTAAGTCCGATTATTTCAGCTGTGAGCCCAAGATGTATTATTATGTGGTACAATCAGGACAACTCATCATGTGCCCCCAGGATTTCGAACACGCGACCTCTGGATTACCAGATAGACACCTTGACCACTGAGCTATCGGGACAGAGATGAGAAATTATCTGTATTGCAACATCTATCCTCTAAATTCTCAGATCACTAATGTTAAGTAACGTCGAACATGGAGTGGATATGGATGGTCCAGAATGACAATCATAATTATGCATGAATCTCATGAAGTACTCATACGAGAAGGGGGATTCACCTCGGTCGACCTTGATTCATTACACGAGTAGCCAACACAACGTGAATTCAGCTGAAGCAGGATGTTGGATGAGCAACTAGAAAGCAATAGTTCCCTCCTCTATTCCAATAATAAAACATAATTGAACAAAAAAACACAGGTTTTGCAACAAACACAGACAAAAACACAATAATCAGACTTAAATAGCTCACGAATAGCTATTTAAAAACCACTGAGCGCACGAATAGCTCAGTGGTTTATAAGTACACGCTTGCCATGGGGAAGGTCCCGGGTTTGTAAGGGATACCTTCCGATGCGCTCGTGTTGACCCGGCACCTAAATGGGAAGTATTGGGTGACTTCTCGCCCATCAGAGAGGAGGCACACTACGGGATGGGCAGGCTACAGGATACGAAATAAAAAAGGCTGTGCTGGTCTCGCGTGTTTGGAAGGGACAGAATTTTCTTCGAAAAGTCCGCCCCGACCGGAAGTTTAACTCGAGACCTCTGGACTACGGGCATTAGTCACAACCATTACGCCAGGGAGGCTGGCTATATTTAGTATGGTAATTTAAGTTCTCATTCATTGCATTATTGCAGTAAAATTTCCCAAGGTAAGTTTCCTGCAGGCATTCCAGTCTCACTCAGGCTGGGTGAGACCGTTATCATTTGTTCCGAAGTTCCAAATTGCATTCTCTCCGTTTCCAGGATTACTTTGATGACAATGGGCAGCTCAGAATCGGAACTCTCCTCAGAATCATTGGACCTCATATACAACCATGTTTCACCATCAGACTTCAAAAAAGGTAAGTTTAAATGAAAAGTATCAGGTACCTACATACATATTTATCCGTAGGTAATAATTATAACTAAATACATAATTATAAGTACATTTGAATTATTTTTTGTGAATTTTATTGGTACAGGCAGAAATTTATAACAATTTTTAGTGGATCTATTTAATGATTATTTTTTAGACTAGATTAAAAAATAAACAAAATATCTAATATTTTTGTTCTTTGTTTTTCATGTTCTTTCATTTTGTTTTTGATAAAATGTTCTATGATTTATAAAATACAAATAAAGTAGGTAAAAAATAAAAAAATAAAGCAGTTACCTACATGTCACATGACTTCCGATCACTATTATTTAAGGATTCTAAGGAATCTAAGAACTTAATAATAAGAAGTTTATACCTAAGTACTATGTAAGTATATTTCCTAAGATAAAAATGACCAAATACCAATTGAAGGTTGGTGGCGGGTAGATTGCTTCAATAAATCTCTTATTCCCTTCTTGAACCGTGCAATAATAATTTTAAACGTTAATGATACTTAAAAAACCGACCACAAATACTCACAAAAAAAAAATCTATTTATGCTATTAATTCAACCTTGAATACGAGATAATCTATATTTTCCATTTATCTAAACCGTGCAAAAATATGAGGACAACTAACACTTGCAAAATTGTTATTATTATTTAATTAAAAAAAAAACTGCAGTTCTTATAATGTAATGCAGATAACCACAAGTCAGGATACCATCTTATGTCTCACAGAAATCTCTCCTGTGACCAAAAACGGGGAAACAGCTAGTAACAAGTAAATATTCCTATGTAATAGGTGGCTTAATATTAAACAATGTAGGAAATAAAAATACACTGCCAATTATAAACACAATACTTCCTCGTGAATGGTTCTCATCGTAGTCTTGGCAAAAATATCGACTTTCATTATCGATATTTTATGAGATTTTTTTTTTGTTGAGATTTACTGACCTCAGTAGCTTGATCGATAAGGCGGTGGATTTGTAACCTGGAGGTCGGTGGTTCAAGTGCCGCAGACTTAGTAAAGCGAGTTTTGTTACTAAATCACTTGTAACTCCAAAAGTTCTTAACTGATTCTCTCCAAATTTGTAATTCCATATTCAAAAGTTGCACTTATTTGTTTATTTATTTATTTTTGCACGTTTTTGTTCAAAATTTCGGAGTTTTTTTAAATAGAAGTGTTCAATAATAGGTGTTTTATTAAAAAAGGATAGAAAATATAATATTTCATTAAAATGGAGTGTATGGTTCACGAGATAGTAGCGTTTAAGTAAAGAAGAAGCAAAAGAAAGAATATTCTCCGAACTAATAAAACCGATAAAACGAGTTAATAGTAAATCATGTGATAGTTTATCTACCATTCTACCATAGAATATACATTATAACTTGTTACTTACATTTTCATAATAATATTACCTATACAATATACCTACGTATCGTATTCATACCTAATGTAGGTACTAGGTATACATATTACATATTGATAAGTTTGATAAATACAATTAAATTTAATAGCTGAGTAATTCTGTATGGTTTGCAGCATGGTGTAGGTATCTACCTAAGGTACGATCCGCATGATTCCGAATAAGAAGAAGATTAACTTGTACATTTTTTCTTCTTCTTTTTTTTAGGTTCAATTTATTTTATTTTCAGTGGCGAAATTGTGAATTATAATATCGTTGAAAACCTTTAGAGTCCTTTGGATAGAGTCGCACTAACTCAAAATTCAAGGGAGAAAAGCATCATTTAGAGTTATGGAGATCTTTGAGATATCGGAATTTCGAACAAGGACCAAATAATAATACATATTATAATAATATTTGGAATTTGAAACCTAATAAGTTAAAGACGAGAAAATATTTCATTGTTTTCCGCTTTCACTCTTACGATTATTGTAGAACTATTTGGCACTATCGACAAGATCGATTTTATTTTCAATGGATAAACTTCAGACCTTTACGAATAGATGGTCTGTTTAATTCGATTGAATAAAATTATGTAATTTATGTTTATAAAAAAAAACTGGCTGCAGTGTAACCTTTTTGACTGAAAATTATTGATATGGAAACTAAGATGATTCCCATGACATTTAGACTTCGAGTAATGTTACAGTTACAGAACAATCAGTTAGTTATTTGATCTACTTCCGATAAATTTCTAATATTAGAAATTGGAAGTATTGTGCACATTTATCTTTTTTGAAGAAAAAAAAATATATCTATTTTTCATTGCGCCTACTCCACTACTGTCTACCTTCTGACATTGAACTTGTCTGCATTGTGATAGGTTATGCTCAAAATACCGACTGGGATTAGGTCATAATAGTAGGTAGGATCTTTCTGGAGTTACCTTGTCTTACCTATGGTATGATCTTGGGTTTGTGTAGTTAAGGTGCTAATCATGATACACGTATCTTTGTATCTGCTGCCTTATTACTAGAGACCGGATTTTATGAACGAAAAAAACCCCAAAATAATATGAAAATATGCATAAAAAAACCGCCAAATTATGAACAAAATATGCACGAAAACTCAAATATATGAAAAAAACATGCACGCAAAAGACAATGAAGTAAAACACTATTTTTTTATTTTATTCAAGAATTCCAAATCAAGTAGGTATTTATTGAGACAAAGTTAATCAGAATGACTGAGGAACAGAAAAGATACGTACGAGTATATGTATAGTAGGGTGGCCCTTATTTTCGAAAGTCGGAATTTTCTTGCTCCATCGGCAAAATATGGTTCCAATTAATATTAAAAAAATCTGGAAAAAGTTTCAGCTCGATCAAAGGTCGTTAACACGTGCCGCCGGGACCTTTAAGTTTAGATCTGCAATCGGAAGGGGCAATATACGTTTTTAAGCACAATGTTGATCCTATCTTGAAGAAACTTCATCTCACAGAAAAAAATATAGAATGTAAAATGTACAGAAGGGTTTTCTTTTTATTATTTAGTACATAATAATTTTAGTGGGTAGCACAGCATTATCGAGACACCTGATAATAGCATTTGTCTAAGTAACTCACTAATGTTTTTTGTTATACTAAGTAGAAAATTAGAAAACTATCGTATATTGGATTTTTTTTATTTGAATTTGAAGAAAAGAACATTAAACATAATTATTGTAATAATATTAATTTATCCATACTATTAAAATAAATGCGATATAGAAGTTCACAAATAAGTAAATCCTGCTATCCTACTTGCTATGAGTTTTCAAGAGATACGCTTTTGTTGGCTTAGGATACTGACTTTTGTGATCTTTGACAACTTGAATGACGAATTGTTTTTGGTTTTCAATCTTTGTTAGCTTATTATTGTATTCGCCCATCAATTCAACTCCTCTTTCTGCTGTATTGTTTACTACTTTTAAGAATTTAATCTCGTTATACGCGTCTTGGAAATTTTCATTTTCCCACCAGTCACTAGGATCTAAACAGAGAAAAGATTTGTTTATTTGAAACCTCTCAAAGAAAACCTGCGTCTCCTTTGACACAAAAAAGTCCAGCTCCTTGCTAAGCAAGTTTATAAGATCTTTGGTCTTACAACCATACTTCTATTTATTTTATTTCTTCCTCTCTTTAGTGAGGGACTTAACCATGTTAGATTTTACAACATTTGAGATATCTCTATCAAAAAACCCCAAACCTACTGCCTCTTCACTCAAATACCAGAGATGGTCTACAATTTTTTTTGATGCCACACTAGATACTCGTACTTGAGTGTCCATTTTTTGATACGCAAGAAGTTTCTTAATAAATGAGAGATCTAGTCTTATCGCTGTAATACCTACTAGTGCAGTATACCAAGCCTCAATATAAAGGAAAGTTAGTCTGGCTGGGGAAGTTAAACAGGGAGAAGACAAGTGTCCCAATAGAGGACTAAAAACAGAGAACAGACTAGCCCTCCCTTACAAGCCAGGCTAGCTTGCAGTTTCCTAAGGGTTTAATGGCTTATAAAGAAAAGTCCAAGTCCTCATGATGGTTCATAACTGCCTCTTTAATCAAATACCAGAGTTTAAAAAAGAGTTCTTAATGACTGCTGAAGAACTCAAGACCATCCTTGATATTTGTTTGTTTGTAACTTTCCTTTGTTGTTGTTGTTGTTGTTGTTGTAGCCAGCTTGGCTACAGCTGGAGGGGTGAGTGATGGTCTCCAGCCAACTTTATTTCAAAGTTGGCTCGTCCTGAACCACATATTTCTATGTGCGATCAACCATCATGAGGACTTGTACTTTTCTTTATAAGCCATTAAACCCTTAGGAAACTGCAAGCTAGCCTGGCTTGTAATTGTTGACTAGTCTGTTCTCTGTTTTTAGTCCTCTATTGGGACACTTGTCTTCTCCCTGTTTAACTTCCCCCAGCCAGACTAACTTTCCTTTATATTGAGGCTTGGTATACTGCACTAGTAGGTATTACAGCGATAAGACTAGATCTCTCATTTATTAAGAAACTTCTTGCGTATCAAAAAATGGACACTCAAGTACGAGTATCTAGTGTGGCATCAAAAAAAATTGTAGACCATCTCTGGTATTTGAGTGAAGAGGCAGTAGGGTTGGGGTTTTTTTGACAGAGATATCTCAATAAATGTTGTAAAATCTAACATGGTTAAGTCCCTCACTAAAGAGAGGAAGAAACAAAATAAATAGATGTATGGTTGTAAGACTAAAGATCTTATAAACTTGCTTAGCAAGGAGCTGGACTTTTTTGTGTCAGAGGAGACGCAGGTTTTCTTTGAGAGGTTTCAAATAAACAAATCTTTTCTCTGTTTAGATCCTAGTGACTGGTGGGAAAATGAAAATTTCCAAGACGCGTATAACGAGATTAAATTCTTAAAAGTAGTAAACGATACAGCAGAAAAAGGAGTTTATCTCGCATTTATTTTAATAGTATGGATAAATTAATATTATTACAATAATTATGTTCAATGTTCTTTTCTTCAACTTCAAATAAAAAAATCTAATATACGATAGTTTTCTAATTTTCTACTTAGTATTACGAAAAAACAGTAGTGAGTTACTTAGACAAATGCTATTATCAGGTGTCTCGATAATGCTGTGCTACCCACTAAAATTATTATGTACCAAATAATAAAAAGAAAACCCTTCTGTACATTTTACATTCTATATTTTTTTCTGTGAGATGAAGTTTCTTCAAGATAGGATCAACATTATGCTTAAAAACGTATATTGCCCCTTCCGATTGCAGATCTGAACTTTAAGGTCCCGGCGGCACGTGTTAACGACCTTTGATCGAGCTGAAACTTTTTCCAGATTTTTTTAATATTAATTGGAACCATATTTTGCCGATGGAGCGGAAAAAATCGGAGGAAAAAAATCCTCCTCTATAGCTAAGGGCCACACTAATGTATAGGTATCCCGAATTTCGTTAGTTTAAACTACCTACTTAGAAAGAAGAATAATCAGAATCACTGAGGAACAGAAAAGATACCTACGAGTATATGTATAGGTATCCCGAATTTCGTTAGTTTAGACTACCTACTTAGAAAGAAGAAAATCAAAAAAGATATATAGGTACTTCGAGTTCATTCAAGGTGTTCAATTAGGTATCCTGATTTTTGTTGTAGTTTACAATTATGTATTTTTCTATATTTTCCATTGTTAGGTTATGTCTTCGATCATTGAGAATATTCTTATACGTCGAAAAAGAGCGTTCGACATCTACGCTTGTCAGGGACAATATTTAAATTTGGGGGCCTCAGATACAGTTACAGTTTCTGGTAGGGACAATCCACTTCCATTAATGTATTCATTGATTTTCTTCACTGAATCCAGTCCTGGGTTCTTTTCTAACACGGACGCCAACTTGGACTTAAGCTTGATGGGTAGACATGCTGGTAATTTTGAATTCCTCTCCTCCAAATCTGTGATGATATCAAGTTGTTCAGATAGAGTCAAATTTCGGGTTTCAAGTTTCTCGATGCATGCAGGTACATGAGAAAAGTGAGTAGTGATGATGGCAATGTTTTTTCTTATGGATTCATCTTGAAATGCCTCCTTAGATTCTCCAATGGACGAAGCGTCATTGCTGTCAAGTTCTTCAACAACTTCTTTAATTTGATCAAAATGTTGGCTGTAAAATAGAACTGCCTCCAACCAGGTTCCCCAACGTGTGATGATCGGCTCAGGTGGAAGAGGCACACCTGGGAGCTTTTCTTTGTAGAACTGTATTCTGATTGGAGCTTTTAAAAATACTTTCTTAGTAGAAGATATCAGCTTGTTAACGTTGCCAAAGGTATTCCTTACTTCTTCCGCTACACGATGAACAGCATGTGCAATACAGGTAACATGTATCATGTTTGGATAAAATACTTCAAGAGCTTTTCCAGCTTTCACCATGTATGGCGCCGCATCAGACAGGAAAAGTGCAATCTTATCAGAGGAGTCAGGAAACAAAGATCTGATACTATCGTTCACGAATCTTGCTACTGTAGCATGGTTAGTCTTGTCGATTGTTTTACAGGCAACTAAGTAAGACCGGGATGGCTGCATGCACAATTTTCCAACTACCAAATTAGCAACATAGCGACCGCAAGCATCAGTAGTTTCATCAGTAGAAATCCAAAGTAGCTCATCTCCAATGTCATTCTGTATATTTTTCAGAACAGTCTCATATATAGTTGGAACATAGAGCTTGCGTAGAGTAGACTCATCCGGCACATTGTGTTCTTTACCGCAATACTTCTGAAGGAAGGCTTTAAAGGCTGGATTGTTCACTTTGTAGATAGGAATATTGCTCGCCATTAGAGCTTCACATAAATCAGAACTGAAGTTAGTCTTGGCATTGTTTGAAGCAGATGCAAAAGACTGCATCAAGAGCTGCTGACGAGGCTTACAAGATTTCCCTGCAATGTGACGGTTTGAATTTGCATGCTGCTGTATTTGAAATTTTTTCTCACATGATACAGCCTTCTCACAATTTTGACAGTACAATACCACGCCATCATATGTAAAAGTACCAGCCGGATAGTCTTTTATCCACAATTCGACGTTACTTTTGCTAGGCGGCATTTTAATTAATTGTCTGTTGTTATTTTTTTTTTATGAAAAATTAATAAACTGAAATACGAGTAAGTCTTCGTAATAGAAGCTCGGACAACTTTCACACTACTTGAACGAGTTATCACACGCATCGTAATTCTCTCTCTCTCTCTCTCTCTATACACAGATTCTATCGCGCGTGCCCAATGATATGGTAGGTGCTCCCAAAATTGTCTATGTTCCATAGGATGGTAAATGCACCCAATAAGTTGGCCAGCGTCGATGGCGCGTTGAATGCACCGGTTCTCATTGGATCACCGAAGTTAAGCAACGTCCAGCGAGGTGAAGACTTCGTGATGCTGGCATTCCGGCCCAACCCAGGCTGGGTGAGGTTAATGTGGGTAGCAGGTTTGTGAGTTTCCTGCGAATGGAGGGTAACACCCCCGTCGTGATATGACCATGCAGTTGAAAGCGACGTTAAAACCAAAAAAAAAAAAAAAAAAAAAAAAAAAAAAGTTACGTTTTCGATTACCCATATACCTATATTATTTTATGTCTAAAACAATAATATTCAATGTTGTTTCCAAAATGATTTGAAAGCTACTTTTGAGCATTTATTATACAGTAAAGAGCAAAAATATGCAAAATATGCACGAAATGCCCGAAATATGAACTTTTTCTCAAAAATTGCCAAAATATGCATTTTCATATGAAAGTATGCATTTTTCATAAAGTCCGGTCTCTACTTATTACCTATATTGTGAAATAGGGATAAACTATAGGTACAGTCCGTACAGTCTAATACCAGACAAAACCGGACGTGAAAACAAGGAATCATGCTTTGTGTGGTGTCTGGTTTTTTACTAATCAGTTGATCCACCGTTCTACCGATCCAATCTATGAATTTACCTGAAATAATGTACTATACGGTTCCGGGTATGTTCGTGGTAATGGAGAGGAGGATTTTAGCGGGTATGGCGCACTGTTTCCAGCGTTAGAACCCCGCACTTCGTCTTAAATATTTTGCCTCCTAGGTATATGAATTTGTGATCAAGACATCACTATAGTTCATATTCTATTATTCGTTTTTTTTTTTTTTTTTTTTTTTTAAAGCGCCTTTTTTTGCTCTGATTTCATTTTTTTTTTTTTTTTCCTTCTTCTTCTTCTTCTTCTTCTTCGTAGTTCTGGACGTTTCATAACCTCCTGAGCAACTTAGGTTTTGTGTCTGTCTGTCTGTTAAAAATATATCTTGTATCTCGCAAACCTCGGAAACTACTGAACGGATTTCGAAGAAAATTTTGCTATCATATAGGAAACATTCTGTAGATGGTCCCATTCTGAATTCATCAATTTCACACCAGCGATTCTTGGTGATACAGACAATGCGCCCGACCCCTAACTTTTTACTAAAACGGTTATATCTCGTGAAAAGTACACCCGATTTTGATGAATTTTTTTATGTATAATGCGTGTTAACGTATTAATTAGTGCATTTATAATTGGATTTTATATTTAAGAAAATTCAAAAAATTGACAAAAAATAAGGTCCATGACTTGCCGCTACACATTTTTTTGTCGAATGTAGAAAAAAAGGTATTCTACCATATAAAATAAGTTAAGCGGTATTGGAGATACATCAAAAGTGATTTAGTATAAAATCTCAAACTTGCCATGTGTTTACAATGTGAACCTATCATGAGAAAGCATTGTATCCATATATAATTGGCAGTGTTTTTGATTTTCCATGATTTCTTTTAAAACACTTTACCTCCGACTCCCTCGAGCATATTGTTAAAAATATAAAATAATTAGGTTGCTACCCAAGAAGAGTGTGTTGGTATCTGTGTTGTTTATGTGCGTGTTTCTTTTATCTAGAGCAAATAATGTTGAATCAGCAAAGGTTTTAATGAAAGGTACGAGACTACGAGAGTGAACCAATGCACGTAGGATTATCAGTATGAAATATTAATACCTGCATTACTCAAGGAGAACACCTTAGTGATGAGCACGTCCTAGGTATTTAGACCCAATAGTTATGCAGTAACACGAAGTTATTAATGTCAGTCGTCAGAACATCTTGAAATGGCGAGAAATGATAGTAAGGCACAACACAATGAGTGTTTGAATTTGAAAAATATATAAATTTCTAACGCAGCACCGTTAGTAGAGATCAAGATGGGTTGGGGGTCATCAATATGGTTTCCTGTTAGGTTATGGGTCAACAATATGGTCTCTTAATGTGTTAGGGTCATTTTGGGTTGAACGTCATCAATATGGTCTAATATTGAGCTGGAGTTCATCAGTATTGTCTCCTTTTGGTCTGGGGGTAATCGGTATTGTCTCCTTTTGGGCTGGGGTTCATCGATGAGGTCTCCTGTTTGGTTGGGGGTCAGCAATATAGTCACTTGACGCCGGCACAATATAATATCAGTCTACAAAAGCATGTCTAATACCCAAAAGCAGAATAGGGTAATGGAGATAAAAGTTAATATAATGTTTGTCATAACTTTCGAACGGATTAACCGAATTCGAAAAAGTTGCAATACCTGAACATTAAAAGTTGCAATGTCTGATTATAATATTACTCTCTAATTGACAGTAAAGTGCGATCCGAACGAACTTTTGTCGAGAACACGCTTCGAGGCTGCGGCATAGGCAGTAATCTGACGTCGGGCGACAAATAGGTATTTCATTAGAATAATGTATTCTTTCAACACTATATGAAAATTCTGTTTTTTATATGCCAGGACATTATTTTGCTTTGTGCTTTCTGCCAAAGCTATTCGCCTGACAATCATATCGCAGTCGTGTGCGGCGAGGCTCACATTTGCTCCATCTTCATAGAACTGTATCGCTGGGCGCCTTGGCGGTTCGGTGAACTGTAAGTGTAAGGTCTACTGTTCGGCGAACGACTCGCTTGTGTCGAAGATATTATCTGACTAAGTATGGCTGTGATCTGTCGAGTGAGCTAATCACAAATTTATTCATTTCAAGTCAAGTCATCGACTAGTTTCTCAGTTTCATTGGTACGGAGATTAATAATGTCACTCCATTCATCAGTGCGAACAATAACTCCGGCGTTGTCTAATGAGGATTATGATTTCTCTTTTCAACGCTACGAGTGTGTTGTGTTTTCATATCAGATCATTATTGTTGTGAGATTGCTTTAATTGAAATTCTCAACCTTTTTATTTCCTTCTCTATTTTAACTTATTGAATAAAAACTGACCATACCTAACTTGGATTTCTCTGAAAGCTGTGATGTGAACTGACCTCAGAGCTTTGTCAATCTAATGTGCTCTGAGTGCTGGTGTTTCATTGATTTTAACAATCCGCTATTGGTCATTCTGTGCTAAATTAATAAATAAGATCTTTTTGCAATTGGTTCTTTATGATCTTATTGGATACAATATAAACGAATTATTACTGTGCCTGCTAACTAAGTATCTACATTCTACCTAGATGCTTATTGTTACTTAATTTGGATTAATTCTCTGTCTCTGGTAATCTAAGCTGTAAGTATTTACCTACAGTCCTACAATGGTATTCTAACATTGACTTTCTTAACTTGGTATTTACTTATTGTTTTAACTTACTAATCAAAAATTTGTAGTAGGTAGTAACCTAACCTCACAAGATACTAGTCTGTTAGTATTTAGTAACTTTTTTAGATTTTTTAACTCATCCATATAAAATAGCATTTTCCGAGATCTTGAAAACGTTTTTCTTATTTGATAGTGCTTCTTTTTAAACTTTATTTGGTAAAGTAAATTCATAAAACCTTGCTCAGTAAGGACCAAGCTCGGATTTTCTTATAGTAAGTCACCCATCACTTGACTTCCACCTTTAAGAGTAGGGAGTAGGGAATTTTGTGATTAAAAATAAATGAATTCTTCTGAAACTCTTGAGAAACCCTCTAAAATTATTGGTAATCGAATGCTGAGGTTTACAGTCCACAGTAATACTAGTACCTATTATTATTCAGTACCAAACCAGTTGAGATGTTAAATTCACTGTTACTAAAGTGTATTAATTCAACATGATACCTACTGTTATTTATCTTGTTTTGTATGTTAATAAGAGATCTTTTAGTTTTCTAGGTCAATCAGAACGAGTAAATTAAAATTTGGTACCTAATATTCTGCTTCTAGGAATTTTAGACATTGATTGATTAGTAAAGTTGATTATCCAGAACTCATTAAATTTGCTAATTAAGTTCTAAAGCTTGTTGAGGCGAATTCTTATAGATTTTTTGGTGGTGGGTTTTTAACAGACAGTCTGTTGTAAATTTAGGTTGCTATCACTAACTTGTCTAATCACCATGGGATAAAAATGATGTTAATGTTAGATATTTTAGGAACATTGAAAATGAATTGTGTAATAATGAAATATTAAATTTTCAACAATGTCTTTATAATTTACATAATACTTACCTAAATTTACAAAACTTTTTTTTTAAATATTTTTTGCGCACCTATTCGTATGTGATTTATTTTACGTAATTCCATTATTTTCATGTTGTGTGTGCGAAGACTTTAAATTAAAGTTTTTAAAAAAATATACAGTGAAGCCTTATTTGGAAACCGTTTGTTCGACACTGTCCAGCTGTGGTAAGTTAAATAAAATTTATCTTCTTCTTTTTGTGAGTCTCTCTGTGGGAGAATGGCAGGGTATAAGGTCATACAGTGTGTTGTGATTGGTTGAAACAACAACTTGTTTTGAATAGTTTTTTTTTTCAGTTTTTAAGACACTTTAAACAATAGCCTTGCAAAAAGTCGCGTTTACTAGCATTAATAAAGTGGCCATCGGCCATTGCAAAATGTCTTCAAAGTGGTCGGTGTCGGCGATCTGCTTTCTAGATATCTCACGCAATGATCTAGATTTTAGGTTCTAGAATCTAGATCAAAGGGTCTTTTTTTGGTAATTTTGATTAGTTATCATAAAATTTTATACTATGTACATTCCGTAAAACATGTTGCAATGGGCACTTATTGAGTGCTTTTGATTGGTTGCCAGGACATTTGACTTCGATTTCCATGTTTTACATGTGGTATTTTAAGTTAACCTCAGTACAATTTTGTGGCCCCGCGCCTTGAAAATGCCAAGGGCCCCCCCGCGCAGCCTTAATCCGTCCCTGATGATATCTACAATCTACATTGATTCATACCAAAAAGACTCATTATTATTCTGATATTCAATGATAAGTGTTTATTTTCCGATTTCTGTAACGCGCCTATATTCTTATAATTTATGCTCACGTGCTTTTAGATACAACATTAATTATAGCATTCGTAATGCAGTAATTTCAGTGTAAAACTAAAATGCTTTGATAGCTTTGATTTCCCCGATGAAATTATTAGTATTTCAAGTTTAGTACTCTCAGAATATAGCTAATTTCTTGCATGGAATATATTATGAAACCTATTTTTTAGGAAAGGTTCAAAAGACGAACATCATGAGGGAGCATGATGTTTCGTGCACAGTACCTACACAGTGCACACCTACGAACTAAAACCTTCCTCTCGCTCTAAGACTTTGGAATCGTTTGGTAGAAAATTACTTCAAATGCAGGTGCTTGGTCATACCTATCATTTCTATCCATGTAAATATTGATACGGCGCATAAAATTATGTTTTTTTCCGAAAGCATTTTGCTGAAGTGAAAAAAAACACAACTTACATACTAAAAAAGCCTTACATACTAATTTTTATCGTTTATCATAGGTAATTAGGGACTGAAACCGCTGTCTTCCAAATGAAGAGTCGGGTACCTACCCAGTTAATTTGTATGTATGCATATGGTTTCACTGTGATATTGTGTCACAATTTTAGTGGGTATAGCTCAATATTACTCCAAATTTCATCATTTTCAAAAATCCATTGTCCATGTCCATAGCGGATCGCTTTTCATTGAAACAACTCATTTTTCCTCAAAAGGTAAGAGTGGAATTACCTACACGCTACTGAGGATCGAACCATGTCGTCATAATTGTGTTAATCACTTTCTACTTAAACTTGTTTTTCTAAAAAATTTCGCTGAAATCGGACTTGTCCGGCGCCTTATCAATCAAGAAGCTAATAGGTACAAGAAGCTAATACTGAGGTCGGATTACTATCCATATCCATGTACCTTTTTATTATAAATATGTATCTGACTAAGTGTCAATCTGAGTAAGTGGATTCAAAAGGATGGTAAAAAAAGGAATTTTGGCACAGCTTGGAGACCAGACGACTTCCGCCTGTCAGTACAGTAAGCGTCACTATCCATCAGCCGTCAACTGGTCCACCTCCAAAGTTGGAGATCAGTCACCTATTCAAACAAAGTATTCAATTCTGCAGCTTTTTTTACGTCGCATTTTTACTAAAGTGTATTGTTGGCACACTTAGTAGAATAAATAATATAAATAAAAAATAAAATGACTGTATTAGCCATGAAAATGTAACTCCTGAGTAGCTAAGTGACATTAGCCATTAGAAGCAGACTGGTTTGTGTAGATTCCAGATGTGGCTCACTATACTCCCTGTTCATATTGTAAGCTTTATGAGAAAAAATTATCTCCCAAAAATCTTTCGTTGAAAACATGGCTAAGTTCCCCGAATAACCAGCTGGGATTCAAACCCGGGATTCCTGCGTTGAAACTGGTTAAATGGACGTTAAAAAGAAAACGTGGTTAAAAAGAAACTGGACGAAACCACTCGTCCACGGTATATATTAGTACTTTTTCATATTAGCACTATTTAACTAACAAGAATGACATGTATAGATGTTTACCTAGTGTGACTCATACATAAAATATGTAAAATTCACCATAAATAATGAAAAATGTTCTCATATTTTTCTCACTGCCGGTGGCGGCGTTAGATAAGTACTGTATTATACCTACATACACTGAGAACATAGGTATCTCATCATTATTGTTGATGTCATGTCTCAATAACGATCTCAACTCCGATCATTATCGCGAAGATTCTATTCCACGGTTCACGAATCCGCAAACAATTGGCCTGTGCTGATATTGATGGGAAAATCCGCAGAACTACGGAAAGAGGTAATGAATATTACCTATAGTTTTATTATGTAAATCCATGGATATTAATATAGGATGGAATAATATTACGATAACAATTTATAACATGCATGAAAATAGTCTAAAAAAATATGAAGAAAAATAAAAGTTTATGAAACTAAGTAAGATGAAAAATAGAAGATTAACAAACATCAATGTAAACGGACAATTTTTTGAAGAATTACCATAATATAAACACATATCTTAGAAGTGATGTAGAAAATGATGGAAGATGTGAAAATGAAATGAATAAAAGAGTTACCATTGCCAAAAATGCTTATATCGTCCAAGCTTCACTGCCAGACGTCAAACAACATCTACAGCAAGAAAATTCCAGCCCATCCCAGCCTTTAAACTTTGGTGTTATAGGAGAATGCTACGAGTGTCCTGGAAAGATGAACTGACCAATATTGAAATCATGAGAAGAATAGGAAAGCAAAAACCTGAGCTGAGAAATTTACAGGAAATGTGATCCGAGGATCATGCGGACAACTTTTGTTTGATATTGTGGAGGGAAACATGTATGGAAGTAGACTAAGAGGAAGGGGGAGACTAAGAGGAGAAGAATGTGGATGGATGATGTGAAAAAGTGGTCGGGAGTGGCAAGTTATGAAGAATGCAAGGAGCTGGCAATGGATAGAACTGTTTGCAGAGACACGCCAACCATGGACACCGATGACGCAACATAATGATGATGAAAATAGTCTGAAATATGTTGAATTTACAAAAGTGGTACTTTTAGCCTCCAAACCGCCTGGTGAGCGAGGATATTATGTAGCTAAGCATTAATACGTATAGTGAGAGTATTTTCGAAATTTGTATATATGTATATTAATTATCTCCCAGTCTTAACACATATTTTCACTGTAATCCTTCTTTACGGCCGTTAAAATGATATATTATGGTATTGTATGGGCAATGGTAAAGAAATAGAAAAAATAGATATTTTTTTTTGCTTGGCGTCAATTCTCAAACAACCAGTTGGGCAGTCGTGTAAGTAAATATTGTGCATTTGTGCAACTATTGGGTCTGGTAGGTATGATTTCCATGCAGTTTTAATAGTTTTAAATACACGGAAGATACTACTTAGATCTTGTGATAAGATCAAGTTAAAATCATATAAATCAAAGATTTCCCACTCTGGGAAATCTAATGTCTGGAAAACTCAGACTATCTCCATTTTGAACAATGATACAATAATATTTATGTTGGCATTGTCAGTAGTCCAGTAATAACACAGGCAGACATAAATAATATGCTGTGAAGGACGCTCAGAGGTTGTGTGGTAGAGAATGCCTCTCTATGGAAGTGAGTGTTTAACACGCGAAACCAGCATTATGTTTTAATCCTGGAGTTGGATGTTCGCGCTCTGATGTGAATTATTGTGATGTTTTAGCGTAATAATAGGATAATAATATATCTATTTCACCGAACTCTGTTGTGGCTCGGTCAGACCAAAGGCCAAAAGACAATCATACAAATCGTTAGCTCCCCAGGGACTAATAATAATGTGTTTCTTTGTGTTACTATATCATAATTTTAGTGGGTAGCGCAGAATTGTAGGACTTTTCCGTATCTTTAATATCCCAATATTTGATTTTCGCGTATAATTCCGTCGCTGGTCGCTGCTAACATTAAAGGAGCTACTCATTTTTCCTCACGAGGTATGAGTGGACCCCAAATACCCAAGTACAGAGCAAAAAAATCCTGCCCCGCTGGATTTTTTGTTCTTGTTTCTTTGTTCAATCTATTTATTTTTTTCTTTATAATTTCATTGTTTTACTGAATATATTTTACTTTGTTTTACCTAATAAAGCATAATATAGCTATAATAATAAATGACTGTCACACTGATTGCTTCCCGTTTAATCTCTACTGAATTATTTGATGGGCTCAAAGCCCACTGTTACTCGGGTTGGTATTTGTTTGTTACACTCTTTTTTTATCAATAAGGTAGCTTGGCTGGATTACTAAATAAGGACAAATAGAACCAGAGAGTAAACAACCATCAGCAAACTTTGAACTACTAAATATAGAAATTTCTCAAAAATGTCCCATAGGTACTTTGGTAGGTTATTATGTTTATGTGCGACATCAATGTGGTGATTGATGATTTCTTTGTTCGTGGAAGAATAAAGCCTGACAAACCAGATTAGGGATTTCATTTATCTCGTCGTATAGGTTATTTTTCAAAATTCGACGAATAAAGAGAATACCTAACAAACTGACATGATATATTACCTAAGAGGCAGAAGAGCTAAATAGTGGATATGAGTTGATATCTAGTTGATATGAGATTCGAGAATTTAATCAGTTAAATGTATTTTGCTCATAGGAGTGACTCGTCTGGTACAAAAATAAACACTAATTTCTGTATTATATTGAATTGAATGAATACGGTTCTGAAGAATTTCCGGTCACTCATAGGGAAATTATTTTGTTGGTCCATTTCAATATCATGTTCCTAGTTCCTACATATCTCTAAGTCACTGTGATTAAAAAAATGGATTACAACATTTATAGATAATCCAGACTGTCCCTCAAGTCTGACTGATAGTGTGCTGTGATTGGTTGAAACTCCCACTTGAGGGACGGTCTGGTTTATCATTGTTTGAGGCACAAGTTTGATTCCTGATCAATACGAATATTTCTGAAAAAAATATTAATATTTCTGAAAAAAAAAATCTTTCTGAAAAAAATAAAAATATTTCTGAACGGTTGAAGTAACACAAGAGATACCTACGTACCTAATTTACAGGTATAATTCTGAAATTATACGTGGAAATTTTACAGGCAACTCTCTAGGTCGCATCAATGAACACAATTCCAGTATTGTGTATATTTATTAATTAAAAAATTCCACTTCACTTTGAACTACAAGGTTGACGGTGGCTTTCACCCACCATTCTATAAGCAAATTTCCTAGCTTATGACATTCACCTCACTCATCCTAAGTAGGGCCGTAATACCAGCACAACATGGATCGTTAGTATCAACACGACACGTCAATTACCTACAGATGGGTTTAAAAGCAGAACGGTCACCTAGGCTCGATGGTAGCTTTAGTCTCTGCGGATACAAACCTAGAAATAGACAGACTTTTGTGACAGAAAAGTTAATTATTTTCTCATTTTTAGTCCTTATGACTTAGCTCTTTAGTTTGGTCACATTTACTACGATGCTCAAGGTTTTTTTCTCTCTTTTTTTACAAAAACTAGTTTTAACTTTGTATACGTAGTAATTTAACATGTAGGTATCATATCCTCAGTTGTATAAACAACAATATCAACAACAACAACAAATCAGACTGCAAATCAGACTCCCAAACTCAATAATATCTTCATTATCAAGCTACGTATCAATATTAGGCATTGTATCTGTAACAATTACGATAGCTACTCTCAGTTAGAGGTCTTCAGAGTACGCAAATTTGTCTTCGTTTTCGTACGAAATGACGAAACGATGACATTGAAGAATTTTAATTATTTCTGCTTCTTTCTTCTTGGTGGAAGGTATACGTATGGCTAATCGAGAGTGAGGTCTTTCATCAGTTGAGGACCAGTGGTGTAAATGTATTTCTGGGCATTATTCAACTAACTGATATTGAATCATAGGTATTAGGTATTTACAGAGATTATCTATAAGAACATTGGGGATCATTGGTTTTTTTTAAGGTAATGTTTGGAAGGAGGGTCCAGAGAAACAAATTACCAAGTCAAATTTTCCTTGGGACTTGATATAACGATCATAACGATTTTGTGTCTTAATATATTGAAAAAGATTAATTTGTATAGTATTTTATATTTTGGGCTACACCCCATTCATCCACGATTATGCGGAAAAAACTAAGAAAAGTTCCCGTATTATTAATGAGAGAAGTATTACGAGTATTAACTCGGTAGACCAGTAACTCGATTGATATGGTGGCGGACTCATAACCAGGAGATCGGAGGTTCGATTCCTAAGAATGACAAAAATTTAGTAAGGCTAGTTTGAGTAACTGTGACAAGACGATTGTGATTAACACAAATATGTATATCAAACCTTCTGAAACCAAAGGGAAGGGTTTCAGCAATTACCACATAGCTAAACATCTTTATAAGAGCGGACGTTTTCGATCAGAGAAATAAAAAAATGAAAGATTAGGTAGGTATATTAGTGAGACTTTGTGTTTTTAATTCGTCAAAATTTCATAAGATTTTAGATGAGTGTTTCTCACAGCCTTTTTATTTCGTAGTCGTGACACAGGAGCTACTGTAGACGCTTGTGGTCTGTGTTGTAGCCTGTCCATCCCGAAGTATGCCTCCCCTCTGATGGGCGACTAGTGACACAATACTTCCTATTTATGTAGGTACTATAGTTTTTTTTTTAAAATACGTCACTGATATCAGGACATTAGACACTAGGTCTCCGAAGATAATGTTTTCTAAATGTATTATATTTCGTATGTATGTACCAGATTTACCTGCAGAGGACAATGTTTCCATCCACCCAATGTCTTGTGCCAGTTTGATTTACGAATCCTAGACAGTAACAATTCTTTGTGAACCTGAGCATCCAAGTGTGAAAACTAAGGAGTTAGTGGAAGCTGTCGATAACCATTTCAGGATAATAAGGACTTCAACTTGTCCAATAATAGCTACTAGTGCACTTATGCAGTAGTTTTCGCCAATTTACTTGTGTTTAGTGTTTTTTTATTCAAATCATTCAGAAATATTAAGACACTTTTGAATATATTATTTTACGAGATACTACCTTAATTTATAATATAGGTTACAAGAATCATCAAATAAATAATAATCATTATTATAAAACCATAATGGAAAAATATAAAATAAATACCTTGGAACACAGAAGAGCTATTTTTGATATCCTATCTTAGTATAAAAATCATTACCTACCTACCTATATTCTATAACTATATTCATTTTCCTTACTTGTTGGAAAAACTATCCTTTCGTTGTCCTTTTGTACGAACAAGAAATAATGACATCTTTCAAATTAAAACTGTAAAAAACAACATAGCAAAACGCCCCTATTTGGAAGAAGGAAGACTCGTTCAATGAAATATATTAGGTATATCGTTTGAATAATTAAAAAAAAAAAAAAAAAAAAAATTAGTAAAACCTACCTTTTAATCAGTTGAGCTTAAATTGGTCATAGGCATTTTGTCAAGTTATTAGTTTTAGATAAAGAAGAATAGTTGTAATAATATTGTTAGTTAGGGTACATATTGTATTAATTGGGTATTTCCCGTTGATAGAATAAATAAATAATATAAACATAAATATGTAGGTAGGTATTATGATGACCTCGATTCTTGAATAGATCGATATCAATTAAATACATATTGGTCTATTGGATCGTTACGTGACCGCAAGAGAAGTTTAGTGAAATTTGAAGTAAGATGAATGTGCCTGTTGTGGAAAGTGATAGATGTAAAAAAGGTGAGATATTCGTCTATTTTATTACTTCAAATGCTTTGACTAGCCTCACACATCGTATTTTTGGAAACCATCAAAACAATGAACAATTCGTCATTATGGAAACTTTCACCAACTAATATCAAGTTTCTACAACATTTGAACAGTTTTTAACATTTAAATTTTGATAAAAAGAAGGATCTATACCTACGCATCGTGAGGATCATATTTATGTAGACTTTTACTAACTATTTCACAGGGTGGCGTCATCGTGAAAGATGGTAGCCAGACAGTGGATTCAGCACTTCTACCACTGTCTTTACAACGAGGCTAATAATTGATAAGGGCCCCCAGAACCAAGCCAATGCTGGTATACTCCCTGTTTATAGTCCCCCAGGCCAGACTTTGAACGTAATCATAATATGAACTTTCTGTTTCTTTGGATTTTAACGTCGCTGTGATGAATTAAATAATAATAACCCAATGTATACATTATAAATGTTGCAGTGCGACGGAAGCATGCCATGGCCGGGCTATACCTCAGTGGATTCCTCGACGTTAAAGTTCCTTCTAAAAACAGACCATTTGGACCTTGGAAGGTAAGACCCATTTCTTTGAATATTTTTTTGTTTACCGTCTGAACTTGTAGCAATCCTTTTTTAGCAAAGTGATTTTTTTTTAATTTGTTCATTGGTTAATATCGACTTTGTGACTTAAAAAGATCAATATGTAATGAAAATAATACACTTACCTATTTTATAAGAAATTTCAATTGAGTTTTTCTAACATAAAAAATTGGTATATTTTTAAATATCCTTAAAGGTAATAATAATTATTGAAGTCTAGCTTACCTCAATTACGGGTGATACTTCACCGTCTTGAAACTCTCAAATTAGATAATTTGAGGTCAACCCGGGTGAGCTGACCTTTTTCATAGCCTTATTAGTAAGCTATTCATCCCCCAATACCAAAAAAAAGCTATTCATCCCGAAAAAAACATAATACGATTCGTGCCTTAGATAACCCTATTAATTTCAAACCTAAAATGTGCATAATTTTCAGACATGGAAAACCCAGTGGTGTATGATCAGGAGGTGTGGGGCGCACCTGGAAATACAAATAGGATCCGCGCGAGAACAGATCACCCACCAAATTCAAGTCCCCCAAGACACTGTGATATGTAGGACTGAGTCCAGGTGAGAAGAGCTAACCCATTAATTCCCAAAAGTATTATGGCGTAGAAAATGTATAAGAATAGAAAATCAATGCTTAAGTACTCGCTTGCTATGCGGAAGGTCCCGAGTTCGATCCCCCGTACCGACATTTTTTTTTTTTTAATTTGGTTACAATTGTTACGGTGCACTCGTCCCAGCACCTAAATGGGAAGTATTGTGTCACTTCTCGCCCATCAGAGGGGAGGCGACCACAAGCGTCTACAGTAGCTCCTGTTTCATAGCCACAAAAAAAAGGCTGTGAAACACTTATCTTAATAAAAAAATTTAACATAGATTCATTTTATCGGTCAGAAATACTAACCTCTTTCTGAAAATCTCATTACAACAAAGATAAGGCATTGTATCCTTAACAACGCATTATATCTCGACTTTTTACTTCTGGGAGGGCTTATCTTCGTAGCAAAACTATTCCATAATTTAATCATGATTATAATAATTATCAAACTCTAGCTTACCTGAACTTTTTCAAATCGTCATTTGTCCATTCAGGTCCAAGCCACACGCGTTCGGCGTCTTCCAATACTCGGACTCGAAGAGAAGCAACAGGAGGGCCTCGGTGTACTTAGCCGGACACTCGGAGACTGAGACACAGAAGTGGATGGGGATCATGAGGGACATCCTGAGGCCGCCCATCCATCAAGGTAAACATATGCCGTATTTTTCTTTCTAACCAAAGTTAACCAAACGGGAATAAAATTAACCAAACTGGAAGGAAGTCATTTTTCTTTTAGAAGAGGAAAAATTTCCACTTCCAAAGTTGACCAAAGTGGAAGTAGAAAATTCTTGCTTCCAGTTCTTTTATGGGTTAAGTCCATTGTTTATCTTTAAAAGTAACCAAACGCATTTTTCTTTCACGAATGACCTTGGAATAAAATGGAAATATTTGAAAAAAACCTAACCAGGAAATTTTGTTTACTATTTTTGGGATAAAAAAATATCCACTGTACTATTGGGCACATCCATCAAGGTAAACATACTTGGGCCATCCATCAAGGTAAACATACTTGGTCTACATCCATCAAGGTAAGCATACTTGGGCACATCCATCAAGGTAACATACTTGGGCACATCCATCAAGGTAAGCATACTTGGGCACATCCATCAAGGTAAACATACTTGGGCACATCCATCAAGGTAACATACTGGGCACATCCATCAAGGTAAACATACTTGGAGGAAATGGTATAATCATGTCCAGTTCAAATTTTCCTCAACTTTGAGAATGTGATACTGAACGTTTTGAGAGTCCATTACTGTACTAGGGACTCTATTACTGTAACGAGACTTTGCTCCTCCATTACTGTAGCTGGATTTTTAAGACGCTTAATGTACAGTTATAGGAAGTCTGCTACTTCACTGAGAATTTTGATAGGAACTCTGCTTCTGCACTGAGAATTTTGATAGGAAATCTGCTTCTGCACTGAGAATTTTGATAGGAAATCTGCTACTGCACTGAGAATTTTGATAGGAACTCTGCCACTGCACTGAGAATTTTGATAGGAACTCTGCCACTGCACTGAGAATTTTGATAGGAACTCTGCCACTGCACTGAGAATTTTGATAGGAACTCTGCCACTGTACTGAGAATTTTGATAGGAATTCTGCCAATACACTGGAAATTTTGATAGGAACTCTGCCACTGCACTGGAAATTTTGATAGGAACTCTGCCAATACACTGAGAATTTTGATAGGAACTCTGCCACTGCACTGGAAATTTTGATAGGAACTCTGCCAATACACTGAGAATTTTGATAGGAACTCTGCCACTGCACTGAGAATTTTGATAGGAACTCTGCTGAGAATTTTGATAGGAACTCTGCTACTGCACTGGAAATTTTGATAGGATTTCTGCTACTGCACTGAGAATTTTGATAGGATCTCTGCCACTGCACTGAGAATATTTTGATAGGAACTCTGCCAATACACTGAGACTTTTGATAGGAACTCTGCCACTGCACTGAGAATTTTGATAGGAACTCTGCCACTGTACTGAGAATTTTGATAGGAATTCTGCCAATACACTGGAAATTTTGATAGGGACTCTGCTACTGCACTGGAAATTTTGATAGGATTTCTGCTACTGCACTGAGAATTTTGATAGGAACTCTGCTTCTGCACTGAGAATTTTGATAGGAAATCTGCTACTGCACTGAGAATTTTGATAGGAACTCTGCCACTGCACTGAGAATTTTGATAGGAACTCTGCCACTGCACTGAGAATTTTGATAGGAACTCTGCCACTGTACTGAGAATTTTGATAGGAATTCTGCCAATACACTGGAAATTTTGATAGGAACTCTGCCACTGCACTGGAAATTTTGATAGGAACTCTGCCAATACACTGAGAATTTTGATAGGAACTCTGCCACTGCACTGGAAATTTTGATAGGAACTCTGCCAATACACTGAGAATTTTGATAGGAACTCTGCCACTGCACTGAGAATTTTGATAGGAACTCTGCTGAGAATTTTGATAGGAACTCTGCTACTGCACTGGAAATTTTGATAGGATTTCTGCTACTGCACTGAGAATTTTGATAGGATCTCTGCCACTGCACTGAGAATATTTTGATAGGAACTCTGCCAATACACTGAGACTTTTGATAGGAACTCTGCCACTGCACTGAGAATTTTGATAGGAACTCTGCCACTGTACTGAGAATTTTGATAGGAATTCTGCCAATACACTGGAAATTTTGATAGGGACTCTGCTACTGCACTGGAAATTTTGATAGGATTTCTGCTACTGCACTGAGAATTTTGATAGGATCTCTGCTATGCACTGAGAATTTTGATTGGAACTCTGCTAAGAATTTTGATAGGAACTCTGCTGAGAATTTCTATTTGAACTCTGCTACTTCACTGAGAATTTTGATTAGAACTCTGCTACTGCACTTGGGATTTTGATAGGAAGGGTTAAATCATTTTCTTAGGTTATTCTAAGCATTCTGAGCACGATCGAGGGTTTAAACTTGAATAGTCACCCATCCAAATCCTAGCTTCACTGGAAGTTGGTGTATTCAACGTGCCATTGACGGCGACGGTGGCTGATAAAACTTTTTTGTCAGTTGGTGGAATTTTGATCCTCATAATTTTAAACACATTTGGAACTCCATAAAACTGGGATGAAAGCAGAGACCCCAGAATTGAACATTCTTCTCAATAGAATCAAGACTTGCGATCGAAATGTGGTAGGCAGACTTATTTTCCACAGGTCACATCCTTGTAAACGGACCGGATGAGACTGAATTATTTCAGTGTGAATGAGTGTTTTGCATTATTTTTTTTACTCTAATATTTATTTTCCAATTTTGAGGAGAAGGATGTAAATTTTGAACACTGAATAAATTGATACATTGAAGTGAAAAATCTGACTGGCCTCGTATGGATTATTCATTTAAAGTTTCAGCTAAATTATAAGCTAAATAATTTTGTAAGGTAAATTATTAGCCACCTGGATATAGAATATTTCGAGATTATCCAGGCTTTACACGGAGAAAGCCTATTGACAGCATCTTTCTTATTTTTGCCTCTTCTATGCTATGATCTTTTAGAAAAAAAGTCTCTCGCCTTCAACTCTCTCTTGTCTTTAATAACTATCTAACTGTCTTTAATAACTATCTAAAAAAGTGTTAGAACTGAAAGTTTCCTACACGTCCTATACGATTATCAATCACCATTGTAAAAATACCGTATGAAAATTTTGTACCTAGTTTTACAAAAGTTAAAGCACATTGACTTGTGATTAATAGAAATCATTAAAACTTTCCTAAAATAATGACGTCCTGTAGCTAGATTTATACATAGCCGTAACTGAACTCAATTGTCTTTACTGTTGATAGTCGGAGAAAACGAATTCTCGGTGTCCCTGATTGACAACGAATTCTCCCGAGCGGCTGGATTTTCCGGGCTGTACGGGAATCTATGTAGCAAGGGACACCACCTGATCATCCGGGACCCTCACACCAACCAGACGAAGGTGAGCTGGCACTGGAACCACCTGCAGAGAATTCAGATCTTTCAGTCCGAGTGCACCGAGGACTTCCAGAGAACTGTCGTCATCAAAACCAACTGGTGAGTGAAAACTGGAGGTCGGGTTGAAGTTCAAGACTTCAAGTCTAGCACTAACTCAAGGACTATGGGTGGTTAGCATGCGGAGTTAACAACTGCTCGAAATGTTTTTTTACATTGCAGAAGAAAAGCAATCAATATGGGAGCTAAGTTTAAGTCATAAATAGACAGTTTGCGCAGATTTGCGATACATTACGCTAGTAGCATTAAATTTAACTTTTTGGCCTAATCTGACATGCGCAATTGCGCACATTCCCTTAATTAAACTAGCGTTCCGTAAAAAAAATACGTACATATTTTGCGCAACCTCATTAAAATTAGTTTCGAGATAAAATTTCTATCGTCTGTATCTCAGCAGCCAACTGTATGTTCAGTATACCAATTGTGTTCAGTATACCGTGTTAGGCCTTCAGCCAGCGTGAAGAAATTGGTGACAACTTAAAATTAGAGAAAAAAAAAAGGGAGCAGTAAGTAAATAGAAATAAAAAAAATAATATTTCTCTTTTGTCCCTAAAAAACAATTTCATGGTTGAGAACAATTTTTCTATTTTTATATTGTAACACTGTTTAAAATGTTTTGTTAATTATTTGTTCAATAAAGGCTATTTTATTTTATTTATTTTATTTTATACCGTGTTAACAGGCAACACATCATTGGGTGTGCAATTGTTCAATGTATTTATATGAATTTTAACAACAACAAAAAAAGACCTCACCATCACAGTTTTCATTCCTCATCTTCCAGTGAATTCCCGCAAGGCATGGGCGAGCTGCGCTTGTTCTGTCTCCAGGGCTACGACCTGTTCGAGGCTCTCATCAAACGCCAGCGGTCTCTCTCTTCCACTCGTCTTCTCTCATCACCCCTCCCGCCCATCCCCTCTACCCCTCCCGCCACGCCCCCCTCCTCCCTCCTGATGTCCAGACGAATGAGTAGGAGCGAGAACGACCTGCAGCGGACGTTTCTTCAGAGCTCCTTCCTCCGCCAGCGATCCCACGGCAACTCTCCTGCCCGCACCGGCACCTGTCCAGACTCCCTCAGCTCTGCCGGAGGCTTTAACAAGGTGAGATGTGTGGGTGGGAGGCTTTAACAAGGTGAGATGTGTGGGTGGGAGGCTTTAACAAGGTGAGATGTGTGGGTGGGAGGCTTTAACAAGGTGAGATGTGTGGGTGGGAGGCTTTAACAAGGTGAGATGTGTGGGTGGGAGGCTTTAACAAGGTGAGATGTGTGGGTGGGAGGCTTTAACAAGGTGAGATGTGTGGGTGGGAGGCTTTAACAAGGTGAGATGTGTGGGTGGGAGGCTTTAACAAGGTGAGACGAGTAGGTGGGAGGCTTTAACAAGGTGAGATGTATGGGTGGAAGGCTTTAACAAGTTGAGATGTGTGGGTGGGAGGCTTTAACAAGGTGAGATGTGTGGGTGGGAGGCTTTAACAAGGTGAGATGTGTGGGTGGGAGGCTTTAACAAGATGTGATATTTGGGTGGAAGGCTTTAAAAATATGAAATATGTGAGTGGTGTACGCTTTAAAAAGATGAGATATGTGGGTGAGAGGCTCTAACAAGTTGATATGTGTGGGTCGGTCGTATACATTGAACTAAATGTTTTTTTTAGAATATGATTGATCGCAGCACAACGAGATGGGATACTTGGTTCGATGTGATGGGTTGGTGGTATAAATAAGGTGAGATATCTGGGTTGAAGGTAGCAATGATATTGGATATCGGGGTGGATCTGATTACCAATAGTCCAATACTCGTGAGATACCTGGTAGCATTAGGCAAGGTAGTCAGAAGAGAACACACGGCATATATTGTTACATGAAATAAATCGAATAAGAATATTGTTTTTATGACGTTAAAAATGAAAAGAATATCAAATGTAGGTACAGTGCACTTACTCGTTGCATATATTAGATATAACATATCTAGATGACAGTGTAGGTACCTGTTTTACATTATGTTGTATTCAATTCAACGCAACAAGTAATAAGTTGAATTATGTAAGCTGTGCCTTGCACTGCGATCTTGACCCTCTACTTGGGTGACATCGAGTCTAATTGGAAAGGTTGTGTCTGTAAAAAAACTCAAGAGAATAGTCATTTGCTAGACATGACAGTCTCCTATACAGGGTGTCCCGTATACAGATGCAAATATTTTGAGGGTAGGTTCAGCCCACCGTGGACTATCATATGAGCGAAACTTGCAGTGGGGCATTTTGTTTCGTTAAAGAGTTATGGCCAAATCCCTGTTTTTCCCACAGGTCTAGAGGTCACTTGGATCGATGCACGTTTTTAAAGAAATGATAGCCAGTAAGTAATTTTTGACTTCATGTATGGATAGTCATGCATATTTCCCTACGAATGCAGTTGGTTGCATAAAAAAATATTGAAAGACCAGAGAGATATTCAATCATAAGTTCAATACTTTTCTAAAATTTGATTTTTCCCTTTTTTCCCTTTCGTGAATTTAAAGTACTTCTACAATTGCAATTCTGCGTATCACTAGTTAAAAAAATACCCTATTATGTTTAGTTTTAGAAAAAAGAAAGCTCATTTATATTACTTTAAAGATCATGGAACGCAGTACACACAAAGCTCAAAAAACACTTCTGAATCATGATGGAAAATTCAAATTTGGCTGAAATTTAACAGAATTGGCGCGTGATTTGAGGTATAAATACACTGCTCTGGGATGTTTAACAGAGGGAAATTCATCATTCACAGTGGTCGGTCGGTGTGAACTTTTATGTGAATGGGGTTACGGGGTCACAGGGTTATCATGAGGAAAAATGAGAAAGGCTGCAACGAAAGCAGCAACCAGTGGTGTAATTAAGGACAAAGAATACAGATGGAGAAAGATCTGCGCTAACAACAAAAATTGCATTTTATTTTTACAAGTAAAATTAAAAATATCATTTTTGTGTTTATCACAATCATGATATCAAAAACATAACAAATAGTGCCGAAAATTAACCTTGGGTAAAACTCGAACATCCAACCTTAAGGTTACTATTAATATTAATAATTTATTGATAAACTACAAACATAATACATTCTGCAACACAGGACATGAAATGAAAAGTACATTCTGCAACACAGGACATGAAATGAAAAGAACCCAAAAGAATATGTAGCGAACCAAGGGCGAGGTTAAAGCTTGTGGCTTTCTCTTCCACCGAACAAATTGATCGCCTTGTTATTTTAACTATTGGATTTGATTGATATAGTTGGTTAATAGAACTATTTGAACTCAGAAATTTTTCATTTATAACTTGCAGTTGGCACAAAAATGGTTACACAGACCGCTTCAGGCATCGAGTGTTCTTCAAAATGCAATAGCGCCCAGATTCAAAATTTGATAGATGTGTTTCTCTCCTTCTGGTGCCGTTTAATAAGGCGTATCTCATTTGTTCCTTCACGCGCCTGAAAGAACTTTGTATTTATTGAAACAAAATAGCAAAGGGTATTTTTTTACCTAGTGATACGCAGAATTGCAATTGTAGAAGTACTCTAAATTCACGAAAGGGAAAAAGGGGAAAAATCAAATTTTAGAAAAGTATTGAACTTATGATTAAATATCTCTCTGGTCTTTCAATATTTTTTTATGCAACCAACTGCATTCGAAGGGAAATATGCATGACTATCCATACATGAAGTCAAAAATTACTTACTGGCTATCATTTCTTTAAAAACGAGCATCGATCCAAGTGACCTCTAGACCTGTGGGAAAAACAGGGATTTGGCCATAACTCTTTAACGAAGCAAAATGCCCCACTGCAAGTTTCGCTCATATGATAGTCCACGGTGGGCTGAACCTACCCTCAAAATATTTGCATCTGTATACGGGACACCCTGTATTTGCATTATCATGAAAAAATTGGCAAATACTCTCATATCAGCAATATTTAAGTAAACATTTCATATGAATATGACAGGAATATAAAGCTCTAATTGGTAGGTATTTTGCAAAATTCGCAGGTGAGTGTTTCGCAAATTTCGAGGTTAACTTCACAAAATAAGATTGGAGATACAAGAACAATGCTTATTACATTTTTGGGACAAATTGTGTCTAGAGTCATCATCTTGTTAGTCTGAAGGTTGCAGGCTGAACTAGCGAATGGGCGGACCGAATATTTCCGCCAGCGTAATTACATATTTCTGAGATATCTACATATTAGCTAGGTACATAGTTTAAATAAAGGTATTAAATAAAGGTAATCCCCTACTCTCCATAAACAGCTTATTTTCTTCCTCTTTCCAATTCAAAAATCTCTTTCCTACCTAATTTTCTTACTTCTTCCAGTCCAGTATTAGGTACATGTAAAACTACACTGTTCGATTCGGGGAATTGGGAAAAGATCTTTGCTCACATTTGAATTTTCTTCAGCTTAGTAATTTTCTCATAAAAAGTCAGTATCTTTTTTTTTTTTTTTTTTTTTTTTTTTTTTTTTTTTGTAGTACTGTCTACACACACCAAATTGAAACATTTTGGCAAGCAATAACAGTATCTAAACATGTATCCACGGAGATTTTTTAACCAGACCTGTCCCTCCCTCAGAGCATCTCCAGTCTCCATCTCGCCAGTCCAGGAGTGTTCATGTCCACGCCTGGGTGCAGTGAACCCGAGTCCCTCAACGAGTATGACTCCATTGACAAGAGACTCCTCCGGGATAAGCTCAACTCTCTCATCATCGAGGAAAAGGCAAGTATGAAAACAGTATTTGTGACAATGCCGGGTCCACACTAAGCGAACATTGTTAGCTAACAATGTTCGCTAACAATGTTATTTCAAACAAGTCGTAAAAACATTTTCTAATGCCGGGTCCACACTGCGAACATTGTTAGCTAACAATGTTCGCTTAGTGTGGACCCGGCATAGTCTGTTCAGCTAAACATCAGTAGAAGGAAAAAGCATTACAGATTCCTTGAAGCACTATAGCTTTGCTATTGCTCTTGAACCGTAGATCCTAGCTGAATTCCATTTTTTGGTGTCAGTCGATTTATCTCTCTAGCATTACGTAAAGGTCATACACCGACCTCAGTAGCTTGATCGATAAGGTGGTGGACTTCTAACAGGGAGGTGGGTGGTTCAAGTCTCAGTTTCAGCATTCAAGTCCCAGTTTCAGATATTTATTAAAGTGAGTTTGAGTAATTGTGACATTACAAAAGTGATTGACACAAATATGATAACATTAAGGTCATACGAGACTGAAGAATTTTCAGTGATACCCTTAAAATTATCACAACGACTTATTATATGACCATTCTATTCTGACTAGTTGTTTCTATTTGGTTTTAATGTCCTGATTTGAGATAGTCAGGACGGGGGTTTTACCTCCATTTGCTGAGGAATGTACCAGCTACCCATGTTAACCTCACACAGCCAGGGTTGGGGCGGACATGCCAGCGTCACGAAGTCTTCACCTCGCTGGACGTTGCTTTACTTTGGTGATCCTTCGAGAACCGGTGCATTCAACGCGCCATCGACGCGAGTTGTAGCATTCTTGAATATCTATTTAGGTACCTATTTATTGATCTATTCACTTATATCTATCTATTTATTGATCTACTTACTTATCTATCTCTTTATTTGTCTATTTACTTATCTATCTATTTATTGATCTATTTATTTATCTATCTATTTCCTTATGAATCTATTTATTGTTCTATTTTACTTATCTATCTATTTATTGATCTATTTATTTATCTATCTATTTACTTATCAATCTATTTATTGTTCTATTTTACTTATCTATTTATTTATATATCTATTTACCTACTTATCAATCTATTTATTGTTCTATTTTACTTATCCATCTATTTATTGACCTATTTATTTATCTATCTATTTACTTATCTATCTATTTATTCATCTATTTACTTATCTATCTATTAATATTGATCTATTTACTTATCTATCTATTTATCCATGTATTGATCCCCCCAGGAGGACGTCAGCAGTGACATCTCGTCCAGCTCCTCGGAGGAGATCTACGAGGAGATCCACCACCACCACCACCTCCCCCCAGATGACGAGGTGCCCCCTCCCCTGCCCCCGCGCCCCCCCAAGCATCAGCAGTTCCTGTCCCCCAACTGCAACGCCTTGTTCACGTGAGTAGAGTGACTTTACATTTTTTTTAATATCTTAAATATGTATTATAATAATTTGGGACCTATTTTTTTTTTTTTTTTTTTTTTTTTTAGGATGAAGATAATTCGTCGTCCCAAACACGAAGTGGCGTATCTTCAAAATACAAACTTTACAGGACAGGAAAAATCAAAATTGATAGTTTTTTGTTCACTTATCCTTTATGCCCTTGTACTGTGCCTTTATGCCCTTCGTGATTTGCAAAATTCACAATTTGTACCGAAGAAGCAAACACGAAGTAGCGTAAATCGAGATACGTCAGCTCGTTCTTTGAAAGAAATATTCGAAACAATATACGCCGAAATTAAATATACTCATAAAATTGGAACGCTTTGAGATAGAGATACGCCACTTCGTGAGGTGATAAAAAACCATGATTAGAACTAGATACACCAAAAATCTCAAATGTCCATTTTTTGAGATACGCCACTTCGTGTTTGGGACGACGAATTGTATAAACATGTAGGTTTGTAGGTATTTATCATCGCAACATGGACTTTTCAATGCGACAAATTAGCCAGCGTCGGTGGCATGTTGAATACACCGGTTCCCTTCAGAACACCGAAGTTAAGTGACATCCAGCGAGGTTAAGACTTGGATGGGTGACCGTTCAAATTCTAATTCTCGTGACGCTGGCTTTTCCCGGCCCCACTCTGGCTGGGTGAGGTCAATGTGAGTAGCAGGTTTGTGAGTTTCCTGCGAATGGAGGGTAAAACCCCCGTCGTGATATGACCATGGCAGTTGAAAGCGACGTTAAACCCCAATTAAAAAAAAAAATGCGACAAATTACATATAAACTATATGTATATACGGTTATACAGGGTGGGGCAAAAGTCTGGAAACCCCTGAATAACTTTCGAATGGCTTCTTCGGTAAAATTAAAATTTTGTAAGGTAAACCGGGCTAATAAGACCTTCTTTTAGAGTCGGGTCGATTTTTGTTACCGGCCCCTATGTCGGGGCCAGGGGGGCCAACTTCATTTTTTTAAATACGAACCCCCACCTTGCGATACATTTTTGGAAAGGTCTTTAAATAAGAAATACATTGGTGCAAATTTTATTTTTTTAATGTGAAACTGTTTGCAAATGGCGTCCAACTTTGTGTATGCAGTAAAGTCTGGAAGCCCCTGAATATCTTTTGAAAGGGCTTTCTCAGTTAATTTAAAATTGTGCACGGTAAGTCGGGGTAATAAGACCTTTCCAAAAATGTATTGCAAGGTGGGGTTTCGTATTTAAAAAAATGAAGTTGACCTCCCTGGCCCCGACATGGGGGCCAGTAAAAAAAATCGGTCCAATTCTAATATAAGGTCTAATTACCAAGGATTACCGTACACAATTTTAAATTTACTGAGAAAGTCCTTTCGAAAGATATTCAGGGGTTTCTAGACTTTACTGCATACACAAAGTTGGACGCCATTTGCAAACAAATAATATTAAAAAAATAAAATTTGCACCAATGTATTTGTTATTTGAAGACCTTTCCAAAAATGTATCGCAATGTGGGGGTTCGTATTTAAAAAAATAAAGTTGGCCCCCCTGGCCCCGACATGGGGGCCGGTAACAAAAATCGATCCGGCTTTAAAAGAAGGTCTTATTAGCCCAGTTTACCTTACAAAATTTTAATTTTACCGAAGAAGCCATTCAAAAGTTATTTAGGGGTTTCCAGACTTTTGCCCCACCCTGTATAAGCACTGTAGTTTCTGGTGATCGAACTTTTTTTTTCAACTGAGAGCAAAATTGATAGACGTTTTTGTAATACCTCTGTGGCCTCAAGCCCGATTTTGCGTTTACTGTTTTAGATGCTAAGTCATTACTTAAGTTCTCAATTTTGTCTATTAATTTCGCCTTAAATATCTACGTTGTTTTGCTGAATTCATTATTGTTAATAAAGTTATATTAACATGGTTTAATAATAAATTGTACACCTTGAAATAATGCCTCGGTGGGAGTGCGGTAGCGAAGTAACTTTTTTTATATAAAGCCCCATTGTCACCCAAATTAATGGGCTAGGGCGTCCTTTAAAAGGGTATATTATATTTTTACATTGTTAATGATCTGTTGCAAGAGTATACATAAAATAAAAAAAAATACTTAAATAAAAAATGTAACTTGTAAATAAATAAATAATGAAATAAATCCTACGATTCCCCAGGATCGGTGACCTGGGAGAGATGAGGAAGCGCAGCGTCAGTCAGCCCGTGTCGCCCGTCACGATGAAGAAGTCGCCCAGGCCCCTGGACCGCTCCGACACCATCTCCCTGTCCCGGTACCTCCCCATGAACCCGAGCCTGGGCGCCAAGGCCAAGATGACGCCCCTGCAACAGAGCTACGTCTACATGGCTAACCTGACCAACTCCCACAAGATCATTGTCTCTGAGCCTGTGCCTCTGTGACGTGTACATGAGACTATCCAAAGATCAGCTTTTGTGACGTATTCATGAAGAAATAACCAACTCCCACAAGATCATAGTCTCTGAGCCTGTGCCTTTGTGACGTGTATACATGACGACATCATTGTCTCTGAGCCTGTGCCTCTGTGACGTGTATATGAGACTATCAAAAGATTAGCTTTTGTGACGTATTCATGATGAATTGATGACCAACTCCCACAAGATCATTGTCTCAGAGCCCGTGCCTTTGTGACGTGTACATGACAAGATCATTGTCTCTGAGCCTGTGCCTTTGTGACGTGTACATGATGAAATAACCAACTCCCACAAGATCATTGTCTCTGAGCCTGTGCCTTTGTGACGTGTACATGATGAAATAACCAACTCCCACAAGATCATTGTCTCTGAGCCTGTGCCTTTGTGACGTGTACATGATGAAATAACCAACTCCCACAAGATCATTGTCTCTGAGCCTGTGCCTTTGTGACGTGTACATGATGAAATAACCAACTCCCACAAGATCATTGTCTCTGAGCCTGTGCCTTTGTGACGTGTACATGATGAAATAACCAACTCCCACAAGATCATTGTCTCTGAGCCTGTGCCTCTGTGACGTGTACATGAGACTATCAAAAGATCAGCTTTTGTGACGTATTCATGATTAAATAACCAACTCCCATAAGATCATTGTCTCTGAGCCTGTGCCTTTGTGACGTGGACATGAGACCATCAAAAGATCAGCTTTTGTGACGTACGTATTCATGATGAAATAACCAACTCCCATAAGATCATAGTCTCTGAGCCTGTGCCTCTGTGACGTGTACATGATACTATCAAAAGATCAGCTTTTGTGACGTATTCATGATGAAATAACCAACTCCCATAAGATCATAGTCTCTGACCCTGTGCCTTTGTGACGTGGACATGAGACTATCAAAAGATCAGCTTTTGTGACGTACGTATTCATGATGAAATAACCAACTCCCATAAGATCATAGTCTCTGAGCCTGTGCCTCTGTGACGTGTACATGATACTATCAAAAGATCAGCTTTTGTGACGTATTCATGATGAAATGAAACCAACTCCCATAAGATCATAGCCTCTGACACTGTGCCTTTGTGACGTGTACATGAGACTGTCAAAAGATCAGCTTTTGTGACGTATTCATTATGAAATACCCAACTCCCATAAGATCATAGTCTCTGACCCTGTGCCTTTGTGACGTGGACATGAGACTATCAAAAGATCAGCTTTTGTGACGTATTCATGATGAAATAACCAACTCCATAAGATCATAGTCTCTGAGCCTGTGCCTTTGTGACGTGTACATGACAAGATCATTGTCTCTGAGCCTGTGCCTTTGTGACGTGGACATGAGACCATCAAAAGATCAGCTTTTGTGACGTACGTATTCATGATGAAATAACCAACTCCCATAAGATCATAGTCTCTGAGCCTGTGCCTCTGTGACGTGTACATGATACTATCAAAAGATCAGCTTTTGTGACGTATTCATGATGAAATAACCAACTCCCATAAGATCATAGTCTCTGACCCTGTGCCTTTGTGACGTGGACATGAGACTATCAAAAGATCAGCTTTTGTGACGTACGTATTCATGATGAAATAACCAACTCCCATAAGATCATAGTCTCTGAGCCTGTGCCTCTGTGACGTGTACATGATACTATCAAAAGATCAGCTTTTGTGACGTATTCATGATGAAATGAAACCAACTCCCATAAGATCATAGCCTCTGACACTGTGCCTTTGTGACGTGTACATGAGACTGTCAAAAGATCAGCTTTTGTGACGTATTCATTATGAAATACCCAACTCCCATAAGATCATAGTCTCTGACCCTGTGCCTTTGTGACGTGGACATGAGACTATCAAAAGATCAGCTTTTGTGACGTATTCATGATGAAATAACCAACTCCCATAAGATCATAGTCTCTGAGCCTGTGCCTTTGTGACGTGTACATGACAAGATCATTGTCTCTGAGCCTGTGCCTTTGTGACGTGGACATGAGACCATCAAAAGATCAGCTTTTGTGACGTACGTATTCATGATGAAATAACCAACTCCCATAAGATCATAGTCTCTGAGCCTGTGCCTCTGTGACGTGTACATGATACTATCAAAAGATCAGCTTTTGTGACGTATTCATGATGAAATGAAACCAACTCCCATAAGATCATAGCCTCTGACACTGTGCCTTTGTGACGTGCACATGAGACTATCGAAAGATCAGCTTTTGTGACGTATTCATGATGAAATAACCAACTCCCACAAGATCATAGTCTCTGACCCTGTGCCTTTGTGACGTGTACATGAGACTATCAAAAGATCAGCTTTTGTGACGTATTCAAGATGATTTGATGACCAACTCCCATAAGATCATAGTCTCTGAGCCTGTGCCTTTGTGACGTGTACATGAGACTATCAAAAGATCAGCTTTTGTGACGTATTCATGATTAAATAACTAACTCCCATAAGATCATAGTCTCTCACCCTGTGCCTTTGTGACGTGGACATGAGACTATCAAAAGGTCAGCTTTTGTGACGTATTCATGATGAATTGATGACCAACACCCATAAGATCATAGTCTCTGAGCCTGTGCCTTTGTGAAGTGTACATGACAAGATAAATGTCTCTAAGCCTGTGCCTTTGTGACGTGTACATGAGACTATCACAAGATCAGCTTTTGTGACGTTTTCATGATAAATTAATGACCAACTCCCACAAGATCATTGTCTTTAAACACGTGCCTTTGTGACGTGCACATAACACCAATAAATGAGATTATATTTAGACTGTAAGGGTGAAATTATAAGACGTTTTTGCGATACCTCTGTGGCGCTAAGTCTCGATTTGCGTACTGTCATAGATGAGGAAAACCAATGATAAGTCATGACATATAAGATCTAGATTTTTTCTAGTAATTTTACCCTAACAGTAAATGGACTCTAGTCTCATTCATGCAGGATTGATTGATTATCTAAATAGTCTCTGAATCGGTCCCCGTATCATGAAATTTGAGCTACTCACTTAAACCTACTCTTCTTTTGATTTTTTATTTTATTAAAGTACCTATACTAGCACGATTCCGCCATCTTGCTGCCCCATAAGAACTTTCGTCCTTGGCTGTCGTTCTCTTTGGAATTCAGGACAAAAGTTATTGCAGATTTAGATCTAGTGGTCTGGGGTTCACTAGAGGAATCTTAGTATCTACAATATTTGAGCCTTCAAAGAGTTTCGAAGATATTGTGATCAGTCAGTCAGTGAAGTAAGCGTTTATACTGGTCGATTAGGACTATTATTTAGTCCCATTATTCCAGCAGTAAGCCTAAGACGTAGGTATTATTATGTGGTAAAAATCCCAAAGGGGACGATAACTTGTCATGTCCCGGCTGGGTTTCGAACCCGCGACCTCTGGAATCTCTGGATTCACAGACTGCCGCCTTTACCACTGAGCTATCGCGACAGACATTTTTATAAAGTAAAGGTTTGGAGACGAAATTCCTAGACGTAAACAGCAACCATAGTTTTTTGAGTAAGACTTTAGATGCCATTGAACAACCTTATATTTATATGGACGTTGCTTAACTTCTGTGATCTTAACTGTTGTATTCTATCATTCAGTACATTAAAGATCGCTTTAGCAGGCACAACAGAACAAGACGACCGATTCTAGATAAGGTCTGATAGATCATAGAACTGGAGTACTGAACATTTTATAAGAAAGCCTTGAATCTTACGGTGCTGTAAATTTAAGGATTTTACACCCTCTATGTAAAAAAATAAAAGGTCGTTTACTTGCGTTATCTCGGTTTAAATAGATAAGTCCGTCCACTTCTCCACTTTACAAGTATCTACCTAATGTTTCTTTCATTATTGATAAGTGTTTAGTTAGAGCTTCTTCTTTACCACTTGTTATTTACACCATTTAAATTATATGCATAATAAAATTATTAGATTTCATTAGTGTAATATTTTTTTTTTTTGTACATCTTATTTTCCCCCAGAATATTTCAGTAAGCTTAATGCTACTCGTATGTTGCCCTTCCTGTTTGTCCAGTAGCTCTTTTTGAAGAGTGGGGGAAAGCCCATGATGAAAAATGTGGGACTTGGACATAGACAATGGGACATTCCACGATATCCATGGCTGCCTGTACTAACATTCATCAGTCGATTTTGAACCATAACGTTGTGGAACTGATTTATTATAATAATAAATATTAACTCTATAGGCAGTATAAGACTATTAATTTGACCGGGTCTCGATAAATTTCAGATTAGCTGAAAATTTTCTGATGTAAGACAGCAGCCCAGCGGTCAACCAACTGGTACAAAGAGGAAATGTGGCATCCGTGTTGAGCACACTAAAGAAAGAAGATGTTTTAAATTAAATATTATTATATTAATTAATAACATTTAAATCATTATATGTATTATAATAAATAAATAAAAAACCAACTGGTAAAGTCGAGTGCCTGATTCAGTTGTTCTAATCTTAACAAGTCGTTCTCAGCCAGTCCTAGGAATAAAATAGAAAAGTGGACCTCATTCCTTAAAGCTTTCTCAATCACAATCCCCAAATCTTCCTTTCAACTGCACTGTGATTGGGTAAACAACACTTCTGATTGGGTTATTTGAATGTAATTTGACGATTGAAAGGGAGATTTGGGGATTGTGAGAGTGAGAGTGATTTCTGGGATGAGAGCCTGGTACACGCCCAGTTCAAAGCGAGACACACGCAGCTCAGTAAATGTTGCTGTAATCTTTCCTGGTGCGATGGGACCCGAAGCACTCATGAACACGAACCTGATGAGATGTTATCATTTCTGTACTCTTCCGTAACTGTAGTGGCTACTGTTTCAGTTGTTTGAAAATCAGTTATGTTAAGAAAATCGGTCCTTATCGGTTGCATACTTTCTTGATAGAAATTCTAAACAGACAAACATTACCAAAAACATGGGTTTTTAAATACATAAAAAATGAGCCAGCGTCGATGGCATGTTGAATACACCGGTTCCCTTCAGAACACCGAAGTTAAGCGACATCCAGCGAGGTTAAGACTTAGATGGGTGACCATTCAAATTCTAATTCTCGTGACGCTGGCTTTTCCCGGCCCCACTCAGGCTGGGTGAGGTCAATGTGAGTAGCAGGTTTGTGAGTTTCCTCCAAATGTAGGGTAAAACCCCCGTCGTGATATGACCATGGCAGTTGAAAGCGACGTTAAACCCCAAAAAAAAAAAAAAAATACATAAAAACACACACCATAAAAAAGAATCACCCACCCTATGAAGTATTGCAGTAACACGTCAAACGAGAATGGGTGCTTTGCTTAGTCGTACAGCCGATAGGTATTTCGGAAATTTGAAAACTGCATGCTGTTTCAAAAAGTAGCATATTGATGGTTGGTTGCTAAAAAAATCAATTTCTGTAAAAAAAAAACGACACAACTTCGCTCAGTTTTCTTTTTTTTTTAATCCCAACTGAGTGGAGTGAGTGTCCGACTCCATAAAACACATACTACGTATTGATGGCGCCGGATTCAGGTCCAAAATGATGTACGGCAATGCCTCATTGTGTAGAGTAGGGTTAGGAAAAATAAATATAGGGCCATGCCTCGGGCCGGAACTCGAGTGCAGACAGAACGAATGTACAACACGAGTATATAAAAATTAAGGTATCATATTAATTTATTTGTGTTAATCTCAATGCTCAGGTAAGATTAAAATTACTCAAACTCATCTTACTAAATTTTTGCCGTTCTTGAGACTTGAACCACCGACCTTCAGGATACAAGTCCACCGCCTTATGGATCGAGCTACTACACAATACACCTGCCTGTCCAGCGTCCACCAGTAAAAAAAAAAGTTTTCATTTTTGTGTTAACCACTTTCGTGATATCACAACTACTGAAACTCGCTTTACTAAATCTACGCTGAAACCGGGACTTGAACCACCGACCTCCAGGTTACAAGTCCGCTGCCTTATTGATCAAGCTACTGAGGTCCACCAGTACTGAACAGGGCGCGCATGTGACTCTGGAAATAAACAGAAGCCAGAACCATGCGCCACCCGCACACAGCATGAGCGGTGCATTAGGTGGTCAACTTCTTACCCTGGTGGTTCTGGTGGTCGAGGTGAGCTCGCAGACCCCAGGGACCTACGAGGAGTACGAGATAGAGAGCCGACCCCCCCTCAGGAGGACAACACCCGAGCTGGAGCAGAGACGGCCGGAGTTGAGCGCTCTGAACTACAACGATGACCCTTACGGAGACTACAGGAGGCAGAGGGAGGAGAGAGCATACAGGAGGGAGGAGGAGGAGAGAGGATACAGGAGGGAGGGGGAGAATAGGAGACATCGGGACAGAGACAAGAAGAGGTGAGTTGTACTTGAACGTTAACCCTCAAACTCACAGGATGACGTGTTTCTTGTGTTGCCCGGAAAAAATATAACATAACAGAAGGCATATTAATACATGAAGGCACATTTTGGTTTATTCGAGAAAAAAAATGATTCGAACATAACAGAAGTGAAATAGCTGGCTGCATTGATTTTCGGGGTTCATAATATTGACAATCCATTCTAGAAATAATGTAAACATGTTTAATTACAATTTCTAGACAAATACTGCAGTACCTAGGCATAGGTTGTAGTTGTTTTCAGGCAAAGTTCACTACTTAATTTATTGAAGAATTTCAATCATATTCCTATCAGTCCTATCCTATGGAAAGTGGAATTCATGAAGAGTAAATATCCTAACACAGACAAAATAATATGGCCAATTGGCCATGCCTTAAACATACAAAACTGGAGACCCACCCTAACTTGTCTGTTTCTAAATTTTTTACCTACGGTAATTCCATCAAGTATTGTTGGTTTTCTTGTAAGAAAGGTTTATTTTCTTCTCAAAGATGAGTGTTTTACAGACATTTTGTCATTTTTATTTCATAGTCATTAAACAGCAGCTACTGTAGCTGTAGGCGCTTGTGGTCTGTGTTGTACCTTCCCTAGCATGCCTTCCCTCTGAAGAGTCTGAAGACCGAGAATTTAAAAAAAAAAAAAAAACAAAACAAAAAAAAAAAAAACAAAACAAAAACTGTCTTTTAGCTACCCCGTATATTTTACCAGTACAATAAGATAAGTATGTAACTTTTTTTTTCTTTTTTTTTAGTTTTTACAAATAGAATATCTCGTCCATTTTGTTATCGTCGGAGATAATTCATTTCGATTCCTATTGCAGGCAAGACTCGCGGGACTACAGAAAGCCCCGCTACGGGGGGGACTCGGACTCACGGGACTACCGGAGCCCACGCGATGGCGAGTCCCGGGACTCGAGGTTCGATTCCCGCTCGCGCAAAAGCTACCTTTCCATTTTTGAGAGCAAACCCTTCGAGGAGATGATGGAGGAGACGTTCGAGCGGTACAAGCACCAGATGCAGGAGAAGATCAACGCCGAGTATGAGCGGGAGAGAAAGGAATTCCTGGCCAAGAAGAAGGAGGGGAAGATGAGGTATATATTTTTTTTTTTTGTTTTGTTTTTTTTTTCCTTGTTTATATTATTAATATTGTCTATTTTTATATTTACCATTTTTTGTCTGTATATACAGGGTGGGGCAAAAGTCTGGAAACCCCTGAATAACTTTCGAATGGCTTCTTCGGTAAAATTGAAATTTTTGTACGGTAAACTGGGCTAATAAGACCTTCTTTTAGAGTGGAGTCGATTTTTGTTACCGGCCTCCATGTCGGGGCCAGAGGGGCCAACTTCATTTTTTAAATACGAACCCCCACTAGCGATACATTTTTGAAAAGGTCTTTAAATAAGAAATACACTGGTGCAAATTTTATTATTTTAATATTAACTGTTTGCAAATGGCGTGCAACTTTGTGTATGTAGTAAAGTCTGGAAACCCCTGAATATCTTTCGAAAGGGCTTTCTCAGTCAATTTAAAATTGTGTACGGCAATCCTTGGTAATTAGACCTTATATTAGAATGGAACCGATTTTTTTACCGGCCTCCCTGGCCCCATGTCGGGGCCAGGGAGGCCGACTTCATTTTTTTAAATACGAAACCCCACCTTGCGATACATTTTTGGAAAGGTCTAATTACCCCGACTTACCGTGCACCATATTAAATTTACTGAGAAAGCCCTTTCAAAAGATAATCAGGGGTTTCCAGACTTTACTGCATACACAAAGTTGGACGCCATTTGCAAACAGTTAATATTAAAAAAAATAAAATTTGCACCAATGTATTTCTTATTTAAAGACCTTTCCAAAAATGTATCGCAAGGTGGGGGGTCGTATTTAAAAAAATGAAGTTGGACCCCCTGGCCCCGACATGGGGGCCGGTAACAAAAATCGACCCCACTCAAAAAGAAGGTCTCATTAGCCCGGTTTACCTTTCAAAATTTTAATTTTACCGAAGAAGCCATTCGAAAGTTATTCAGGGGTTTCCAGACTTTTGCCCCACCCTATATATAATTATGTTCTTCCTACTAATAGAGTTTCTAAAAAAAAAAAAAATCAGGGACGATAACTTCATCGCGAAGCAGCTGTTCGGAAACAACAAGGAGTATATGGCGCCCAATGCTCCGGCCAAGAAGAGTTTCAGCCGGGTGCCTCACGTGAAGTTTGAGAAACAGTACGGGAAGCACTACCGACAGCATAAACCCGTGGACACCAACCACGAGACGATGAAGGAACTGGTGTTTGAATTGTACAGTAAGTCCATCTACTATCATATAAAAGTGGTGTTTTTTTCAACTTTGTAGTCTGTTTCATACACCATGTACAATTTTTTATATTAAATAATACAGTCAGTAGCTCTTTTAATCAACTCTTATGCAATCGACTGGGATTATACTACTTATGTTCATAATTCTGAAAAACAAATGTAAAAACGAGACTGGCATATTGGTTCGTTGAAAACTTATGTTTTTGACCGGTCTAAAGTTCTCAAACATTCAGTGTGCGGGGTCATTTGCGTCTCAGAAGAGAAACATCTGATTTTATGAATCCCTGATAAAATCGTTTTCTTCTTTCCTCACAAATTTCCCTAACAATAAAATTTACTCTTTCATTTTCGACAAATCCATGACAATAGTTCTTGTCAAAGTATGCCTAGATCAACAAAAACATATTAAGTACGCACGTATTTATAATGAGAAAAAAAAATGAACAAATTCTGTCCCGGTAGCTCAGTGGTAAAGGCGGCACTCTCTGAATCTAGAGGTTGTGGGTTCGAAACCCAGCCGGGACATGACAAGTTATCCTCCCATTTGGGATTTTTACCACATAATAATATGTCTTGGGCTTAGTGCTTGGAATAATGGGACTTTAATAGTCCTTATCGGGCAGTATAAATAAGGCGATATTATTATTAAAATTAAGTTTTGAACTCGGTCTTTCAGGAAACGCGCGAATACAAAGAAGGCCTATACCCAGGAGGCCAGGACCCTGGTACTAAATGTATGCGGCCACAACGGAGTCCCAAAAATAGTCTATATCAAGTTGTATAGGTACCAGGGTCTAGGGTCGAGGGTGTAGGTACCAGGGTCTAGGACCGAGGGTGTAGGTACCAGGGTCTAGGGCCGAGGGTGTAGGTACCAGGGTCTAGAGTTGAGGGTGTAGGTACCAGGGTCTAGGGTGTAGGTACCAGGGTCTAGGGCCGAGGGTGTAGATACCAGGGTCTAGGGTCGAGGGTGTAGGTACCAGGGTGTCCAGGGTCTAGGGTCGAGGGTGTAGGTACCAGGGTCTAGGGTCGAGGGTGTAGGTACCAGGGTCTAGGGTCGAGGGTGTAGGTACCAGGGTCTAGGGCCGAGGGTGTAGATACCAGGGTCTAGGGTCAAGGGTGTAGGCCCAGGGTCTAGGGTCGAGGGTGTAGGTACCAGGGTCTAGGGTCGAGGGTGTAGGTACAAGGGTCTAGTTTCGAAGGTGTAGGTACCAGGGTCTAGGGTCGAGGGTGTAGGTACCAGAGTCTAGGGTCGAGGGTGTAGGTACAAGGGTCTAGGGTCGAGGGTGTAGGTACCAGAGTCTAGGGTCGAGGGTTGTAGGTACAAGGGTCTAGGGTCGAGGGTGTAGGTACCAGAGTCTAGGGTCGAGGGTGTAGGTACCAGGGTCTAGGGTCGAGGGTGTAGGGCCAGGGTCCTCACTGTGGCCGCCTACTCACTATAATGGACTATGAATTTTATATTCCCTTCTGTTCTTGTTTAAGGCCATGGTCTGATCAAGAGCAGCAAGATCTACGACGTGATGCTGAAGATAGATAGAAAGCACTACTTGATGAAAACCAACGACAGCTATTTCCCGTACAAGGATCAAATCCAATATCTTCCTATGGGCGTGGTCATCAATGCACCCCATGAGGTAAGTTCATAACTATGCTTTCATCTGATAGTAAATATCAACTATCAGAGAGAAGGTTTTTTTTTCATTGATAAGTTATCAGTCTTATCACCAACAAAAGAATAAGTGGAAGTCCACGAATAACTTTGATGGACAAAATAGGGCAGGATTTTCTAAGATTATTATTTAGAACATAAAAAACCTCCAGATATATGAAAAAATTGAGTAATTTTAATTTTTTTTTTTACAAAAACGAACAATACCAATACTTTTCTGAAGTAATAATGAAGGTAACGTTTCTGATGTAGTTGTTTTTTTTTGGTTTTACGTGGCTAACTTAAAAGAACTCAAATTTAAAAGAAAATCAGTTGCTAAAGACTCTATAACTCACAAGAAATAAACATCACTCAACTTTCTTTATCCCTAAAATAGAAATGAAAAGAAAGGAAACATGTCTTGTCTGATGAACACGAAATTGATCATATACAAACAGAGAACAGACTAGCCAACTCTTACAAGCCAGGCTAGCTTGCAGTTTTCTAAGGGTTTAATGGCTTATACAGAAAAGTCCAAGTCCTCATGATGGTTGATCGCACATAGAAACATGTGGTTCAGGACGAGCCAAGTTTTAAATAAATTTGTCTGGAAACCATCACTCACCCCTCCAGCTGTAGCCAAGCTGGCTACAACAACAACAACAAATTTATCTTATCGTTGCAGCATGCGCGCGCTCTGGAGCTACTCAGGGACCACCTGAGGCCCGGGGCCCAAGTCCTGGACATAGGGGCCGGGGCCGGCTATCTGACGGCCTGCATGGCAGACATGGTGGGGCCCCGGGGGCAGGTGACGGCGGTGGAGCTCATTCCCGAAGTTCTCCAGTTCACCCAGTATAACGTGCAGCAAGGCAACCCGGAGCTACTGCCCCGCATAAAATTCGAACGTGAGTCATAAAGGAAATGAGAAGTTGGTATAATAATTCCGTGTCCGTGAGATAGGGACAGATACCTAAATCAAGGTGGTGAGAGGATTATATGGACGCCCAGATCCAATGTCTAGGCTCCTTTCATGTCCATTGATTCTATTTGGTTTTAACGTCCTAACTTGAGGTAGACAGGTCACAGGACGGGGGTTTTACCCTCCATTCGCTGGGAATCGTACCAGCTACCCACTTGAACCTCACCCAGCCTGGGTAGGGCGGGAAATACCAGCCTCACGTGTTTGGAGGGAACAGAATTTTCTTCGAAAAGTCTGCTCGAACCGGGAATCGAAGTCAGGATCTCTGGACTACGGGCAGTAGTCACAACCATTACGCCACGGAGGCTGGTAGAAGTTGGTTATTACGGTCAATAAGGTCCGTCAAGGGACAGTGTTGTAAATAATAAATTGAAAATATGATAAAACATGAAGTCGGAAGATGGGAATCTGCAGTACATCAGACAAGATACGATGAAGTGGTGGTTAGTTGCTTACTCGTCTTAGAATTGGTCACACAAGCTTAGCTCACTCTTTCATCTTCACCAAGATTCCTCCTCGTGTACCAGTGGTGATCCCCTATCTGTTCGTCACATCGTAGATGAATGTCAAACTTTTAATGTAAACCGCCAATCTTTAATGAACTCTATCAGTGAAGTAGACTCACTGATGTCCTTTCTAAGAAGTTCCAACCTTTTTTTTTTTTTTTTTTTTTTTTTTTTTTTTTTTTTTTTTTTTAAGGTAATTGTGCCCCGGAACCGCTTTCGCATTACTTCAGGGCACTTTACCTTTACATCCATGCCATTTCGGTCAGAAATTTCCACTCCGGCCGGGATTTGAACCCGCAACCTCCGGGTCAGTAACCAATGCTCTTAACCACTGAGCCACGGAGGTCGGCAAGTTCCAACCTCCTTGACCTTATGTAGACCTTGCGAGGATTGGCACGAACGACCATGCAATAATTGGTTAAAGTGCCTAAGTGGGGAAAAAAGGTCTATCAAACTGTAAGTTGAGACACATAAGATAGGCCCTTTTTGGCAAGGTTTGGACAGAAGAAGGGTAACGTTGGCAAATCTTCACGCATCTGGCTATGAGTCAGAGAATAATAAATTCCGTTTTGTGGATTGCCCTGCCTAATTTTTTTACTGCCCGCCTTTTTTCACAGTCTACGGGGTCTGAATAGCCAAGAAAATAGTGTCTCGTCTTCCATGTGATATAACAGCATTTCACACGACTTCAGTTTCAGACGGGCGGGCGAGTTTCGGCGAGAATGGCCCGTACGACGTGATTCACGTGGGCGCCGCCTACTCCAAGCACCCGGAGATATTCCTGCTCCACCTGAAACCCGGGGGGCGCCTCGTCATCCCCATAGGGGAGACCCGCCAGCAGCTTCTCAACATTTACGACAAGTTCGCCAACGAAACCGTGGAGAAGCAGAGCTGGGGCCTGGTGCAGGTAATAATGAAGATAACAGAGCTGGGGCCTGGTACAGGTAATAATGAAGATAACAGAGCTGGGGCCTGGTACAGGTAATAATGAAGATAACAGAGCTGGGGCCTGGTACAGGTAATAATGAAGATAACAGAGCTGGGGCCTGGTACAGGTAATAATGAAGATAACAGAGCTGGGGCCTGGTACAGGTAATGATGAAGATAACAGAGCTGGGGCCTGGTACAGGTAATAATGAAGATAACAGAGCTGGGGCCTGGTGCAGGTAATAATGAAGATAACAGAGCTGGGGCCTGGTACAGGTAATAATGAAGATAACAGAGCTGGGGCCTGGTACAGGTGATACTGAAGATAACAGAGCTGGGGCCTGGTACAGGTGATAATGAAGATAACAGAGCTGGGGCCTGGTACAGGTAATAATGAAGATAACAGAGCTGGGGCCTGGTACAGGTGATAATGAAGATAACAGAGCTGGGGCCTGGTACAGGTAATAATGAAGATAACAGAGCTGGGGCCTGGTACAGGTAATAATGAAGATAACAGAGCTGGGGCCTGGTACAGGTAATAATGAAGATAACAGAGCTGGGGCCTGGTACAGGTAATAATGAAGAGATCACCTTTTTTATACTGCCCGATTAGGACTTATGAAAGCAATTAATCTAGCAGTAAGAACGACGTATAATTCGACATGAGGTCAAAAGGACAAGTAAGCCTTCAAATGAGAGGCTTACTTGTCATGTACTAGCTGGTCTATATTTTATTTGTTTTTATTAATATGCACGCATTGCACGCAATAATAACATAGCATTATTCTGCCTTCAGTTCCAGTATCTGAAGAGCATGTCCCAGCAGTTGCGGATCATGGAGTTGCCCAAGGCGAAGCCCTTGTCAGTGGCCCTGAAGTACTACATCGAGAAGATGATGGACGACCGTCTGGCCGACATGTCCGACTCCATATCCACCACTGAGAGCATCAAGCGACTGCGGGGAGAGAAGAAGAGTTTCCGGAAAGCCAAGAAGAAGAAGTTCTACAATCTGGCTTACGAACAGAAGAAACATAAGCTGGACGAAAATGCTGAATAGTTAGAGGTTTTTACCGACCTCAGTAGCTTGATCAATAAGGCGGCGGACTTGTAACCTAGAGGTCGGTGGTTCAAGTCCCCGTTTTAGCGTAGATTTAGTAGAGCGTGTTTGAGTAGTTGTGATATCACGGAAGTGATTAACACAAATATGATAACTAGTTAGAGGTTTTTTTTTGTGACACAGAATGGGCTTCAGGTCTGTGGACAGGAAGGAGGAACTCTTTAATAGAGATACCAGGCCCAAGACGGCAGCATACTTATGGATACTGCCGCCATGTCGGAAGCATGGTTATGTGAAAATGGAAGGTGATTCCATGAGAACCGGGTCTGTCCCCTGTAAGAGAGGAGAGCCCCGAGAGGAGAGCCCCGGATCCATGGTACCCTACAACGTTAAAATCAAAAAAAAAAAATTCACTATCAAGCAAAGCTGAATAATAATTATGTAATTTGAAATATGGTATTGTGATACAAATAATGAATGTAACTTTTTGATTATAAGGCATTAAATAATTTTATTTTTAGAACATTTTTTGTTACAATTGTTTTATTTTATCAGGTTTTCTCTTCTCTCATCTCGTTCTATAGAATAATTTTCATTTTCCAGTAATAAAATATAAGATTACAATTTTTCTATTAATAATATAGTGCAATATAGTGCAAAGTAATTTGAATAATCTATCTTATATACAAATTTACAATAATTTATAACACAATAAGTATACTGTTTGTATATCAATAGGAATAGGTACATGGGCACAGAGTCTTTAAATTTGATAATCTTAGCTCTCATATTGATCCTAGCCTAGAGCACTCTCAATTTTTTCAGTACTTATCTCACACTTAACTGGCGCTTATCTCACGATCAGCTGGTACATATCTAACACTCCACAAGCACTTATCTCACACACCACAAGCGCTCATCTCACACTCCACAAGCACTTATCTCACACTCAGCTGATACTTATCTCACACTCCACAAGCACGTGTCTCACACTTCACAAGCACTTCTCTCACACTCCACAAGCACTTATCTCACACTCAGCTGGGCGAGCAGCCGCGTGGCTTCCTCCACGTGTCGGGTGGACTGGCTCTTGCTCACAATGTACTCGAGTCCCTCCACGTCCCTACTCAGGCTGGCGGCCTGCAGAGCCTCGTCCAGCATGTCCAGTCTCACCAGGTACTTGACCTTCTCCTCCTCCCTCACCCGAGGCAGGTACTTCTGGGCCTCGAACTTGTTGCGGTACTCCAGACACACGTCCAGGAAGGGCTCGTAGCCTATGGGCGACCTCTTCAGCTTGGAGAACTTGTCCAGAGATACCCAGTCGTTCGCCTGACCCAGAGCTCTGATGCGGAGCCACCAGTACCTGGGGAGAGTGGTTTATTATTAAAGTCTGTCCCGGTAGCTCAGTGGTAAAGGCGGCACTCTGTGAGTCCAGAGATTCCAGAGGTCGTGGGTTCGAAACCCAGCCGGGACATGACAAGTAAAGTTATCCTCCCATTTGGGATTTTTACCTCATAATAATACGTCTTGAGCTTACTGCTGGAATAATGGGACATATTAGTCCTAATCGGGCAGTATAAATAAGGCGATAATATTATTATTATATTTATCATTGCACAAAATTCGAGCGAATTTTATTTACAGTAAGGTAATGTAAATTTCATATTTACGTACTTACTGTAATTGTTAATACAAAACTTGATCAAGATGAATCAAAATAAAGGCTACAGGTCAATCAATCTCTTTATATCTTATTACAAACATAATATACAATTTTTTTACAGTAAGTATAATTACAATATTGGACATATACATTAAAAATATTTGCTATCATTTCTAGAAGTCATTGTGAGTCTGGCTGAAGCACTACTGGAAGGCAGAAGACCAGCCTAGAAGGCAGATATTATTTTAAAGGTCTAGAACGAATTGAACAAATTTGTCATGGCAATTATTCGTCGTCTAAGCCAGGACATGTCAGTGGACTTTAGCGGGGGAGACTTATAATAATAAGCCCAATTTACACCCATGACAATCCCGAGAGGTAATGCTGCCAGTGTGTTAGGAGCATTGCCATCAGAAGAATTGACTTCAATGTTCTATCTGTAAGCCAGCGTCGATGGCGCGTTGAATGCACCGGTTTTCATTGGATCACCGAAGTTTAGCAACGTCCAGCGAGGTGAAGACTTCGTGATGCTGGCATTCCGGCCCAACCCAGGCTGGGTGAGGTTAATGTGGGTAGCAGGTTTGTGAGTTTCCTGCGAATGGAGGGTAACACCCCCGTCGTGTTATGACCGTGCAGTTGAAAGCGAGGTTAAAACCAAAAAAAAAAAAAATGTTCTATCTGTAACTCTTAAAAAAACACATTTATTTTTAAAAAAAGTTGATAAATTAAAAAAAAAAAAAATTACACCCATTTCAGAGCATTATTCAGACGTTCACAACTTCAGTATTACAAGATAACCCTCAATTCCTCACCGCTTGTCCGGGACCTTGTACTCCGTCCTCAGATTGTCTGCCAGCTTCACCTTCTGCAGGGACAAGAGCTTCTCCAGCGTCTCGTGAAGTGTGAGGCCCTGGAAGTCGAACTTCAGGTTCTCCTCCATCTGCCTCTGGTACTTCAGCAACTTCATCTCGTCCTCGCACATCAGGACGGCGAAGTCGTTCTTGCTCTTCTTGAAGTTCTCCTTGGCCCCCATCAGACAGCCTTCTCTGGAGTTGTTGTCCGACGGGCTGAACGCTTCTCTGATTTGGACTGTTGCCAGGTTGTTGTAGTCATCCTCTTGCTGGTAGATGGCATTGAGGGCTTGCTTGTTGTGAGATTTGCAGTACTTGATGTACAAGGCTTGTGCCATGGGGTAGTTGCGGATCTCCATCTGTAAACAAAACAAGAATAATATCTTTTTTTTATTTTATTTTTTTTAGGCTTTAATGGCAGGATTCTCAAATTGCTTGAGCTCTTCCACCCAACCATTTGTTTCTGACTACTAGTCAGCAACAAATAGAAGGAAATAAGAGAAGCAGTATGGGATAGGAATGAAAAAAAAAGATGTAGAAAAAAGTAACAATAATAATGACAATCAAGAGCTACGGAATATCAGAATAGAGCTCCTCAACAAGGACTTTGAAACCGTCAATGCTTAGAGAATATCTCAATTAGTACTAATTGAGTTCAAAGTGAAAGAAAATGAAAATGTTTTTAAATCAAATCTTTTGAAAGCAGTGTCACTTGTTCTGAAGCCTCGTATATGCTTCAGAGGGATTGTGTATGAATACAATATTATACATGAAAATTTGTCCCATTATTCTAGCAGTAGACCAAGACGTATTATTATATGGTCAAAATCCGAAATGGGAGAATAACTTCTCATGTCACAGCTGGATTTCGAACCCGTGACCTCTGGATTACCAGACCGGAGCCTTGACCACTGAGCTACAAACAGAAAAAATAATGATAAAGAACTTTTTTTAAATATTGAATAATTATGATAATGATAAATTACGACAAAATACAAGTATGTAGTTTGTTATAGAAATGGTTTGTTAAAACAATATAACCACACCAACCTATACCACGTGGAATAAAATATGCCTACAAAAAGAATCACAAGATTTTTATTTTTTTACAAACGTCTACACTGTTACTTGATTCACACAAGATATTGTATGTCACTAAGTAAGAGCAATAAGTGACGTGAGAGAACAATCATTACTGATTTGTCTCATTAAATAAGGACATACATGGCTTTGATAAGGGGATTTATGCATATAATTATGTTTCTTTTTATTAGATTTTTTTTTTTTTTTTTTTTGGTTTTTAACGTCGCTTTCAACTGCATGGTCATATCACGACGGTATTAGGAATTTAATTACCTGAAATTAGGAAAAAAAGGAAAAATCACCTGAAACTTGTGAGCATTCATATTGGCCTTCATGGTGAGTATGACAGTATACACAAGGTCTGTGTTGCCACTCTCTATGGCTTTGACCAGTGGAATAAAATCTTCTTCTTCTTCTTCTTTTACTCTGTCTTATCCCGCTCAAGCAGGGTCGACGTTGTTCAACCTCATGGTTGAGGTTGATTGGTTTTGGCACATTTTTTACGTCTGGATGCCCTTCCTAACGCCAACGATTCTATTTGATTTAACGTCCTGGATTAGGACGGGGGTTTTACCCTCCATTCGCTGGGAATCGTACCAGCTACCCACATTAACCTCACCCAGCCTGGATAGGGCCGGAAAATGCCAGCCTCACGTGTTTGGATGGAACAGAATTTTCTTCGAAAAGTCTGCCCCAGCCGGGAGTTGAACTCGGGAACTCTGGACTACGGGCACTAGTCACAACCATTACGCCACGGAGGCTGCTTATAAATTTAATTACCTGAAATTAGGAAAAAAAGGAAAAAATTACCTGAAACTTGTGGGCATTCATATTGGCCTTCATGGTGAGTATGACAGTATACACCAGGTCTGTGTTGCCGCTTTCGATGGCTTTCACCAGGGCCTCTCTCTCCTGCCTGAGCTTGAGCAGGTGGGGCACTTGCTTGGTAGCGCAGGGCTCGTAGTCCAGCAGCCGGATGGCTAGCTGCACGTTCATATGGCTGGCGGCCTCGTTGGCTATGTCAGTGTAGGAGATGTCGGGGGAGCGGCCCACCTTGTCGAATATCTCCTGCGCCACTTTGTGCTTGTCCACCACTGGCTGCTTCACCTGGGAAGTGTTAGTAAAATGAATGGAATTGTTAGTACAATGAATGGAATTGTTCGTACAATGAATGGAATTGTTAGTAAAATGAATGGAATTGTTAGTAAAATGAATGGAATTGTTAGTACAATGGATGGAATTGTTGGTACAATGAATGGAATTGTTAGTACAATGAATGGAATTGTTAGTAAAATGAATGGAATTGTTAGTACAATGAATGAAATTGTTAGTACAATGCGGAAAAAAAAAATAAAGTATGAATTTTTTACTAATTTTGGGGGTGCTCGTAAAAGCGGTTAGGGGTATCAGAAAAAGGTCAAATAAAAAGTAGTCATCTTCTATTCGACGAGGAAAACAAGAATATGAAGAAAAAAAATTAAAAAGTTTTATTTAAGAAGGTCAAAATTACAAAAGGAAATACATACGAACTAGGTTTAGGGTAAGTATACACGCTCGTTTTGTTTTTCTTGGCGTTGCAAAACTAGCGTTTTGCTTGATGAATGCATGTATGATTTATGTGTGGTGAAGAAAAGTCTCTACACATTTTTTGTGGGAAGCACGCCATTGATAACTGATAACGCATTGATGATAGGTACTACTATTTATACGATTAGTTATTTTTCCACAAGGAAATAATAATTAATCATACATCTCCTCGCCAAAAGCTCAGTCTTTGTTTAGCTTAAAGAAAACAACAATTGTATTGATGGTGTATTTATTTCTCTTTCTGAATACATGCATTAGAGAAATAGAAGTATTTTATTTTTAATTGTACTCGTTATTGGAGGCCCTTCCTGGGAGGTAGTGTACAGTAGTAACCTTATAGTAGTGTATAGTAACCTTATAGTAGTGTATAGTAACCTTATAGTAGTGTATAGTAACCTTATAGAAGTGTATAGTAACCTTATAGTAGTGTATAGCAACCTTTTTTTTAAGTGGGGTTTAACGTCGCTTTCAACTGCCATGGTCATATCACGACGGGGGTTTTACCCTCGATTCGCAGGAAACTCACAAACCTGCGACTCACATTGACCTCACCCAGCCTGAGTGGGGCCGGGAAAAGCCAGCGTCACGAGAATTAGAATTTGAATGGTCACCCATCCAAGTCTTAACCTCGCTGGATGTTGCTTTACTTCGGTGTTCTGAAGGGAACCGGTGTATTCAACATGCCATCGACGCTGGCTTATAGTAACCTTATAGTGTAATGTATAGTAACCTTATAGTAGTGTATAGTAACCTTATAGTGTAGTCACTGTGGCAGAGCGAGTTAGCGCGCTAGGCATTGCACACATGGTGACCTGGGTTCGATTCCTAGCGGGGGAGGATTTTTTCTGCTCTGTACTTGGATGATCGGGGTCCACTCATACCTCGTGAGGAAAAATGAGTAGCTGCTTTAATGTGAAGCAGCGACCAGTGGCAGAATCTTAGGCAAAAAAAATACAAGATATTGTAAATTAAAGTGGTAAAGTTCTATGATTCTGCGCTACCCACTAAAATTGTGACATAATAACACAAAGAAAAAGCATTATTATTATTATTAGTAACCTTATAGTAGTGTATAGTAACCTTATAGTAGGCCCAATGCGTGAGTATCCGGGCCGAGCCCTCAGCACTGGAGAGCCGCAGGTACTTAGACACCTGCAGAGCCAGGTAGTAGAAGCGCCTCAGAATCAGCATGTCGATCAGCCTGTCCACCCCCCGCTGATCCAGCTGCTCGTAGGTGATGGCTATGCCCACGTGAGGGTCGCGCACTTGATTCAGCAGCCGGAGGATTCGGCACATCTTCACGAATCCTGTGAACACATCATATTTCAAACAAAAAGTTACTTACTTACTTTCCGTGTCCGCTTGTCACCAACTTGTTAGATTTTGAATCTCCAGGATTGGCTACGTGATATTAACAAAAAGTTAATATCATATTATCACAATTACTCTAGCCTCACTTTACTAAATGTTTGACTTACTTAACACCATCGACCTCAAGTAACGAGTCAAATCTAGATTTTTCCATGGAAAAAAATTATTTGGTCTTTTTTAAGATCTACTGAAATCTTTAGAGATTATAAAAAACGCTTTGACCTAAAGAATTAAAGAAATTCTTTAGATCTTAAAACTTTCTTAACAACACAAAACTACTACAGCAGTTGGCAAATTTTAATGTATAATATTGTATAGATACACAATCTCTCTGAAGCATATACGAGGCTTCAAAACAAGTGACACTGCTTTCAAAAGATTTGATTTAAAAACATAAAGGACATTTTCTTTCACTTTGAACTCAATCCCTGATCTGTATGGTAATGACAGTTACCTGTTGAGTCGAAGTTGTGCAGGAAGCATTTGCCCAGCTGTGCCGCAGTCATCAGCATCTTCTGGTGGGAGGAATTGAACTGATGTCCAGCAGCTTCGATACACTGGGTCACAGCTGAAGTGAGGTTAGGCTTCACAATGTGAATGTATTCGTTTGCTCTGTGACTTCTTTTCTGTTCACCAATAAAGAAAGTTTTATATATAGGAGTGAAATGAAATTTCAAATGATAGATTTGCGTGACCATTATCATATTTTAATAAGTAGGTACCTTAGTGTGGCCCTTAGCTATAGAGGAGGATTTTTTTCCTCCGATTTTTTCCGCTCCATCGGCAAAATATGGTTCCAATTAATATTAAAAAAATCTGGAAAAAGTTACAGCTCGATAAAAGGTCGTTAACACGTGCCGCCGGGACCTTTAAGTTTAGATCTGCAATCGGAAGGGGCAGTATACGTTTTTAAGCATAATGTTGATCCTATCTTGAAGAAACTTCATCTCACAGAAAATAATATAGAATGTAAAATGTACAGAAGGGTTTTCTTTTTATTATTTGGTACATAATAATTTTAGTGGGTAGCACAGCATTATCGAGACACCTGATAATAGCATTTGTCTATGTAACTCACTACTATTTTTTCGTAATACTAAGTAGAAAATTAGAAAACTATCTATATTAGATTTTTTTATTTGAAGTTGAAGAAAAGAACATTGAACATAATTATTGTAATAATATTAATTTATCCATACTATTAAAATAAATGCGAGATAAACTCCTCTTTCTGCTGTATCGTTTACTACTTTTAAGAATTTAATCTCGTTATACGCGTCTTGGAAATTTTCATTTTCCCACCAGTCACTAGGATCTAAACAGAGAAAAGATTTGTTTATTTGAAACCTCTCAAAGAAAACCTGCGTCTCCTCTGACACAGAAAAGTCCAGCTCCTTGCTAAGCAAGTTTATAAGATCTTTGGTCTTACAACCATACTTCTATTTAGTTCGTTTCTTCCTCTCTTTAGTGAGGGACTTAACCATGTTAGATTTTACAACATTTGAGATATCTCTATCAAAAAACCCCAACCCTACTGCCTTTTCACTCAAATACCAGAGATGGTCTACAATTTTTTTGATGCCACACTAGATACTCGTACTTCAGTGTCCATTTTTTGATACGCAAGAAGTTTCTTAATAAATGAGAGATCTAGTCTTGGCGCTGTTATACCTACAGGTGCAGTATACCAAGCCTCAATATAAAGGAAAGTTAGTCTGGCTGGGGGAAGTTAAACAGGGAGAAGACAAGTGTCCCGCTAGAGGACTAAAAACAGAGAACAGACTAGCCAACAATTACAAGCCAGGCTAGCTTGCAGTTTCCTAAGGGTTTAATGGCTTATAAAGAAAAGTACAAGTCCTCATGATGGTTAATAACTGCCTCTTTAATCAAATACCAGAGTTTAGAAAAGATGGTTGATCGCACATAGAAGTATGTGGTTCAGGACGAGCCAACTTTGAAATAAAGTTGGCTGGAGACCATCACTCACCCCTCCAGCTGTAGCCAAGCTGGCTACAACAACAACAACAACAACAAAGGAAAACAAACAAATATCAAGGATGGTCTTGAGTTCTTCAGCAGTCATTAAGCACTCTTTTCTAAACTCTGGTATTTGATTAAAGAGGCAGTTATTAACCATCATGAGGACTTGGACTTTTCTTTATAAGCCATTAAACCCTTAGGAAACTGCAAGCTAGCCTGGCTTGTAATTGTTGGCTAGTCTGTTCTCTGTCTTTAGTCCTCTAGCGGGACACTTGTCTTCTCCCTGTTTAACTTCCCCCAGCCAGACTAACTTTCCTTTATATTGAGGCTTGGTATACTGCACCTGTAGGTATAACAGCGCCAAGACTAGATCTCTCATTTATTAAGAAACTTCTTGCGTATCAAAAAATGGACACTGAAGTACGAGTATCTAGTGTGGCATCAAAAAAATTGTAGACCATCTCTGGTATTTGAGTGAAAAGGCAGTAGGGTTGGGGTTTTTTGATAGAGATATCTCAAATGTTGTAAAATCTAACATGGTTAAGTCCCTCACTAAAGAGAGGAAGAAACAAACTAAATAGAAGTATGGTTGTAAGACCAAAGATCTTATAAACTTGCTTAGCAAGGAGCTGGACTTTTCTGTGTCAGAGGAGACGCAGGTTTTCTTTGAGAGGTTTCAAATAAACAAATCTTTTCTCTGTTTAGATCCTAGTGACTGGTGGGAAAATGAAAATTTCCAAGACGCGTATAACGAGATTAAATTCTTAAAAGTAGTAAACGATACAGCAGAAAGAGGAGTTGAATTGATGGGCGAATACAATAATAAGCTAACAAAGATTGAAAACCAAAAACAATTTGTCATTCAAGTTGTCAAAGATCACTAAAGTCAGTATCCTAAGCCAACAAAAGCAGTAGGATAAATATAAATGGTCATTTCATTTAAGCAAGAAAACGTCATAACTCTGGCCTCGTTTATCCGAGGCTCAACATATTATACTCAAAAGATCCGCCTCGACGACCGGCATCTTTTGGTACCACTTCCACCCCCCTATCTCAATTCTACCCCCCCTAGGGTGGTTTTTGTACATTAGCAAAGAACTCGTTATAAGTCGGGCCTCGTTTATGCGAGACTCAACAAATGATACTCAAAAGATGTGTTTCGACGAGTTCTATCTTTTGCCCCCATGTCCAGGGTTCGATTCCCATTCACAGCGCAGTATGTCGTAGTCAATATCATACGTGTGTAATGTTCATTCTTCGTCGAATTGAAACAACAACAGCAAAGTTAAAGTTAGAGTAAATTCAATGATCTTGATGGGAATCGAACCGAGGACTTGAGTCCAGCGTACAGACTGCGATGCTCGGATTCCAGAATGCTAATGAGTTCAGTCACACTGTGCAACCAGACTATTGTTGGAGCTTGGATTTAATGAGGAGAAGGATAACAACGATGCTCATTATTATTCATACTGGGTGGATGATTTATACTGGGTGTAGGTTATTATTTTTATTTAGTTAATTATATTAGCTTCCCTCAATTCTTCTTCTATAGAAAGAATTTCATTGTTATGAGCAAGTAAATTTCCAGCGGCTTGTGATCTTTTCAAAAGTAAAAGCCTCTGAATCAATTCATTAGGATTGTCGAAATATACATATTCCTTATCTTGATTACTCTCTACCATCATTCCTTTTCCATATTGCATTACTTTTGTTGTTATAGGATCCAGCTGTGTATTCTCTATAATGTTTTTATAGTTACGTTCATCCAATGTGCTAATATTTTCCTGATTTGGTTGTTTGAGAAACAAAAGTTCCATAAGTCCATGGGTGACTGGATATACTTTACCATCGATAGTAAAGTGTTCGCTGGGTATTTTGGAAAATTGAATTTCTTTCTTTCCAAGGTAATATTTTCCTTGCTTTGATTTTATACCAGTTGCTTTGTCAATTTCAATCGAATCATTTGATTGTATCCGTTGTAAAAACCGATCAATTAAAGAGGTTTTTTTAGGTTCAATCTCTTCTTTCCACTCACTCGATGTTGCTTCAAATGGTGGTAGTAGTGATGATGACAGTTCTCTTCTACGTTCCAATAATTTTACCCTTTGTAAAGCATCAGCTGATGGTTGTGGTGAGTTTGGCATGGAAATACTGAAACGTTTTTCTCTGAATGGAGACGACGACGAGTAGCCTGGACTAGGAAAGACCGTTTGATTGTATTGTTTCTGCAATAAATTTCTATCATATTCAATGGGACTACTTGGATAATTTGTTTCGGGCGTTTGAACAGTTGAATCAAAGTTCCAGCTTTCTAGTGGACTTGCATATTCTGTTTCAGGTGTTCCATCAGCAGATCTTCCAGACGGACTCTCAAATTTTTTCAAAAGGGAAGGTAAACGTCTCAGGGAAGCTGTTGTTGGTTCTCGTTTGATGGAAACCGACTGTGATGCTGATTGTTTTTCTTTCATTTTCCTCAAGAAATCAACTTTTTTATCTTTAAGTTGAACAAGTTTTGTTAATGGTTCAACCACTGGCTTCAAAAAGTCACTAATATTGCCTGTTTTTTCATCTTGTCCAATTTTTAGGGATAACGTTTTCTCTCGTATGTCTTTCTGCGCGTCACTAATTTTTTTCGCTAAAATTTTAGCCTCACTTAGTTCTTTCGAAAGACTCATGTCTAATTGTAACCTCAATTGTTAAGCACCAGGGTTTATATATCTACGAAATATTTATCCAAACCACAACGATAGCGTCCGGTATCTGATTCTTTGTCCAACACAAGGAAACCATGTTTTTCTTTCCAACAATACTGACATAGCTCTTTAAACTTTTCGAAAGGTAAATCAGAAACGTGATCGAAATAAATATGTTTCAAGTTTAGTGGATCTTGTTGAAAGATACATAGGAAGTTTGCATTATCCCGAATTAATTGTTTACCGATAGCTGAGTAGGTTTGTGCCAAGAGAATGGTATCTACTAAAAAATGTCGACCTTGAGAAAAATATTGTTTAATATTATTTTGTTTTTCAAACGCAATGTCATCCATTACAAAAACACTATTTTTCTTTGTTTCACATGGTGGAATCACTTCTTCATTGTTTGTAAACACTTTGTATTCAACTTCTTTGATTCCTTTCAGCACATTCTCCAGAAATCTGTACTTCGGTTGTTGAAATGATTTCGAGTAAATGTAAACATTTTCAAACCGTAATCCGTGTGGATGTAACAGAAGAGCCAGCAAGAGATTTGTTTTGCCAGATCCGCTTGGACCGACTATTAAAGCTCGAACACTGTTTGGAAAAAAATCTCCATGTCTTTTTAATTTTGAATGTACATTCATATCGCTCACAAAATCAAAGTTTTCAACATTCAATTTTTGTTTACAATTTACAGTTTTCATTTTCTATATATATAAAGCCTTGTTTTCACAGTAATCACTTTATTATTAATGGTACGCAGACGAGGAAAAGGTCTTTTAAATACTGTCATTGATAAATTACCTTTCGAAGTTCACATCCCATCCTACAGATTCTGTGGACCAGGAACAAAATTAGACCAACGAAAAGATCAAGAAGGAATCAATCCATTGGATTCAGCCTGCAAAGAACACGATCTCAAGTACGCCAACAGAAACGCTGATCGCACACAAGCCGATCGGGAATTGGAAAATAAGGCCTGGCAAAGAGTATTGTCCAAAGATTCAAACCTATCGGAAAAAGCTGCTGCCTGGTTTGTCACTAACGCTATGAAGGTAAAAAGAAAAATAGGCGCAGGTCTCCGACGCAAAAAGAAGAAGACAACAATTACTTTTCGGAAACTATCTAAAGCTGCTACAGAGGGAATGAAGTCTGCTGGTAAAAATGATAACTTAAAAGTGATTAGTAAACATGCTTTGATGGCTGCACGCAAAGCTAAACGGGGAAATAGAATAAACAAGAAAATACCGAGAATTCTCAGAATACCCAGGACAATGTCAGGTGGATTTTTACCAGCTGCTATTCCCATACTTGCCGGTTTAAGTGCTATTGGATCGATTGTCGGTGGCGTAAGTGGTATTGCAAAAGCAATCGCAGATTTTTTTCGGTTACTCAGGAAGATTATAATCACGCTCAGAAAGTGTGGACACATTTCAAGTGTCAAAACTTGAAAGAATATTCGGAAATTTATCTGAAAACCGATGTGTTATTATTGGCAGATATTTTTGAATCCTTCCGGTCCCTTTCCCTTGACATATACAGTTTAGATCCTGTGTGGTACTACTCCTTGCCAGGTTTAACCATGGATGCTATGCTTAAAAAAACAAAAGTCGAAATAGAACTTTTAGTAGACTATGACATGTACCTGTTTTTCGAGCAAGCAATTCGGGGAGGTATTTGCCAATGTAATCAAAAGTACGCAGAGGCAAATAATAAATACATGGGAAGTGAGTTTATTTCATCTGAAAAATCTTCCTATCTCACCTACCTAGATGCTAATAATCTGTACGGTTACAGCATGATTCAGAATCTTCCTTTGAAAGATTTCAAGTGGTTGAATCAACAAGAAATCGATAACATCACTATTTTAGATCTTACTCCACAAGATGATGTAGGTTATTTTTTCGAGGTAGACGTGGAATATCCAAAAGAAATTCATGATTTACACTCAAATTTACCTTTCCTCTGTGAGAGTAAGAAATCTCCATCATCCAACGCTCATAAACTTCTTACAACTTTAGAAAATAAACAAAATTACATTGTTCATTATCTATCGTTGAAGCAGGCTTTGGAGCATGGACTTAAACTAATCAAAATACATAGAGGAATAAAATTCACTCAGAGGAATTATCTAGCTCCGTACATTAATCTTAATACTGAGCACAGGAAAAATGCAACCAATGACTTTGCAAAGGACTTCTTTAAATTAGCCAACAACGCTTTGTATGGAAAGCTCATTGAAGGTGTGCGTAAGAGGATTAATGTACAGCTAGAAACAAATTGGAAACTAGCTAGGAAACGTATTTCAAGTCCATTTTTCGATGACTTTAAAATACTGAAAGAAAATCTTGTTTTGTTTACATTGAAGAAGAAGCAAATTCAATTTAACAAAGCAATTTTTGCAGGAGTTTGCGTCCTCGACCTCAGTAAAACCTTGATGTATCAATTTCATTATGATATTGTACAGCCAAGGTTTGGTCCTGATAATGTAAGGTTACTCTATATGGACACTGATTCATTTTTTTATCAAATTTTTACATCTGATTTATACGAGGACTTTTCGAACCTTTCAGAACATTTAGATACTAGTGCATACCCGGCGAATCACCGGTTGTTTTCTCTTCAAAATAAAAAGGTACTCGGAAAGTTCAAAGATGAATTGGATGGTAAAATTTTGAAAAAATTTGTGGGCATTGCGAGTAAACTCTATTCGTATCAAGTTCATGAGGGTAAAATTGTTAAGAAAGCAAAGGGTGTTAAAAAACATATCACAGAACGTGAAATTATGTTTGAAGATTTTGAAAGATGTATGCATGAAAACATACAACTTTACAAATCTTTTCACAACATAGTTTCAAAAAATCATTGTCTCACAACTGTGAAGCAGAACAAACTTGTTTTGAATAATTTCGATGATAAACGTGTTCTTATGAGCGATAAAATTAATACCCTTCCCTTTGGTCACTACAAGTTAGAGAATGAGTCTTCAGAAATGGATTTGGAATAAAAAAGAGTTGGATTATAAAACTGTATAAATATATGCATAATTGGTTATTCCTTGATTGTCACTCAAACCATTAACATCAATATTTTTTACCATTTTTTTGTTGTTGTTTTTTTCCTCGATAAATATGGAAAATACGTTTATCGCTGACATTCAGTTTTTTCGTGGTAATGAAAAAGAAGTTATTGTGAAGAGTTTTTCATTTTGTAAACTTTTTGACAACGACTTTGTGCAACATTTTGTGTTCAAACCACCCTTTGAATTTCAAAAGTTAAATTTACTCCGTCGACGAGAAGCTGCTAATGTTACATTAAATTTTCACCACATGGAGTGGGATGTTGGTTATATAGAGTATGATCAAGTAGTGAATATCATTCAATCATCTCTTTCTAACGCAACTGAAGTCATTGTAAAAGGACTTGAAAAGGAGAGATATTTGAATTCTATTTTGTCTAGAAAAACCTGTTACAACATTGAAAATTTAGACTGTCCGAACTTGAAATCTTTGAAAGTTAATTTATCTTTGCAAAACCCCTCTCCTCCAGTATCAAGTATAAATGTAATCGTCATGAAACATTGGTTTTGTGAGTTATTGAAACATACATTAACCTTGACTAATGAATCGATTAAAAAATTTCACGATTATGGCTTTTTCTTTTTACAACCAAGAGATTTGTACTTTCTACCTGTAAGTTTTTTAATTTACGCTCTAAGTAGTGATAGTTTAGAAAACAATTCTTACCGACTAGCACCTCATATTGTACATAATCCTTATTTTAAGAAGTATATCTGTAATGATGATGGCTATGATACTGTAAATTAATTTTTGTTTAATGTATAACCCTTATTTTATTTTGTATCCTACTTTGTTTAATGTGTAACCCTTATTTTATTTTGTATAGATATAAATAATAACAACATTTTTTTACTCTGTATTTTCTTATTTATTTTAATAAACAACTTAATAATATAAATACATACAGTTGATGTTTATTTATTTTCTATTTCTGAAGTAGGTAAGAGGTAGGAATCCATTGATTTTCCTCAGGTCCAAAACCTAAATATTTTACTAAAACCTTATCACCTTTACGTTGTAGAATTTTTTCTATGAGATAAACATCTGGGTGTGAGGTCTTGAGTAGCTCCTGTTCATAGAAACAACCGCGTATTGGTTTTCCATGTAAATCTTCTAGATGATATACCCTGGGAAAAGTATTACCAACCGTAACCACTCGAAATACTTCATAACTCCAGTTGGCTTCATATCCTTTTTGAAACAAATGTTTCACTTTGGAAATTCGTACTAGATCACCTATTTTGAATTTACTAGTCCTAGAACTATCTAGAACTTGCTTGTGTTTATTCAATCGTAGCGCTACGAGACTTTGATTTTTAAGGTTTACATCTTGGGGGGCCATACCAATAGAGCGATGTTTGGTGGCATTGTAGGTAGACACAAGAGTTGACAAAATGTTCAACCATCTGTATGAGCCAAGCAAGTTAAATTCTATCCACATTTTAGTCTTCAAAGTTCGATTAAACCGCTCTACTATAGCAGCTTTCATGGGGGAAAATGTACTATAGTGGTTAATGTTATATTTTTGCATTAGTTTGCGGAATGGATGACCAAAAAATTCTTTGCCAGCATCCGTTTGCAAGTGGGTTGGTATCATATTGGGTTTCAACTTTTCTAGAACATATTTTTCCATCTGCTTGGCAACTTCAGCACTTGTTTTGTTTTTCAACGGTGCACAATAAGCGTACTTGGAGAAGCAGTTGATGCAGGTAAGTATGTATTTATAACCATTATTTTTATTAGCATATGGAATCATTTCCACAAGATCAGCTTGGAAAAGATCATGAACATTGCGAAGTAGGGTTCTGCGGTGGGGAAAGAATTTTCTAGCAGGACGATGTAGCTCCAAAACCAAATCACGTTTTGACATTATTCTATTGGAACGGGAAGTCGGGTTGCTTTTTCTTCAACTTCTCCTATTTTCTTCGGTGTTTTTGATTTTACAAGAGGCTCCAATTTTTCATACAAGAGAGGTTCAAATATCAGATTTCTAATTTTTAAACTAATGTCAGTTTTGAGCTCGTCAAGTATATTCAACTTGATATAGTTTTCAATTGTTTCATTGGAGATTTTAATTTGTTCTTTTATAGAGATTATTTCCACATCCAATTTCTCCAATATTTCTTTGCTAAGTTGAGTTACAACTTTTTCTAGAACGTCATCCGTAATTTCACCTTCATTCCAACTTGATAGAAATGCTGCCAGTATCTTGTCCGTATTTATTCTGACGAGTAAATTGGAACGCAATTGTTGTAAAAATTTCTTTTTGTTAGACTCTTCAAGAAGGAAATTATTTAAATTTTGAGTAAACATTTTTGTAAGTTCACTTCGAATTTGTAGTTTTTCTTCCTCAACTTTTCTTTTGAAATCAGTTTCATGAGTTGACAGCAATGAAGTTAACATATTTGTTACTTCAGTTTTCAATTTTTTCTCCTTTTCACTCACAATCTCCTTGAAATCGGACTCGTGATTTTTTTTGTAATTGCGAAAAGTTGTTGCGTAGAGAGCTTTATTGTCCAAAGCATTGAGATCTCTTCTCAAAGAAGCAGTCACAAGCAGATTTTGTTTATTGTGTTGATCTACTGTTTTTTTTATTTCTATAAGAGGTGAGAACTTGTTATCCAACTCATGTATCCTGCTAGAAAGATCTTCTTTCACTTTGTTCACGTCCTCATTCATCTTTTGTTCTTTTTCTCCGGCCTCAACAATGTAATCATCGAACGCTTTTTTTAGTACAAATTTAGAATTATAAATCTCATTGTCCTGTTTTCTGTTTTGTTTCAATTCGTCCACAGACAACTTTATATCGCTCACACTTTTATCATTGTTTGCTTTGTATTCTGCAAAAGATTTTTGTTCCAAAAATGTGTTATTAGCCACACGTGTGGGTACAAAATTATTCTTACTGATGTGGTTGGATAAATTATCAAACGTTTTTCTTTCTACAAAATAGGATACTAACTTCTGAACATGAGACTGGCGAGGAAATTCTCTCATAAATTTCTTCACTTCTTTTTCAGTTTGACTTTCAATTTCATTTTTGTTCCTCTCTTCAGGTTGTTCTTGTTTGTGATGTCTTTTCAGAGCTCGTCTTATGACGTGGTGAAGCTCACTCTCACCAAAATAGTTTATGGAATGGTTCTTCATAACTAACTGTTTGTTTCTGCACATAGACACTATTTATATCCTCTTCTAGTAGGCACTTTGTAGGGAACACTTCTTTTAACGTTACAACTACTATTACTTGTTGGTTGAGGCTGCTGCTCCACGTTTGGCATTTCAAACAAAAACTCTTCCAGAACATTACCTTCATTTTCTACTACGGGTACAAAGTTATAGGTCGCTTCAGTGACGGTATTACTATCATTACTTGAGATGGTGGCTTTCTTCTTTTGTTTACTGATATATGGCTTCTGGAAGAGTGGACGAATGTCAATGCCATGATGTGTAAGCCAATACATTACATGAATAGGTATTTCTTGTTTTTGACAGTGACAACCTTCCATTTTGCACACCATTTTATTTTTTTTAAGAAAAAATATTCACAAAAAACGCGAGCCAAGTTACGCGAACTGTACAAGAGGTCAGTAACTTTACAACTGAGTTCCACAAGTTTCATTATAAATACTAATCACCAAACGGACTACTCCTCATTAACTCCAACATGCTTCAACAAAATGCTACCCAGCTACTACTGGAAGCTCGCGAGTATGCAATGTATCTCATAAGAATGTGTTTGCTTTTCCAAAACTATTCTCTTCTCGATCAATTTGATGTACATGGATGGGATTCGAAAGCGAGACAATTGAATTTAACCTATGATGATTGTCTTGAAATTCAAACATCCAATGTATTTAATTGTTCACATTTTTTAATTGGTAATAATTATTCCGTAAATTTCCTGACTGCTTTGGAATCATTATGTGCAACCATCGAACCAAACCCGACAAGAATATGGTTTCCTCCATTTGTAATCACCTGCAGCATACTAATGAGCATCGTTGTTATCCTTCTCCTCATTAAATCCAAGCTCCAACAATAGTCTGGTTGCACAGTGTGACTGAACTCATTAGCATACTGGAATCCGAGCATCGCAGTCTGTACGCTGGACTCAAGTCCTCGGTTCGATTCCCATCAAGATCATTGAATTTACTCTAACTTTAACTTTGTTGTTGTTGTTTCAATTCGACGAAGAATGAACATTACACACGTATGATATTGACTACGACATACTGCGCTGTGAATGGGAATCGAACCCTGGACATGGGGGCAAAAGATAGAACTCGTCGAAACACATCTTTTGAGTATCATTTGTTGAGTCTCGCATAAACGAGGCCCGACTTATAACGAGTTCTTTGCTAATGTACAAAAACCACCCTAGGGGGGGGGGTAGAATTGAGATAGGGGGGTGGAAGTGGTACCAAAAGATGCCGGTCGTCGAGGCGGATCTTTTGAGTATAATATGTTGAGCCTCGGATAAACGAGGCCAGAGTTATGACGTTTTCTTGCTTAAATGAAATGACCATTTATATTTATCCTACTAAAAGCGTATCTCTTGAAAACTCATAGCAAGTAGGATAGCAGGATTTACTTATTTGTGAACTTCTATCTCGCATTTATTTTAATAGTATGGATAAATTAATATTATTACATTAATTATGTTCAATGTTCTTTTCTTCAACTTCAAATAAAAAAATCTAATATACGATAGTTTTCTAATTTTCTACTTAGTATTACGAAAAAACAGTAGTGAGTTACTTAGACAAATGCTATTATCAGGTGTCTCGATAATGCTGTGCTACCCACTAAAATTATTATGTACCAAATAATAAAAAGAAAACCCTTCTGTACATTTTACATTCTATATTATTTTCTGTGAGATGAAATTTCTTCAAGATAGGATCAACATTATGCTTAAAAACGTATATTGCCCCTTCCGATTGCAGATCTAAACTTAAAGGTCCCGGCGGCACGTGTTAACAACCTTTGATCGAGCTGAAACTTTTTCCAGATTTTTTTAATATTAATTGGAACCATATTTTGCCGATGGAGCGAGATAATTCCGACTTTCGAAAATAAGGGCCACCCTAAGGTACCTACTAAAAACGGGTTGATGAAAAATAAAAAATGAAAATTGACCTGCTTACGAGCATACCTAATACTAAATTTCTCTTTTTATGATATTAAATTTCCCTAAACATATTCCAATTTATTTATTATTCTGACTACCCTTACCTGAAATTGTTTAGAAGCCTCCAACAAATAGGAGCCAGGTGATAAACTGTTAATTTTAAAAATCTCTTGTACAACTTCAGGAACACGTTGAATAATATGGTGGGATTCTGCAGACAGTACTCTTACACAATCTATTTCTGACACTAGGAATACAGGGTAGTCATATACATAGCTCAATGAATCCTCTATACATCCAATCACAGTAATGGTACTACCCCAATAACATACAACAGCTTCAGAACCACACCAAACAATTTGTTTTGGTTCACTAAGCTGCTGAGTATCAAACAAGCGGTAATTTTTTTCTCAAATCTGAACTTTTGATCCATAACTTTCCATTGTTGATAAACAAAGCAATTTTCTGCTGATCTGGGGATACTGCTATGCTGACTATGCTATACTTTTCACTGCCAGCACCCAGGTCTATTCTCTGCAAGGTAGGGCTGACTTCTGTCTGCTCCAGTGTGTACAGATTCTGCTGCTTTGACATAATTACTTTGGTTTTTCTGTCTTCATATGTGACAGCCCAGGCTGTGGGAGCTCCCACACACTTGGGTAACTGACGGACACGCCGGTGGTTTTCATTCACATTATTCACAACAAGCACTTCATTAGCAGAAGTGACAACTGCTACTCCTGTGGCTCCAGGTGATGGAAATATGATAGCAGAGACAATTTTATTTCCATTGGTCTCTTGAGCCATGAGAAAAATATCCCAAGCATGTTGATAAACTCCAAACATATTGTAGATGAGTACTTTGCCATCTTCTTGAATACACAAGAGCTCTTCTGTAGAAGACCAGCCTAACTGAACTAATTGCCCCTTGTCCCAGATAAATGACGACAGCAGTTTTCCAGATGAGGAATACACAGCAACTATAGGTTTGTGAGAGGGACCTTGTAGTTTAAGTAATTTTGCTCTGTCCCTCAGGACAACAATGGGGCCTCCATTTTGGGCTGCTGTTAGAGAACATGTCTCAAAATTGATTTCTCTATGCCATAACATTGAGTACACTTCAATTTTCCTGCAATAAAATATAAGATGTATCAAGTGTAAACTCATTTGCTATCCCATTGTAGATGGTTTTATACATACATTTCTTACTAAATGGCTCTTTCAACAGATTAGATGGCATTTCACCATAGATTTTCAAAGATCTAATATCAAAGTCTGCTTCTGATTGATGTTGGCATTTGTCTATTTGATTATGATAAATCTTTGTATTTACTATGATGATTAATAAATTAGTTGATTAATAAGACAACTAAGGGCAGAAAAATTGAATTAAAAATCAATCTACTTTCATTTTTGTATATAAGTATTTTTTTAAAGATGAGTCTTTCATGGACTTTTTATTTCTTAGCCATAAAACAGGAGCTACTGTAGACACTTGTGGTCTGTGTTGTAGCTTGCCCATCCCCTAGTATGTCTCCCCTTTGATATGGGCAAGACGTGACACAATACTTCCCACTTAAGTGCTGGGTCAACATGACAATTGTAACTAAATTTAAAATGCAATTTTTTTGTTGGCTTGCGGGATCAAACCCTGGACCTTCTGCATGGCAAGCAAGTGCTTAACCACTGAACTAATTGCTTTGACTTTTGTCCCGTAACTGTATTTTGACAATGACTGGATTTATTTCACACATTGTGTGCCAAGGGTTAAAAGCATGACATACCAAATCAGCCCACAATGTCAGGTGTTTTTGACTGAAATGGATAATTTTAGTCAGGTAAGAATGTCTGATGTTGTTGAATATGATAAATTTGTCAGGTGTTTTTGTATGACACTCACTTGATCATAAGTACTACTGTCAGGCAAAACACCTGACATGGCACAGAATGTGTTAATCCAAAACTCAAATTTTAGCATCATAAGAACGGTTAAAACTTACCTAAAATATTTATTTTTCTCATAGGGACTCCAGTCAGCAGTCACAAGAGCACACATGGCTTGACAGTTGATTAAATGAAATGAAGAACTTGCAGACCAGAAACAAACTTGATGTACAATTTTGTTGTCCCCTAATACTCCATAGATTTCTGCACTAAAATGCAAGAAGAAGGTTACCTTTTTTGTTTGTATTGATTACAAGTGCGATTTCACAAATAAATACTCAAACTGGAACTAATTATATCCAATGCTTTGGACTGGAACCACCAATTACCAGGTTACGGTATTCACTGAAAATGTCTCTGGTTTCAAATGAATGTCTCCGGTTTCAAATGTTTTTGTAGGAGACAGGGCTGAATTATAAAACAGGATTAGAGTTAAGATAAGTGGACAATAAAAAACATTTTGTTTAATTTGGTTTATAATCATTAAGTTCTGCGCTTAAATTTGTTTTAATCACTTACTTATCACAGTAGAGTTTATTTACATAAGCCTCCTGTTGCATTAAAACCACATCACATCATGAAGATTTGAAATTAGCTGTCACCCAACAATTCTTTACCACACTGGACGTTGCTTAACTTACTCTGAATAATAGCTATTGAGTTGAGTAATTAATTGGTTGTTGTCTAGTGTCTACAATATTCTTATCACTTTTTTTATCAATATTCAAAAACATAGTTAAAAATTTAAAATCTCGCGCGTAAAATGTAATTGTCTAAAAATCGAAATGTTGTGAAGTGCTCCATCCATTTGGTCCGTAAAGCATTGTTGAAGTCCGTATACCGAGCTGCATGACATGACGTGTAGGCGGTGTAGGTCGGGATCCACTGAGTACAACATTTTGTTCTCGCAACACTAAGGGCGAAATTAATAGACAACATCAATAACTTAAGTCGTTGGTAAGTGTCGATTTTCCCTATCTTAAACAAGACGCAATCCGTGACTTAGCGCCACAGAGGTATTACAAAAACGTCTATTAATTCCGCCCTAAGAAGCGTTTCGCAATACTCCGTCCCGTTCTTCCTATAAAATCAAAAATGAAATCGAATTCCACTGACTGAAACATTGCTTCGCAACGCTTTGTAAATCTGCCCACTCAAACTGAGTGCCGAAAGTTCCGAAACGTCTCAAAACGAAATGTTGCATCTAGTGGGATCTCGTCTCACCTCAGCCAATCATTGTACCCATACATTTAGGTCCAAGTGTATAGTCGCTAATGAGCAGATTAAAACAATCAATTTTAGACACAATCAAATGGCTCATGGCTTAATCAGGCTTAATCAAATGGCTTAATCAGGCTGTTAGTGACAATGCATTCCTCCAATAGTTAGTTACCTAGCTAAATCAGACTTTGTTTCGGTGAGTAAATGTATCGATCAGAAAAGTCCATATTATATGAGTGGCTGTATCCAGGCTGTAATTTAGATTTTCAATAATTTTAGATTAGGAAATGCAATTCTTGCATAGTGTGTAAGTGTACAGTACATGTATGTGCAAATTTGTGCACTACTACACATTGGTGCAAAGACGGGCGGTCTTTGAAGCTCCATTGATTTTTAAAGAAATCATACTATATAGTGACTCGAAGCACATACCTCCAGGTTACAAGTCCCCCAGATCCGTCACCTTATCAATCGAGCTTCTGAGATTGGTGTCTGTAGTGTTACGTCATAAAAAATAACAATTACATTTTGTTGTTTTAAATTTTTGTCTTTCCCGGAAAAGTTTAAATTTAGTGACGTAAAAACTTGGTGAAATAATAGTTCAGAGGTCATTACAGCCGGATAAATTCAGAAAGTTGAGATAACAATTATTTTATTCTTAATGACATAACAAAAAAGTGTTAAAAATCTAATTAAAAAAGTTTATGCATTGGGAATTCCTCGTATTAATTTTTAAAAAAATACCGGATTCAAAAAATTCTTGCACATACCTATTCAAAACAACGCTGACCCAAAGACTAGTAGGTTTGGGAAATGGTAGAGTGAAAGAAGAAGACTGAGTAAGTGTGTAGTGAACTTACGGCCCTTCTGCCAAGAAATGAAGGAGTATGTCTTGGAAATAAACTTGATGAGACATCTGGAGATGGCACTGATGGCAGGGCCAATGACTAGGTATTTCTATCAAAGGATATCGATGGCTGAGCAGAGGGTTAATGCAACAAGAAACAATGACCCCTGTTATTTAAATTCAAAGAACTATTTACTTTATAGCAACATGTAGAAATAAAAAAATATAGACCAGAATTATTATACAAAGGCGTATGGGAAATAAATAATAATAGCTTACTAGATAACAGTCTTCTTTCACTTTGCATTTTCCGAAATCTTCTTGAAAATGCATGGTATGTAGGGAGCAAATTTTAAAACATAAATGTCATGCACATAAAGCAATGTGCTATACTGCTATAGGATGTGTCCTGAAAGTAATGATAAACATAAGAGTGACCAACAAAAACTTTCCTAAGTTATTCAAGCACTTTTCTCATTATGTAAGAATTCAACTCTGTTGCAATTGCGTTGCCCAGCAACAGAAAACAAATCAATACTATGACAGAAGTAAACAAAACACATATTTTCCTTCATTCTTGTGTGTGAAGTGTTTGTTGTTAGTTGTGGGAAAGAAAATATTTGTATCTAGTGGTGCAATGATAATTGTTTCAGTTTTCCATATGCTGTAGGATTTCCAATAAAATTGATCTTAAAACTTAATTGCTCATTACTTATTTCATTTCACGTCTTTTATATACGTTAGGTACTTTTTCACTTTACTTCTTTAGTGCAAATAAGAGACATTGTTATAGGTACCTAACCGTTAAGAAACAACAAAAAACTTTCATAAAATACCTATAGGTACCCGTAGGTATTTGGTATTTGTCATCGTTTGATAAAAACCTTTTCAAAAGTGGAATTTGACCTTTGAGCTTATACTTATTCTCCTCATTTTAACCACCATGAACTGGCTCTATCCGGTTAAAAAACCAACCCTTACCATGAAAATCTCAGAGTAAGAAAAAGACATGAACTGAATCTGAGAGCTTATCTGAAAAAAACTACATTGGAGCTTATCTGAATAAAGATCTCGGCATAGCTTTTTGTAAACAAAATCACTGGAACTTTTCCAATAATCTTATTGAATCTTCAAACATTCGAAGATTCCTCCATCGGTTATGTTACCAACCTAGAAGTAAAGGGATACTTTTGGTCTTCCTAATTTTGAGTCAAGTGGCATGGGATCCTGCATATCATTCTCCAGTTGTAAGAAAGGGAAGGACGCGGACGAAGGAGTGGTTCAGAACGAAGTGATTCCCTTCTCCTGGTGAGTACATAAATTTATTTTACAGGAGGGAAAGTGAAAAACCCCGCTATCGACTGCACTTCGTCGCGACGCGTCGCAAGAAAATTTTGCCACTGTAGGTCAAAGTTTGAGCGTTTTTCTTCCGGGTCTGAACTAGACCTCTTATGTGTTTCAGAGGTATACCTAACTACTATCAGTCGGTCAGCAAAATTTGTTTCGGTAATTAGTCAATGAGTGAGTGCATTATGCTCTTACACCTAAGCAGCTCATATAACTTTGATACGAAGCACATATTTCACAGCCTTATTCATTTCGTAGCCATCAAACAGCAGCTACTGTAGACACTAGACACTTGTGATCTGCATTTTAGCTTGCCTCACTACTAAACTTAGGGGCGAGATACAATACTTCCCGTTTAGGTGCTGGATCAAAACGAGCGGTTTTGTACCGAACTTATTGCCATATTATTATGTTTGAAAAATTTGAAATTTTTACCTTCACACAAATTTTTAATAGTTTCTGACTCCAGAAGTTCTCTGAATGCTATTAGAAATGTTGATTTTGACAATCCCATAATGTAATGTAATGTAAAAAGCCTTTATTTGTACAATTAAATTTACACACAACATAAATACATAGTATATATTATGGGCATCTTGTACAAAATCAGATTAATATCTGAGGCCCATAATATCCCATAATATCTAATATATATTATAAAACTTGGACTGACCTGGATAGTTGTGGTAAGTCAATTACCTTCTTATGGTGCCCATCTCACTCGGGAATCGTTGGTAACGACACTGTTGATCATGCTGCTAAGCACCCCAATACCAGTTTACCACCTATAAGGTTATGTTCTGATCTTGACTTTAAACCCGTTATAAGTAAAATCGTAAAAGCCAAATGGCAATCTTCTTGGGACATGGTTTCAAATACTAATAAATTGAAACTAATCAAACCCACTGTCAATGAATGGAGTTCCAGTAGCAGAAATACCCGCACTGAAGAAGTTATTTTAACACGCATGAGAATCGGCCATACAAGGCTAACTCATAGTTTTTTATTCAAGAGAACACCTCAGCCTTTATGTGATTGCGGAGAGTATTTCACTGTCCGACACATTCTGATCTGTCCTTTACATTCACCAATCCGTGATTCGCTCCCTATTCCTCCTGCGCTCTCTGACTCTGTGGAGTGCGTTGACTATCTATTGCTTTATCTTATTAAAATAGGTATTTATGACATGATTTAAAAAGGGATAGTCGGCGCGAATGACCTGTTGCAACACAGAGTTAATTAGAAGGACAAAAAAAAAAAACAAGCGGACCAGAAGAAGAAATCCTTTACAAACAGATGTAACCAAATTTTATTACAATTTTTAATATCGGGTCTCTAATTTGTACTTCGGCAAGCGAGTGCCTTACCACTGACCTAAGTACAGTCGAACTTGGATGTTTGTGTAGAATCTGTATTCCACGTCTGTTCATCACCTAACTGTTGTTTGCCACCGTGTATTCCACGTCTGTTCATCACCTAACTGTTGTTTGCCACCGTGTTTTCCACGTCTGTTCATCACCTAACTGTTGTTTGCCACCGTGTTTTCCACGTCTGTTCATCACCTAACTGTTGGCCACCGTGTATTCCACGTCTGTTCATCACCTAACTGTTGACCACCGTGTATTCCACGTCTGTTCATCACCTAACTGTTGGCCACCGTGTATTCCACGTCTGTTCATCACCTAACTGTTGTTTGCCACCGTGTTTTCCACGTCTGTTCATCACCTAACTGTTGACCACCGTGTATTCCACGTGTGTTCATCACCTAACTGTTTGCCACCGTGTATTCCACGTCTGTTCATCACCTAACTGTTTGCCACCGTGTATTCCACGTCTGTTCATCACCTAACTGTTGACCACCGTGTATTCCACGTGTGTTCATCACCTAACTGTTTGCCACCGTGTATTCCACGTCTGTTCATCACCTAACTGTTTGCCACCGTGTATTCCACGTCTGTTCATCACCTAACTGTTGGCCACCGCGTATTCCTGAACGTCTGTTCATCACCTAACTGTTGACCACCGTGTATTCCACGTCTGTTCATCACCTAACTGTTGGTCACCGTGTATTCCACGTGTGTTCATCACCTAACTGTTGGCCACCGTGTATTCCACGTCTGTTCATCACCTAACTTATTTTTATTTTTATTTATTTAGAAACTCTTTATTAGTAGGAAGAACATATTATATTATATACAGACAAATAATGGTAAATATAAAAATAGACAATATTAATAATATAAACAAAGGAAAATAAAAAAAAACAAAACAAAACAAAATATATACATATGTCCTAACGAAAGGGCGGGGTTATTGCCTATGGCAATCTCTTCCACCCAACCTAACTGTTGGCCACCGTGCTTCACAGGGAGTCCCGCAAGTCCAACCTGAACATGGTGGACTTCGTCCTGAAGGACAAGGAGAACGAGACCATCTGGAAGCTGCCCGGGAGTCTGAACGGACAGCAGTTCGTCATCCGGAACTGTAAGCACTGCCTGGTCTACCTGCTGGACCACGTCAACTCCGTCACCTTCGACGATTGCAAGGAGTGCAAGCTGGCAACGGGCCCCATTGTTGGAAGGTGCGAGATAGTTCTAAATAACCGACCTCATTAGCTTGATCGATAAGGCGGCGGACTTGTAACCTGGAGGTCGGTGGTTCAAGTCCCGGTTTCAGCGTAGATTTAGTAAAGTGATTTGAGTTGATTTGAGTAGTTGTGATATCACGAAAGTGATTAACACAAATATGATAACTTTTTTTTTTTTAGTTCTAAATAAAGGACGCAACAAAGGAATTTCTTTTAGAAAAGACACCCAGAAATAATTTAATGTAAGGTACGAGAATTACTAGTTTTTTTTTTTTAATTAGAGCAGGACGATTGTGCTCATTTTTTTTTTTTTTAACACATTGGACGCCTCTATAAGGATCACAGGAGTATATTGTAATTCTGTTCATGTGACCCTTATTGATGTCACGCTTCAGTGTATTTCTTATGGGGAATCGTTTGTTGTGGTACTAGCAAACAACTCGGTTGAAAAAAAAAGTATAAATTATTTTTTCCCGATATTATGGCAATAGAGAGTTTGCCTGTGGTACCCAGGTGCATACCCATAAGATTGGGCCGGCGTCCAATGTGTTAATAAGCATACCCATTAGTGCACAAAAAACACCTTTGAGTAATTGGTAGGGATAGAATAAACATTAAACATGTACCTTGTCAAAAATGTGCGTAAGAGGGTACAAGGTTATAATATATATATATATCTCCCTTGCCTTTAACCCATATTAGTTCATGTTACTATTGGGGTCGGCATTGTTCAACCTCATGGTTGAGGTTGGCAGGGTGGAGCACTTTTTTTATGGCTGGATGCCCATCCTAACGCCAACGATTTTATTTAGTTTTAACGTCCTGATCGGGACGGGGGTGTTACCCTCCGTTCGCTGGGAATCGTACCAGCTACCCACATTTGGTTTCCCTATAAGCTACCCACATAAGAGGGTACAAGGTTGATGTGCGTAAATGCGGATGTCACCCTTTTAAAAAATAAATGATAAAGCACCAAACTTGAAGGAATGAAATATTTTTCAGCCAAGTAGGTACGGTTAGATTTTCCTTAATAGCTAACCTTTTTTTCTTCTTCTTCTTCTCCCTGTTCTTCTTTTTGAACGATTAGATCGGAAGTAGGGGATTTTGTAACCTTATTCTAATACAAATCAAATTGAAGCTATATATTGGTATTTTCAGAACACTAAACTTGTTATTTCAGATATAATATCAAAGAATTACTAAACAAAGCTTCTCATTTCAGTATATCAGTTCGGGATTGTGTGGATTGCACTTTGGTGGTGGCCGCCACTCAGTTTCGTATGCGAGATTGCACATCCATGGACATTCTACTTTACTGTCCCACTCAGCCCTGCATTGAGTCCTCGAGTCAAATTGGCTTTGGGTGCTATCAGCTATATTATGACAGCATCGAAGGTAAGTGACGCATCGAGAGAGAGACCATTTTACCTTTTTTAACAATACCAATGCCAAAAACACTTTAGTCTATCCCGGTCAGACCTGGTATCGCAGTAGCATCATCTATCTGGTAATCCACAGGTTGTGGGTTCGAAAACCTGCTAGGACATGAAAAATTATGCTCCATTTGGGATTTCGACCACATAATAATACGCTTGGCTTACTAATGAAATAATTGGAATTATTAGTCCTAATTGGGAAGTATAAATATAAGTAAGTATAAGTAGTGCTTTATTTAGACTCTCAGTGCAAGACAGGTAGTCCCATTATGCCAACAGTTTTATTAAAATTATTTTTACAACTTCTCAGTATACCAGGAATGACCTAGATGTTAATAATAATAATCATAACATTCATAACACTCTTTAGTGGAAGGTAACCACCAGGCGAGGTTAATCCTCGAAGCTTTTTCTACCACCCTCAAAATAACCCTCAGAGTCTTATTCATTATGTGGTCACAAACTCATATTAATGAGGAAAAAATCATGCACTGTGTGGGATTCAAACCAACGGATCCCTACGCTACCAGACTAGCGCGCCTTAATCACTTGACTGACTAGACTTGACTACCAGTGCACTAGATGTTGAAGAGACATTTAGTATCAGCGACTTTTACTTCCGATGAATTTCTAATCGGAAGTATTGTGTTCGTTTTTGTATAAAAAATATTGTATTGCTCCAATTTTAATTTTTTCATATTTCTGGACGTTTCATAACCTTCTGATCAACTTTTGTTTTGTGTCTGTCCGTCGCTCGTCGGTTAAAAACATTCCTTGTTACGTGCAAATCTCAGAAACCACTGAACGGATTTTGATGAAATTTTGTAAACATAATTATTATAGGAGACGTATTTTGGATGGTCCCATTTTAATTTCATCAACTTCTCATTAGCGGTTCATTAGCGGACCATGCGCCTGAACTCTAACTTAAAATTTGGAACAATAAGTGGCAAAAATGAGGTCTACGACTTGCCGCGATACAGAATATTCTATCATTTGAAACATATTGAAGAAAATCGGTCAAGCTGTTTTGGAGATACAACTGATTTAGTTTAAAATCACAAAATTGCCACATGTATACAATGTGAACCAATCACGAGGTATTGTATCCATAATCGGCAGTGTATTTTTTACCAAGTATTCTTCTTCTTCTTCTTTTACTCTGTCTTATCCCACTCAAGCAGGGTCGACGTGGTTCAACCTCATGGTCAACCTCATGGATTCTATGTGATTTAACGTCCTGGATTAGAACGGCGGTTTTACCCTCCATTCGCTGGGAATCGTACCAGCTACCCACATTAACCTCACCCAGCCTGGGTAGGGCCGGAATTGCCAGCCTCACGTGTTTGGATGGAACAGAATTTTCTTCGAAAAGTCTGCCCCAGCCGGGAGTTGAACTCGGAAACTCTGAACTACGGGCAGTAGTCACAACCATTACGCCACGGAGGCTGAGTATTTTTTTTTACCAAGTATTACCAACTAATATGAATGGTGTTCATGCTTCCTCAGATCATTTCAACAAGTGTAAGCTGGACTTATGGAACAACTCCTGGTACAACATCTACGACTTTACCCCTTCCAAGGAACCAGACGAACCCAACTGGTGCTACCTCCCTTACAACTTCAACTTGGACCTGTGTTTCAACATCAACTGTTTGCCGGAACAACTCACCCGGTCAGTACATAGAGGGGTGTTTTTCTTTTGGATAAAAAAAAATTCCAGGTTCGGATTTCCAAATATTTCCATTTTATTCCAAATATTTCCAGTTTAGCTTTCCCACTATTCCTCAAAGAAAAATGCGTTTCGGTACTATTAAAGATAAACAATGGACTCAACCTGTTAACGAACTAGAAGCAAGAACCAAACTGGAAGAAGATTTTTCCTCTTCCAAAAGAAAAATGACTTTTTTCCTGTTCGTTCATTTTATTCCAGTTGAATCCACTTTGGTTAGAAAGAAAAATACGGCTCATAATTAGTTGCCAGAATTTGTTTGGGCTTGAGTTCGATCCTCGGTTCGGGCAGATTTTTTCTATTTTGCACATGTGAATATGTAAGGAAGATAAATAGATTTTTTATTCAATCATTTTACAAAATTATTTTTATACTTACAACAACAACAAAAATTGTAACCTGGGGTGAACCGTGAAGTTAATGCCTTAGACATTCTTTTCCACTTAACCCCGGAACAACTGGATTTCATTTTGCTGTCGAACGAAAATTTTGATTTCCTCCCGAAATGCGTATAAAACTATAATTTACCTGAAATTAGTGTGAGGCACAATATTGTTGAAAAGTAGAAATTTTCAAAAAATGGCAGTAATCTATATTATAACAAGGGTGGAATAATATGATATTAGGCAGTTATAATAATAATAACACTCTTTAGTGGAAGGTAACCACCAGACTAGATTAAAGCTCAAAGCATTTTCTACCACCTAACCCTCAGTCTTATTATTATGTGGTCACAAACTCACATTGATGAGGAAAAATTCATGCATATAATTATTGGTAATGAAAATTACCTATTACCTATATAAATAAATAAATAAACCTTTATTTGGAACATAAATTATTACATACATCAAAATTAATACATATATCAAAACAACTGGTTCCAATTCAGCTTATTTGATGAGGTACTTACCTATATACTTTTTTATACTATGTGAAATTTACGATACATTGCATACCTTAATTCTTAGTACTGGCGTACATAAAAATAAAAAAAAATCTGCAATGTTTCTGATAATCCTATGAGTAGGCAATATTTACTGTTATAATACTTACTGTTATAATATTGTTATTTTTCAGCCACAAGTTGTCCTTCGATCCGGGTCTCAGTCAGATCCCTAAAACATCTGGTTTCTCCCACTACAACACAGACACCTGTTTTGTGCTGATACTCCAGAATCTGTCAGAGGCCAAAACTTTCCTGCTGAAGATATTGCTTCTGAAAGATGTGAGTTTTTTTATTTTAAAGATGAGTACTTACTTTCCGTGTCCGGAAACATACTTGAACGTCAAATCTTGAATTTCCAGAAGTTGGCAACATGAATGGCTTTTGGATTTGCTTGCATGAGATATTCTTGTGTGCAAGATGAGTGTTTCATAGCCTTTTTATTTTGTAGCCATAGCCATGTAACAGGAGCTAGTCATGTAAATTGGTGAATGCAAGTAGGCCTGTAATTACGTTTTACACCCGTTCAGCGGACATTATATTATCAACAAAAAAAAAAATATTTGTGTTAATCACAAGCGCGAAGTCACAACTCGTCTGTGTAAATTTTAATCATTATGTTCTTGGGAATTGAACCACTGACCTGCGAATACCAAGTATGCCACCTTATCGATTGAGCTACTGGAATGGGTATTTTTAATGATTCCATGAATGCCCTCAGGCGGACTGCAAAGCCATCTGCACAGGCCAGCTGGAGCTGAGTGCCAAGCAGAGTGACTACTTTCATGACGATGTGAAGAAAGCCAGCGAGGGTCCTGTCATAGGCATGCTGCTGTCGGGGAGGATGATTCGGAAACTGGTCGAGAAGGTAAGTTGTTGTTGTTGTAGCCAGCTTGGCTACAGCTGGAAGGGTGAGTGATGGTCTCCAGTCAACTTTATTTCAGAGTTGGCTCGTCCTGAACCACATATTTCTATGTGCGATCAACCATCATGAGGAAATAGACTTTTCTTTATAAGCCATTAAACCCTTAGGAAACTGCAAGCTAGCCTGGCTTGTAAGGGTTGGCTAGTCTGTTTCTGTTACATGTCAAGTTTCATCGCTCTACAAATTACCGTTCTTGAGATATTTTATAAACACACACACATACATACGAACGAACCATTTGATAAAAGCCACTTTTTTGGGATCAGGAGAGTCTATCTAATTCATTTAGAAATGTTATCAGCTCAATTACTAAAAAAAGCGACCGAAAACAATACTTTCTATAGCTTATATTAGGAAATGGAAACTAAAAACTGACTTTTTCTTTAAATCAGAAGAGTCTAATACGTCCAGAATCAATGTTTTCAGCTCAATTTCGAAAAAAACCGACCGAAAGCAATACCACTAGCGTGTAGATTTAAGATTTGTGGAAACGAACCCCAGTTGCATGGAAACGCCACATAGCGCGACACCATTGCAAAGGAGTAGAATATTTCTCGCGGTCTATTTATGTTTATGTTTACATTTTGATATACTTATTTATGTTTATGTTTACATTTTGATATGTTTATGTTTACATTTGATACGGGTGAGGGATGAGGAGAGGAGACTCCTTTGCGATACTAGCGCTGAGGACGCCACGATGTAAGCCGGCGCGGTGGGGGGTGGTTTCCACATTTCCTAATTCTACACGCTATGGCAATACTTTCTATACCTTATAGGTAACAGAAAGTAAAAAACCCATCCCTCCTCTCACCTCCTTCACATCCTTCTCAATGGAGAAGCTGGCGGCATCTGCCAGGCAGTTGTAGTAGCGGATGAGATGCTTCGGCCTCTCCTGCTGAAGTATATGTTTACATTTTGTCTGGGCAACTTGTACCTGGCATGCGTGGCACATGCCAGGTACAAGTTGCCCAGACACTCTGGCTGCCCATGCTGGCATGTGAATTCCCACTGTCCGTCTTTGTTCTTGTATTGCTGAGGAGGAGAAGGGAAAAAATGTATCTTTATTGTATACATACAATCATCATCATAGGGTGGCGTCATCGTGAACGATGGTAGCCAGACAGTGGAGTAATGACTTAGCACTTTTTCCAGTATCTATACAAGGAGGCTAATAATTGACAAGGGCCTCCAGAGCCTAGCCAATGATGGTCTACTCCCTGTTTATAGTGCCCCAGCCAGACTGCTGGTCTACTCCCTGTTTATAGTGCCCCAGCCAGACTGCTGGTCTACTCCCTGTTTATAGTCCCCCAGCCATACAATACATCATAATCATATACTCTAGCATTTTTATAAGGGACCAAGTCTTACCCTAGCATTTCCATAAGCCATACAATACATCATAATCTTACTCTAGCATTTCCATAAGGGACCAAGTCTTAACCTAGCATTTCCATAAGGGATCAAGTCTTACCCTAGCATTTCCATAAGGGACCATGTCCAGTTGAATGAACCGATAGTACTTCATGAAGACTGGGAAGAGCTGCGTCTTGATGAAGGAGTGACAGCCTGGACACAGGGACTCCATGTAGAGGGCAACCTTCACTTTGATGATCTGAAAAGTGGGATAGTTTGTTTTATGTCTAAGCTCAAACTCTAAGCTCCCAGCTCAAGCTCTAAGCTTATTGGGTGTGAATACCTGATGTTTAATTAATTTTATAATACATAATAATACAACACACATAATATATTATATATAAATTACTCAGTCCATTATAATGTAAAACTATACTTACTATCATTATTACCTTTATAATTATTATCTTATTCATCCTTAAAAATTCTACTCTGTTAGCATAACTACTTATTGTGTAAATTGTTAAAATGTTTATTGTAAAAATAAAGTTGAAATAAATAAATGTATGTATGTATGATTTTATTTGTGGTGAAGCACAAGGTTTCTTCACAATTTTTGTGGGTAGCGCAGCATTACTAAGAGCTTCCTTCACATTTTTCGAATAATTCTATTACATTAATTTCTTTTTACTCTGGTAATGCCGCCACTGGTGGTTACTCATACTAGTAACTACTCATTTTTCTACACGAGGTATGAGTGGACCCCGAACATCCAAGTACAGATCAGAAAAATTCCTGCCCCTCTGGGGATCGAACCCAGGTCACCATGCGTGCAATGCCTAGCGCGCTAACTCACTCTACCACTGTGACACGGTTTATGTATTACTCATTTCATTTCATTGTAATTCTGTCGAACATGGATCTGAGAGAACTTACATAATATAAGTATAAGTTAGTATAATTAGTGCTTTATTACTTTATTTAGACTGATGTCAGCCCAAGACAGGTAGCCCATTATTTCAACAGTTTAACAAAGCACCTCTTTATTTATTTGAGTATAAATACAATGGAGTTTATACTGATTAAAATAGAAAGGTTAGTTGATGGCATGGATATTCAGAACTATTACCTGCTGATGAGAGCAAATAAGCTCGAAACAGCTGTCCAGGTATGTCCTGATATTCATGTACATCTAATACAACTTCTCACTTTTCTTTTTTTACTGATTATTCTGATATCTGATATTGTGGTAATTGTGTTCATGAGACTGATTCGCATACAAAAAATGTAAGAACACACACAAAAGTAAAAAAAATCTGGTGTAAACATCACACGACTTTCCTTATCCCCCCACAAAGAAGTCGAAATCCGCCACTGGTGACTCAACAGTAACAGATAGTTAAAAATCAGTGCCAAATTCGTAATCAGCACCTCAAAATCATTGGATTTGATATGTCGCAGCCCCAATCTAGGGTGAATAATAAAAAAGTTAGTCCTAGCGGGTCCCCCCAAAATACCGGTAAATTGGGGCCGGGTTCCAAAAAGTTCAAGATATCAAAAAAATGATCAGAGTAAACCCCTAAATATTTTTTTAATCCGAGGAAATGTTGTTCTCTAACTTTTTTTGTATCTTTAACCAATTCAAAGAAGCAGCGGCTGCGGCCAATATTTGCGGCCCTGCGGCCGCATCTTGCGGCCGATTTCAACCAAAAGTTTCGTGGTTTATCTGGTGTATGAAATCAATTTGCATACTAAATTTCAAGTCTCTAGCTTTTACCGTTCTCGAGATATCCTGTTTACACACACACACACAGACAGACAGACAGACAGACAGACGCACGGACCAATGGCTGAAAACAAATTTTTTGGTATTCTGAGGCTATGATTCGTCCAGAAATGTGAAAAACTGGGTAGGTCAAATTTTCGACGAATACAATACTTTCCTTATTATAGGATAAGGAAAGTAAAAATAGGTATTATCTTTGTTCCTGACGAAACGGTTGTTTCGCGGGAGGACGCCTCCCAGAAACTACAGTGCTTATACAACGGTAAATATAGTTTGTATGTATTTTGTCGTCTTGAAAAGTTATCTAATACAATACATGAAGCTTGAGAATGCTCGTACATATTCTATCAGACATTTCTGTAACTCATAATTAACATACCTGATCGAACTTCCATGTATATTTTTCATTGATAAACAACTTCAAGTTCATATCATCATCATAAGGTGGCGTCATCGTGAACGATGGTAGCCAGACAGTGGAGGAATGACTCAGCACTTCTACCACTGTCTTTACAAGGAGGCTAATAATCGACAAGGGCCTCCAGAACTAAGCCAATGCTGGTCTACTCTATAGTCCCCCAGCCAGACTGCTGGTCTACTCCCTGTTTATAGTCCCCCAGACAGACTGCTGGTCTACTCCCTGTTTATAGTCCTCCAGCCAGACTGCTGGTCTACTCCCTGTTTATAGTCTCCCAGCCAGACTGCTGGTCTACTCCCTCTTTATACACTTTATAGTCTCCCAGCCAGACACCCAGCCAAGTTCATATAAATATTATTAATCTAGCCAGGAACGCGCCGGTATGGCAGCATAAAGTCCTGCTAGAATTTTTAAATTTTAAGCATCAAAATTTCAAGTCAAAATTTTAGGAAGACACCCAAAGAAGGCGTTTCAAGGACAAGATCAATAAGTAGATGAGTGCAGAAAAACTTTTTTTTTTAAGGAAAAAATGTTTGCGAAATAACATAATTATAAATATTTAGAGCTTGCTTCCAGAATAATTGCGTATCTATGCAGGAATACTGATTTTTTGTACTTTTTAGAGTGGCCGTTGGTTGACTTCTAGATATTCATCCACTAGGATTAACAAATGCTAAGTGAGCCTAATATTATTCTTGTTGCTGGTGGAAATTACCAACTAAGACTGAGTGAGGCTGACTTGGGTTATAGCTGTACGCTTTATGAATTTTCCAGAGGTCGCAGGTTCGAAACCCATCAGGGGCATAACTGTAAATTCGCTCATTTCCCATTTGGTATTTTAACCACATAATATAATACGTTCCGGTACATCGAAAAGTAAGATAAGATAAGAATAACTTGTATTTGCTATTTTCGCCACGAAGGCATTCCAATGGTCAGTACTATACAATAATACAACAAAAAAAAATACAGACCATCATTTTTACTATTGCTTTTCCTTTTTTATATTTTGTCTTTTGACTACATAATATGCGTCTTGGGCTAATGAACCAGTCTAAATAAGGCGTTATTATTTTTTGTAAAAAAATTGAAACTTACCTTATTCTCCTCCAGCTCCTTCTCTTTGTTATGGCGAACTTTGTTTCCACACGAAACCAAACTTAAACATTGCAAGCTCAGAAACACTGCCAGGAACACGCAGGCGATTGAAGTCTTCATCTCTGGCTTCTAACTTTAAGAGCACACTATCCTAATCGTAATGACTAAGGGCGGAATTAAGGGCGAAATTAATAGACAAATTCTACATCACAAGTCATTGCTAAGCGTCGGTTTTCCCTATCTTACGCAATCCATTACTTAGCGCCACAGAGATATTACAAAACGTCTATAAGCGGTTTTTTTTTATGTGAACGAAGAGCCTGACCGAGACCGCTCGGTCAACTCTGGTCAACCAAGATTTGAAGAATAAAAAAAAGTGATTTTGGGACTCTGGTTTATTTACATTTTCGGTGTGTTTACATTTTGCTTTTGAAATGAAAATGAAAACAAGCGACTGTTGTATTTCATTTTGATTTTATTCAATTAATCAAATTCCATTGGACCTTAAAATTCCTTAAACTTTAATTACCCAACAATCTTATATGAAAACCCCAATCTCATAAAAAAAACTGATTACCTATGTTTTTTACTCTATATAAACTTATATCCATCAAGTGACCATGTAATATGACAAAAGTAATATGAATAAAATTTAATTATAACTAGCACTAAATAAAGATACAGGAATCAGTAGAGAATAAAAAGTCAAGAGAAAATAAAATGTCTAAACTTAATGCGTAGGTAGGTGTCTCAATAAAACTCTTCACATAACAGGGAGTTTTGAAAAAAAAAAAAAAAAAAAAAAAAAAAAAAAAAAAAAATGGGTGAAAATAAAATAATAATATTATGATTTTTTATCCACTTCTTCTTCTTCTTACCGAACCAAAACCCATGACCGAACGAACGAGCCGGTCCACTTTGTTCAGGATTTTTCGGTCCGGTCAAATAAAAAAAAGTGAATTTCAGTGACCAGGTCAGCTTCGGTTCGCTTCGTTCACATAAAAAAAACCGCTTTATTAATTCCGCCCTAAAAGACGTTTTTGTAATACCTCTGTGGCGCTAAGTCACAGAATGCGTACTGTGTAAGATAGGGAAAACCGACGCTTAGCAATGACTTGAGTTATAGAATTTGTCTATTAATTTTGCTCTAAATTTAAGAGCACACTATCCCTAATGACGTTCTATATAATTGCAGCTAAAGCCTAACTCTCAGTCTGAGGGCGAAATTAATAGACAAATTCTGTATCACAAGTCATTGCTAAACGTCGGTTTTCCCTATCTTACACAGAACGCAATCCGTGACTTAACGCCACAGAGGTATTACGAAAAAGTCTATTAATTCCGAACTCACAGAATTTCGAACACACCTTTTCTTAAATCTTCACTGCTCCTTTTTACTTCAACTTTTTACAATTGTTCTAAAAATATATTTACGATGTTTGTGATTTATTTCGATGTTGTTTTGAAACAGGAGGCCCCCGTCTTGTTCGATGGGAGATAAGATTTTTTTCTAATCAGTTAAATGCAAATTGAGCTCATTCGTTTCAATTGAGTGTGATAAGTGATAGACTGCCTACTTGAGCACTTGCTGATGGACATTTGGGTGCTTATCTCTTGCTTATCGTTCTGTATATTAGTCCGGGAGGTAAGAGATACACAGGAGGTATAAATTCGGGAGAGGACAGGTGCTATGAGATCTCGTGAGTTATAAAGTCCTTGATAAATATAAATAATACAGTAAACTTCGCCTATAACGACCTCCGGTAACGACCAAGCGGTTATAGCGACCAAATATCGCGGTCCCTCTTGGTTTCCCTATCTTGTTGTATTGATTTTCACCGGTTGTAACGACCTTAAAGATTGCCTCAGGCAAAACCCCGCCCTTTAGTTAGAACATGTAAGTAGTCACATTGTCCTAGCGGTAGCATGCTCGTCTTGCACTTCAGGTGACCCGGGGTCGGATTTTTTCGGCTCTGTACTTTGATTGTCGGGGCCTACCCTAACATCGTGAGGACAATTTATTTGGGGTTATAGTTGTAGAGTGGGCAACGACCAGTGGGAACATTACGAGAACGATATTGTAATATGATGGATGGTTGGAGATATGATGCATATAAGCATCAGTTCTCGTAATGTCGATGCTACCCACTAAAAATTGTGACATAATAACACAAACACTAGCTCTTTATTTTTTTATCTTATTGCTATGACCTATTTTTTTTTTTTTTTTTTTTCGATTTTGGCCAGCTAGGACCACGGAAAACGATAAAGCATGATGTACTCATTTCTTCTTTTTTCTTTCTGACCAATATTTTCTCATTCTTTCGCCATGTTGTTTCTTCCTCTCTTCTGTCCAGGGGGCTCCTGTTTTCTTCGTCTCCTTTTCCTTATACCCTTGAAATGTCTTTACCCTCTGTCTGAAATCTGCTCTGTCCAAAATTTCTTCTCCCGATATTCCCATTTCCGCAAGATCTTTCTTTGTTTCGATGAACCAGGTGATTCGTGTTTTAGGATTTTTGTCAAAAAAATCAAAAAGCTGCTTACTTAATCTCGTTTCGTTCATTCTTTTTAAATGACCATAAAATTGTACTCTTCTCTTTCTTATTGTGTCTCCGATCCTTTCAGTTTTCTCGTAAACCTCTCTATTGCTTCTTAGTTTCCATATCCCATTTTCCTGTTTTGCTCCTAGTATTTTTCTAATAATCTTCCTTTCCTTTTTCTCAAGATCTTGTAGCTGTTTAGCTGTATTTAGAGACAAACATTCTGATGCATAAAGACTCTCCGGTTTGATAACAGTGCTATAGTGCCTGATTTTTGCATTCATTGAGAGTGATTTTTTATTATAAATATTTCTGGTAAGTTGAAATGCTGTCTCCATTTTATTCATCCTTATTTTATTTGCTTCTTTGTCTAGCCCGTTTGGTGTTATTATCTCGCCCAAGTATTTGAATTTTGGTACTTTCTTGATTATTCCGTACTTTGTTCTCATTTCTTTAGGTGCTCTGTCTTTGTCCGTAATATACTCAGTCTTCTCAAATGATATCTGCAGTCCAGCTTTTTCAGCGGCTTCTTTTAGATTGTTTATCAACTTTACAGCATCAGATATATCTTCAGAGAATATTGCCAGGTCGTCAGCAAAGGCTAGGCAATCTATTTCTAAATCAATGTTTCGGCCCAATCTGATCTTTTTTATTCCACTTTTTAAATTTTTTTCTCTCCATTTTCTAATTATTTTTTCGAGGACACAGTTGAACAAAATACACGAAATTCCATCTCCTTGTCTAAGACCTGTTTTTATTGTAAATGGATCCGATAAAATGCCTGCAAATTTAACCTTTGATTGTGTGTTTGTGAGGGTTTGTTTGATGAGAGCAGTAGTCTTTTTGTCAACTCCAAATTCTTCTAAAGTGTTGAATAATGTTACCCGATCCACAGAGTCATATGCCTTCTTGAAGTCAACGAAGGTGATAAATGTACGTTTCCCACTGATTCTTCTGTGTCTTATGATGCACTTGAGGTTATGGATTTGCTCCACGCACGATCTTCCTTGTCTGAACCCTCCCTGGTATTCTCCTATTTCTTTGTCAACCTGCTTTTCTAATCTGTTTTGCAGGGATTTTGAAAGAACTTTATAGGTGACCTGGAGTAAAGAAATACCTCGGTAATTATTTGGGTCTGTTCTATCACCTTTTTTGTGAATTGGATGTATAAGGGCGGTCTTCCATTCTTCTGGTAGTTCTTCACTTTCCCAAACCTTTTTAATGACTTCTTCTAATATATCAAGTGTCTTTATGTTAACTGCCTTCCACATTTCTGCGACAATTCCGTCTTCTCCTGGAGCTTTTTCGTTTTTCATGTTCTCAGTGATTTCAGCCAATTCTTCAACCTTTGGAGGTACAGAGTCTTCATTCATTTGACTTGGACGTTTTTTGGGGTATCTTTGATTAGGCTCATCACAGTTCAAAAGATCTTCGAAATAGTTCGCGAGTATTTGACAATTTTCTTCATCATTGAGAGCTAGTTCACCAGTTTTCTTTTTAAAACACAGATTGCGATTTGTGTACTTTTGAAGATTACTTTTAAAAGTTTTGTAAAATGATCTAGTATTATTTCTTTTGAAATCTTCATCCATGTGTATCAATTGATTCTTTTCGAAATTTCTCTTAACTCTTCTGATGGTTTTTGCTGTTTCTATCCTCTGTTGTTTAAAAGCTTGGTAATCCTCTTCCTTCTTTGACATATTCCACTTCTTCCATAATTTCAACCTTTCATGTATTGAATTTTCACAGCTCTCGTCCCACCATCTATGTTTTCTTGATTTCATAAGGGGTGCTACATCTAGTGCTGTAGTTATTATGGCATTCTTTATGTTTTCCCAATCTACTGATTTAATTTCTAATTTTTGGGCAAAATCATGTCTCTTTGCTTTCAAAGTTTGAGTATTGATGCGTGGTATTTTCACTTTAGGTATTGGTTTCATCTTACCAGGGATAAATTTGAATTTAATTGTCGTAAGGTAATGGTCCGTTTCTATGTTTGCTTCCTTCTTGACTTTAACATTCATGATTTCTTTTTGGCTGTTATATGATATGGCCACATGGTCAAGTTGAAATTCACCTAGAAGACTGTTGGGACATTTCCATGTTTTCTGTTTACGAGGGAGTTTCTTAAAGTGCGTTGACATAAGTTTAAGGTTAAAAGCTTGGCACAGTTCTATCAGTCTTTCCCCATTTTGATTTGTTCTCTTATGTGCGGGGTATTCGCCTACTGTTTTGATGAACTTCTTCTCTTTTCCAATCTGAGCATTGAAATCCCCAACAAGTATTTTGATGTTATCCTTGGGAAGTTTTGATATTTCAAGATCAACAGACTCCCAAAAAGCTTCAACTTTTACCGGATCTTTCTTGTTGTCTCTATTGATAGGTGCATGACAGTTGATCATTGTGTAGGTTTTGTTTAGACTTTTAAATGTTAAAAGTGACCTATTAATATTATTATTTTCAAATTGATTTATTAAAAACAGAAATAATTAAATACATTAAACAGAAATAATTTATTAAAAACAGAAATAATTCTATATATATAAATGTATAGAAAATAGGTAAACGTTTTTTTCTTGAAATCAGAACAGCCCTGACTATAATATATTTTAATGATCGATTTTCATTTCGAAATCTTGTTGAAGATTTCAATATTCAAGCTGTCATAAATTACAAATACGTGTCATTACTGTCATATATGCAGGTATTCATTTTCGCCATTTTTCTTTTTAATGAGGTCAATATTTTTTTACGTCTTAACTTTTTCTAATAGACAGGGCTCCTTGCCAATAACAATAGCAAGCCTCCAGTTACCTATTCTTAAACGGTGCTCGAAATAACAATGATGAGTTTGGCTTATTATTATTATTAATTTTTTTGTTAAAAGTACATATTATTTTATTAATGTATTTGTGTACACAAACAAATAATGGTAAAAATTAAAATTAAAAATTGACAATATAAACAAGAAAAAAGTAAACAACATAGACAAAATATATATACCTAGATGTCCCAACTAAAAGGCGAAGTTATTGCCTATGGCAATCTCTTCCACCCAAACCTTATTCTTACTTCCACCGGTTTCAGTGGAAGTAAGCAGGTAAGTGCGCATGACGAGATGAAACAATTGTATCACCTGTAAACACTTCTCCACTAATGCTTCACTCCTGCAATGCAGTCCCTTGAAGACGTTGCAGTAAAAACATTTATTGGATCCCCAGATATTGTAGGGATCCATTGATTTGAATCCCACCCAGTGCAAGAATTTTTCCTCATTAATTTGAGTTGGTGACCCCATAATAATGAGACTCTGAGAGTTAGGTAGTAGAAAATGCTTTGGGCATTAACCTCGCCTGGTAGTTACCTTCCACTAAAGAGTGATATTGCCTTTCTGAACATCTAGCCGTTCCTTAGCTATGGTCGGAATGTGGCTTCTACACTCAACAGGTTTAGAACCTTTGAGTGCCTTACAGACGTAGCCTAGAAGATCGTTGTTGATTTTGTCTTGCTCGTTGATGTCGAATTTCTGTGGAGAGAAATTGAAACATTGGAGTTATGATAAAAAGAAAATTAACGAAATTGATAATGTGACAAAAAAAATTATACACTGCTTAAACGCAATTAAATATATAATTGCAATTACATAAGCAGGGTTCTTCTGTTTAATCTGTTTATACATTTTTCTTCTCTTCTACCTGATATTTATTATTTGCATTTGATCTATATCTAAGATTTATCTACATTTTATTTTTCTTGAAAAGAGACTCGCTTGTTGCTAAGTCTAAATTATGGTGGTAATAAAAATGGTGGTAATATTGGTTAAGTTCGGTGGTTAAGACTCACAAGTGTTCCTTATCTTCGTTCTAGAAAGCACTCTCAAAAATCTCAATTTCAACCGACACACAATGCACTCCGACTGATTATACGTCAATTTATAATAATAATAATATCACCTTATTTATAATACTGTCTGAATGTCTGATTCAGACTATTAAAGTCCCATTATTCCAGCAGTAAGCCCAAGACATATTATTATCTGCTAAAAATCCCAAATGAGAGGGTAACTTGTCATGTCACGGGTGGGTTTCGAACCCACGACCTCTTGCATCTCTGGATTCACAGAGTGCCGCCTTTACCACTGAGCTACCGGGACAGACAATTGAGGACAAACATAGGAGTTGAAGGATGTCTCTTACGTCATCAATGACCACAGTGGGGACGAATTTCATCTCTTTGAGAGCGTGTGTTCTATTGCCAAAGTGGGCCAACAGTTCGGGGCCATCTTTCTTAACGCAGGTGTCTACATTATCGAATTTGACTTGGGCGATTGGGGCACACTGAAAGTGAAATGATAAAATAGTTGGTTAATTAATTAATAATAATAATAATAATGCTTTTTCTTTGTGTTATTATGTCACAATTTTTAGTGGGTAACGCAGAATCATAGGACTTTACCACTTTAATTTACAAAATCTTGTAAATTTTTGCGTATGATTCTGCCACTGGTCGCTGCTTCACATCAAAGTAGCTACTCATTTTTCCTCACGAGGTATGAGTGGACCCCGAACATCCAAGTACAGAGCAGAAAAAATCCTACACCGCTGGGGATCGAACCCAGGTCACCATGTGTGAAATGCCTAGCGCGCTAACTCACTCTGCCACAGTGACTACTACTTGGTTAACTAATTCGGTACTCGTGATGCTGGCTTCACAAAAAACCGCCATGAATTAATTTTGATAGTCTTTCCATTAATATTTGGCTGGTTGCCCACCTAAACACCGCACAGTCATATTTGAATGGTGAGTAGAAGAACAGGAATGTCAAAAATCGATTTTCAGGAAAGCAGAAATAGATTTGTGTTATTTGCTTTCCTGATGCTATGAGTATAATAAATTAAATTTTACATTCCTGTTATTCACAAGATTCTCACAACTAGGTACTAATACCGCTAGCAAAAATGTCAGTGATTGTTACATCCTTGTTTTATATCAGATTTTTTCGCTTACCCTCTTTAAATCGAAAAAAAATATACTTTTAAGGGAATTTTCCTCATATTCACAGAGATGATAGAAAAGAGTACATCCTTCTATTCTACGAAGAAAAAAAATCGATTTTTGACATCCTGGTTCTTCTACTCACCCATCATTTATGTATTGGGCTCAAAATCAATCCCCCCCTCCTCCCAAAAGTATGGCACTTTACCTCTTTTCGATATCCTGAGAGGTTCTCGAGATACAATGGGTGGGGTGAGACTTTATGCTCACCCTGTAGAAAAGTGCTTTGAATAAGGGACGGAATCATTGTCCATGGCAGACTCTTCCACCCAACTCCCCCAATCCTGTCTGTCTCGGTAGCTCAGTGGTAAAGGCGGCACTGTGTGAATCCAGAGATTCCAGAGGTCGCGGGTTTGAAACCCAGCGGGGACAAGACAAGTTATCCTCCCATTTGGGATTTTTACCCCATAATAATACGTCTTGGGCTTCATCATCATGGGGTGGCGTCATGGTGAACGATGGTAGCCAGACAGTGGAGGAATGACTCAGCACTTCTACCACTGTCTTTACAAGGAGGCTAATAATTGACAAGGGCCCCCAGAACCAAGCCAACTTGGTCTTGGGCTTACTGCTGGAATAATGGGACTTAATAGTCCTAATCGGGCAGTATAAATAAGGCGATATTATTATTATTATTATCACCTTTTCCACGTCCTTCTGAATGGTGGAGCCATCGGCATCTGCCAGACAGTTGTAGTAGCGCATGAGATGTCTCGGCCGATCCTTCTCAAGTAGATACGTGGCACATGCCAGGTACATGTTGCCCAGACACTCTGGCGGTCCATGCTGGCAGGTGAATTCCCACTGTCCGTCTTTGTTCTTGTGGTGCTGAAGAAAATTGAATGGAATGTTTTCATTCATTTGTAAATACTACTTACGTTGTACATAAAGCACATTTTTCAGTTTTCTATTTATACTGAAATATGAACAAGCTACCCTTTTATATAAAACTTTTGAAGGACAATACAAAGGAAAAGGCAATAGAAGTACATTTTCAAAAAAAAATCGAACATTTAAGGGACGGAACTTTTGTATTCTATGAGTAAGTAAGTCTTAACTGATCCCATAGCATTGTGCCAAGGATTAATTCCAAGCAATCACGGTAGTGTATCTTGATTTTTAAGGATCTAAAGATAGTACCTACTTTAGAATAAGCACTGGTATAATATTTTGGGGCCCCGCATCTTGGAACTGCGAAGGGCAGACTTAATCCAACCTTGCATTTCGGACCATTGTGTAAATCTAGTATTCCCAAAAGGGACAAAGCCTTGTCCTACCACTTCTAAAATCTAAAAGGGACCAAGTCTTACCCTAGCATCCACCAGCCTCCGTGGCGTAACGGTTCAGACTACTGCCCTTAGTCCAGAGATCCCGAGTTCGATCCTCGGTTGATGGAGCAGACTTTTCGAAGAAAATTCTGTTCCCTCCAAATACGTGAGGCGGCGTTTCCGGCCCTACCCATGCTGGGTGAGGTTAATGTGGGTAGCTGGTACGATTCCCAGCGAATGGAGGGTAAAACCCCCGTCCTGACTATCTATCAGTCAGAACGTTAAAACCAAATAGAATCAACTGGTCACAATAGATCTAATTAGATCGCAGTGTTAATTGAAATGGTTTCACTGAAAACCCTGCAACCAGGTCAGATAATAATAATAATACCCTAGCATTTCCAAAAGGGATCAAGACAAGGGTGGCGTGGAAGAGAATGCCGAAGGCATTATCACCACCCTTGTTCAGGCTTTGTTTATAATCATTTCTAGCTTGTTACCATGTATATAAAAGATGTAAATAAAGCATGATCCAAATGTTTATAAATAAATAAATAAGACACCCTAGCATTTTCATAAGGGACCATGTCTTACCTCAGCATTTCCATAAGGAATCATGTCGAGTTGAACGAATTTATCGTACTGCATGAAGAAAGGAAAGAGTTTTGTCTTAATGAATGCGTGACAGGAAGGACACAGGGACTCCACATAAGCGGTCAACTTCACCTTGATGATCTGAAAATTTAGACAATCTGATCAATCATTGGTACAATATTTTGCTCTATTGACTGTTCTGGATTTCGAACTCACCCAGGTTGGTAAAGGTTTTAATGAATAACTAGGAATTAGCCTTACCTGTTAGAGTTATTAAAGCGCGGGAAAAAATCGACTCCCAATACAAGATGACGCCGTTATTTATACAACCCCATTAGGACTATAGAGTCCCATCATTCCAGCAGGAACAACAAGACGTATTATAATGTGGTCAAAATTCCAAAGGGGAGAGGATAACTTGTCACGGCTGGGTTTCGAACCCGCGGACTCTGGATTTCCACACAAACAAACTGACCGATGAGCTACCGGGACAGAGCCAATAGAATTTTGAAAAAATTGAATCTCACCTTATCGTGCTCCAAAATTTCCGTGTCAATTTTCTCTCCACACGAGACTGAACTTAAACACTGCAAGCTAACAATAGCCGCCAGTAGCACACAAGCAATTGACTTCTTCATTTTTGGATACTACCTGTTAGAGCACACTGTCCTAATTGTCTAACGAGAATGGCGCTCATGGGTTCCTTATATAGTTCCTTGGTCGGGATTCGCGATTCTGGCAGTAAGTGGTAAGTCTTATGGGATACTAAAGAAAATCTAATCAGTATTTTGATTAGGAATTTAAACACTTTATTTTCAATTGAGTAATAAACACAATAACTTCTACTTGGTAATGGACAATAATATTATACTCTTCCTGGAAATGGACATTAAATTTGGGTACCTGTTACTTATCACTTACTTATCCTTTTTCAGTTGAAATTTTGATTAGGAATTTAACTCTTTATTTTCAATAGAGTAATAAACACAATAATTTCTACTTGGTAATGGACAATAATATTATAATGTTCCTGGAAATGGACATTAAGGGCGGAATTAATAGACGTTTTTGTAATACCTCTGTGGCACTAAGTCACGGATTGCGTACTGTGTAAGATAGGGAAAACCGACACTTACCAACGACTTAAGTTATTGATGTTTTCTTTTAATTCTGCCCTAAATTTGGGTACCTGTTACTTATCGCTTACTTATCCTTTTTTTGTTTCATATGGTAACATAGTTTCTACTAAATTGTGGTCACCGTGGCAGAGTGAGTTAGCGCGCTAGGCATTGCACGTATGGTGACCTGGGCAGGAATTTTTCTGCTCTGTACTTGGATGTTCGGAGTCCACTCATACCTCGTGAGGAAAAATGAGTTGTTACTTGTATGAGTAACGACCAGTGACGACGTTACCAGAGTGAAAAGAAATTAATGTAATTTCGAAAAGTAAAGGAGGCTCTTAGTAATGCTGCACCACACAAGTTGTGTGGTGCAGCATTACTAAGAGTCTCCTTTACACACACAAATTGTGGAGAGGCCTTGTGCTTCACCACAAATAAAATAGTTTACCTACATAGTTAGTTTCTACGAAATTTTTATTACTTCCAAGAAATATCCAATATTAGAAATCGGAAGTATTGTGTTCGTTTTTGTAAAAAAATATATTTTTTTGACCCGATTTCAATTTTTTTCATATTTCTATACGTTTCATAACCTCCTGGGTAACATTGGTTTTGTCTCTGTTTATCGGTCTGTTAAATACATTCCTTGTAACGCGCAAATCTCAGAAACTACAGAACAGTTTTTGACGAAATTTTGGACGAGATAGGAGACATTCTGTAGATGGTCCCATTTTAAATTCATCAACTTCGCACTAGCGGTTCTTGGTGATAGAGACTATGCGCCTAACCACTAACTTTTTACTTATACGCTTATATCTCTTGCAAGTCTATGCAAGTATGAGCATTTTTTTATTACATATTTTTAAGTATCAGACCAATCAGCACTAAAATATTTTGTTACTTCAAGTTCTAAATACCTCTTATTAACTATTAATAATACATACCATACTTCCAAGAACATTAAATGTTAAATTAATAAATTTTATTATAATTATGTTTCATAGGTAGGTACTAAGTGTTATAAAAATTGTACAAAGTTCAATAAAAATTATGATCATAATATCTCTCTTAGGGCCAATTTATAAAACGGGACTAAATATCTAGGATTTGTTCTTCCAAGTCGGTTGAATTTTTATATTAAAACACATTGAGTGGGGTATTAAGTTAAAGGTCTCGATGTCCTCATGCTTGATATGACATTTATAATTCGATTAAGGAATCTGTATGAGGTTTACAGTTCACAGAACCACTAGTCTAATCCTGTTTCATAAATTTATTTGGACCTTAGTGTTTACTACCTCAGTGGCTGTAGGGCATTCTTTGAAAACTTCCAACTCCTATGAATCCTATGATACATTTTTCTCAGCCAGGTAACTCAAAATAATTGGCACATTGCATAATTCAAATTATTAGTAGGCGCTCATAGAAAGTGTTAGCCATGGTGTTAGAGTAAGATTATTCTAATGCGAACGGTCGTGATTTTTGGCCCACTCAGACCGGGTGAGGTTAATGTTAGTAGCTGGTTTCTGAAATTTGAGCTAATCACGATGGAGGTAAAACCTCTGTCGTGATACATACAGTTGAAAGAGACGGTAAATAAAAACTTTCGTCTACTTTCAAGAAGAGAAGTATCTACACATAGATACTGCGATCAGTGGACTCATGAGTGAATCAATGAGCCAGTGTTAGAAGTTAGAAAGTGTAAATAATAACTATTTCCACAAGAGAATCACCGATTGCCACACCGACCTCTTTTGTGATCTATTAGATCTCTCGTGACCAGTTGATTCAATTTTTTGGTTTGAACGTCCTGTTTTGAATAAGTCAGCAGAGGGATTTTACCCTCCATTTGCTGGGAATCGTACCAGCTACACACATTATCCTCACCTAGCCTGTGTAGGCCCGGAAATGCCAACATCACGTGGTTCGAGGGAACAAACAGATTGTCTTCGAAAAGTCTGCTTCCACCTAGAATCGAACTTGGGATCTCTGGACTACGTCACAACCATTACGCCATGGAGGCTGGCTAGCTAGGTATTTAGTCTGTCCCAAGACAGCTCAGTGATGATGAAACCCAGCCGCAGGCACATTACAAGTTATTGTCCCATCTAGGAATTTTACCACACAATAATACGTCTTAAGCTTAGGCACTGCTGAAATAAAGAGACTAATAGTCCTAATCGGGCAGTATAAATAATAAATGAACAACGCATCAAGTCAAGGAATATGAAAAGAAAATCATGTAACTTACGTATATTTACAAGCTTTTCATTTGACATACAGAGATCATAACAGAAGAAGTTGCTTTATTCAAACTAAGTATTATTATGGGAGTCTCATTTAGAAATCTCACACACGGCGTACTGGTTCCTTGACATTTTCAGGCTTGTTTTCTTTTACATAATGTTTGGTTTTACTTAGGCAAAAAGCATCAGTTCGAAAGATTACATTGGAGGATATTGCTGTACTCTAGTAGAAATAAAGGTCCCGTCGTGATACGACCATGCAGTTGAAAGCGACGTTAAACCCAAATTGAAAAAAAGGGTATTCAGATTAGCCAGGATCGAACATCACACAATTCTATTTTCTTCGCTCAGTCGTCTCATTTTCCAAGTAAAACCTTTTTTTCGTGATTTTGTTCATAGTTATAAATGCCGTTATTATGTACCTATATAGCTGACAATGAATGAAAGAAAATTATTTGAGAAGTAAGTTTTATTCTAGATGGACGAGAGGTGATATGGCGGATTTGGTTCAACACAGGCGTGTTTTGGCAAAGTGATGGACGGTTCTGTGATGAGAAAACATCAGTTCTAACTTAGAATAATATTTCTAATATAATGAGTGGTAAATACACATGGAGTAAGTAGTCGCACAACCTACTGTAGACGCTTTCAACATATTGCCAACATTCGGGCAACGCCACTTGTAGCAAACAACCTTGCTGCAATTTCGCTAGTGTTGCTTCTACATCTTAACTATCAGTTAGATAAAATTTAATGACATTATATGACACCAAAACAACTATTGGAATAGTATGGCTCTTTTGTTCCAATCAGACATCTAGCATTTACTTTTCCATATTAGGTAGGTAAAGTAATCATATTTGTGTTAATCACTTTGGTGATATCACAACTACTGAAACTCATTTTACTAAATCTTCGCTGAAACCGGGACTTGAACCACCGACCTCCAGGTTACAACTCCAGGTTACGCCGTCTTATCGATCAAGCTACTGAGGTCTTAACTATCAGTAATGGGCTCAGTGTTTAATGTTGCTTCTACGTAAATGTACAGCAAGCTGCAATGTTGCTTTTACTGTGATAGTTTTGACTTTTGCATTTTTCATTATTATTTATAAGTTTTTATTTTACTGATTTTCACTTGTATATTAATTGTAACTTTGTATAAAGGGATTATTATAATTAATAAAAATAAAAACATCATGCCGCTCCCTGTAAATTGTCTGACAAGATACTTCAATGTAGAGCTACCTGTAGACAGTCTCTCTAATTATTTAAAATCACTTTCCCTCTTAATTTATTATTAGGTATTTAATGTAAAATTAACATACAGAACTAGGTTCCAATCAAGTGGTACAAAATAGTTATGCAAAACATTGAAAGGTGAGTAATCAAAATAAAATATCAAGGTAATTTTTAAGGTACTTAAATTTAGAGAAGTTATAGTGATAAAAAATTAATATTCTATTAATCCAATAGCTAGCCACGATTTTGTTTCTTTTTTAGAACATGATTTTTTGCACAAAATGGATTCTATTATTTGTAGACCCAAGAGAACAGATTATTTTTTCCCTTGGGTGATTCCACTATTTACCTTTCTATAGGATAAAGAAAATAAAAAGCATTTACAAATATGTAGCACTTCTAGCAGCCAAAGATGGAGCAACGTTGCCAAATGCACACGTATTGAAAATTTCTGTATATAATATGTTCAATTCTGGGATCAAGCTCGCCGGAAGCGAGCGCTCGTCAAGTAGCGCCAGCCAACCGTCCTATATTATAAAACTAACGTCACGTCGTATTATAGGTATGTGCAGTTATAATAACTCTGCCGAGCTGTCTCTTTCTTTGCATAGGGCGTTCTTCGGCCGAGATGTTTTGATAGTACATAGTTATTTAGAATCGCTTGAAATGGACAGTTTAGTAAGTACAAAAGGTGAGAATAGGATTTTGAGTTCAGAAGTTCCTGCTAAAGAAAGATATGTCTGTTTATTTGTTAAAAAATACTGTAGTCTGACCTGTGCGTCTGCTTAGCGGTTGCTTTGGCATAAAAATTCAAGGGGCGATTTATTCATAGAAGAGATAGTTTAAGAGTAAATTTCTTTATAATTTATTTGGTGGCTTGGTAAGCTATTGCAAACATTTTTTAATCGCACCACTTACCATGTCAATTTTCTATGTGTGGCTAACTTATTAGACACAACATTAAAATAGTTTTTTATATACATTTCTAAATGTACCTTTTTAAGTACTTACAAACTAAGATAATATAGTGGGTAATCTATACCTAATTGAATTTTCAGAGCAATAATAATTGGAAATTAATTTAGGTAAATTACAGAACAATCTGCATAACTTTGCAAGTATGTAGGTATTGGGTTATTGAATTTACATTTTAAAGTACCTATGTTATCTTAAAGACAAATAATAATTATATGGATGGATAATTCAGTTCCAGAATTGATCATGAATTGATTAATAGTTATCATATTTGTGTTAATCACTTTCTTGATATCACAAATACTCAAACTCGCTTTACTGAATCTAAGCTGAATCCGGGACTTGAACCACCAATCTGCAGGTTTCAAGTCCGCCGCCTTATCGATCAAGCTACTGGGGTCGGTGAATTGATTAATAGGTAGGTAGTATAGGTACCTAATTAAACTGTTCAGTTAATAATTTAACTGTTAATAGTTTTTTTTATAAATTAAATCACTACAAAAAAAAACATTTCTTTTTGCACAATCAAATTAGTGAGTCCCCTGGGTTTTTTTGGGTAAAACATTCATTCCATTTGTTCTGGCAAAAAGAATTTTCATTCAAGGATACGTATTCGATTTTAAAGACAGCCCAGAAGAAGATAAGTAATTCAGACACAAAATGAAACAAAAAAATAAACAATACTTAGATATAATTTGGAAATTTTACAATATTAAAAGCATAAATAATAATATGAGGGGGCAAAACTTGATAATAATGAAATAAACTGAAGACATTGTAGATAACAAAAATATTTTGATATCATAATATTATGACAACTAAAGAAATGAAAAATCGTATGCAAAAATAAGGGTCAAATTATAAGAAATGATTAATATACAAGGATTAGGGAAGACCATCCCAAATCTGAAATATTTAGTATGGAGCCCTGAGATTTAGAAAGGACTTTTCACCAAATACAGAGCACCCATATATGAAATATCGGAATGAGGGAAGGTCTTCCCTAATCATTGTTGAAATATTGTTTTATAATTTGACCCAAATAATAAAGTACATAGTTTAAATGAAAATTTGAGTCCACTTGAAAACCAATCGCCTACAGACGAGAAAGTTGTTCGGGCATAGTTCATGGAATGTAGGATGGAATAATAATTGACTCCACTGAAGAAAAATAGAGTTCTTAAAAAATAATGTAGACCTACCTAATTCTCATATTATGAGAATTAGGTAGGTCTACATTATTTTTTAATGTATAAACTTTATAGTCCTCTAGCGAGACACTGGTCTTCTCCCTGTTTAACGTCTCCCAGCCAAGCCAAAGTGAACCAATGGTGCTGTCTTTTTTTTTGGTTCAACGCTGTTTTCAACTGCATGGTCTTATCACAACGGGGGTTTTACCCTTCATTCGCGGGAAACTCACGTACCAACTACTTACATTAATTTTACCCAGCCTCCGTGGCATAATGGTTGTGACTACTGCCCGTAGTCCAGAGTTCCCGAGTTCGACTCCCGGAAGGGGCAGACTTTTCGAAGAAAACTCTGTTCCCTCCATACAAGTGAGACTAGTATTTCCTGCCCTACCTAGGCGTGGTGATGTTAATGTGGGTAGCTAGTACGATTCCCAGCGAATATAGGGTAAAACCCCGGTCCTGACTACTTCAAATCAGGACGTACATCAGAATTAGAATCAACTGGTCACAATAGATCTAGAGTTCGGTGTGATACCTAATTGGTGCTTCTCTTGTGGAACTCCAACCAGTCTAAAATAATAAAAAAATACCCAGTATAGCCAGTAGCCAGTAGGAATAGCCAGTATCACGAGGATTCAAATACCCAAGCTGCACTTTGCTTAACTTTAGTGATATATCGAGCATTGATGTACGTAACATGGACGCTGGCTTATGTGCTATCTTTGACATTCGTAATCATCACTTGGTGACCGGTAACGTCATTCTGAATTAGGCAGTGAAGAAACCTAGCGAGGGTCCTATGAGCGCAGCTGCTAACCAGCACGATCATTCGGAAAATAGTTACTCAAAGGAAGTAAGTATACTTTTTTCCTTCAAGCTATGAATAAACTTCGGACATCCAAAGTACAAAGTTTCAACTCAGCCTAGATTTGAACCCAGGTTACCGTGCGTGCAAGCTAGTGCGCTAAACTGACCCTCACTTCTAATAAGGGTTGGGTGGAAGAGATTGCCACAGGCAATAACCCCGCCCTTTAGGTAGGACATTTCTCTCTTCTTTTCCTTCTTGTATATTTGTTTAATCTTTTTGTTTCTCTTTATATTTCATTGTGTTCTACTGTATATATTTTTTGTTCTATCTAATAAAACTTAAAAAAAAACTATGTGATTACCGCAAATACTCAGGGCACCCCAACCTTTCTGTTCCAGGCTGCCGTCGACATCTTCCTGAGTGAGGACCAGTTCATGGTTCTGCCGCGAGAGAGCGGGCAGGTGTTCTTCAGCATCCTCAACACCTCCTGAGGGTTGTTCCTTAGCAACCAGAAGCACAAGACCCACACCATTCTGTTCAGCGGGATATTCTGAGCTTCTGACTTCACCGTTAGTGGGAATTTTCACTTCACTGTGGGATTTTTACTCAGCAACCAGAAGCACAAGACCCACACCATTCTGTTCAGCGGGAGATTCTGAGCTTCTGACTTCACCGTGAGTGGGAATTTTTACTTCACTGTGGGATATTTTCTCACCAACCAGAAATTTTTTTCTCGTCAACCCATATCTATATATTATAATGCTTTTTCTCTGTGTTATTATGTCACAATTTTAGTGGGTAGCGCAGAATCATAAGACTTTACCACTTTAATTTTCAATACCTTGTATTATTTTTTTGCCTAAGATTCTGCCACCGGTCGCTGCTTCACATTAAAGCAGCTACTCATTTTTCCTCACGAGGTATGAGTGGACCCCGAACATCCAAGTACAGAGCAGAAAAAATCCTCCCCCGCTGGGAATCGAACCCAGGTCACCATGTGTGCAATGCCTAGCGCGCTAACTCGCTCTGCCACAGTGACTACATATCTATAATTATATTTAGAAAGTAGATAACAAAGTCTGGTCGAGAACAGAGGCACCCAGCTTCTGCATAGGAAATAGCATACAACTACCTTAATAGAAAATAGCGAACAATAATATGGAAAGATGATTTATTTTTTACAGATATAATCTAGCTAGTATTTTGGTTTTTAGATTTTTTTAATTTGGGTTTAACGTCGCTTTCAACTGCATGGTCATATCACGACGGGATGTTATCCCTCCATTCACAGGAAACTCACAACTTAGCTCAAAAAGTGACAGAATTGCAACCGTAGTGAGATGATTTTCTAATCTTGTAGAGACATTTTGTTTCTGTTCCTTTGTGTAATCTCTATATATAAATGTCAAAGACACTCACTGACCACTGACCACTGACCACTGACTGATCATCGCTCTACAGCCCAAACCGTAAGTCCTAGGAAGCTGAAATTTGGTAGGTAGCTTTGTCTTATTGTCTAGATGTGCAATAAGACGGGATTTTTCGAAACTCCCACTACAACACCTGCCATTGACGAAAAAGGATTTTTTGCTTTCACGGCCATGCCTCGGCCCGCAAAGCGGGCGACAGCCCGCTAGTAAATTATATTGGAACTTTAGTGTATATTGGAACTCCTTATCAACCTCAAGCAACCTCTTGTAGTCTCGTACCAAGTACAGTGTCAAAAATATCCAATCTAGCCGGTAATCAAAACTGAGTCACTTGTCTGCAAGTGTGCTACCCTATTGGCCAGACATACATTAGATACAGGTAATTAATTTAATAATAGTATATTATTTAAACTTATTCTTTGATGTTGTTCCATACTTTAAGAATATCTTTTTGAGTGTTTTTAATCCAGTAAATTAATCATTGAAACTATATTTCCCGATAAAATTATTTATTATTCTTATAAATAAATATAATAGGTATTATTCGAGCTTTTACATAATTTACTATCATTTATTTATGTAACCCATACTACATCTACATATATCATTGGACATTCGATTTTTTACATTTAGAAAGTCTGTATTATTTTCATACTCACCATTGTGAAACCAGAATAACAATTGTTTTATTTTGCTGTGCCTTCTATTTCTTTTTGAATGTACCGCCGAGTCAATTTTTTATAAATGTATTTAAATAACGACATATAACATATAACTACTTCTAGATACGTAAATAAAAATATAGACTGTACATATTTTATTCTTTATTGATATTATTGTGTATATTTTTTATATATTTAACAGATAGATTCTATTTACAAAAACGTAAAACATAGTTTGTTTCAATGCCTGGAAAATGCCTGGAAGACAATTGTATTTCAAGTTGCGTCATGATTTGATGTTGTGGTCATTTGGACATACAACCATTCCTCCATAAATATCATTCCTCAACTTCATTTCTTCCGCAGTCATCAACCTTCCACTTCATTTCTTCCGCAGTCATCAACCCTCCACTTCATTTCACCCACAGTCATCATCCCTCCACTTCATTTCAACCACAGTCATCAACCTTCCACTTCATTTCACCCACAGTCATCAACCATCCACTTCATTTTAGCCACAGTCATCAACCTTCCAGTTCATTTCACCCACAGTCATCAACCCTCCACTTCATTTCACCCACAGTCATCAACCCTCCACTTCATTTCACCCACAATCATCAACCCTCCACTTCATTTCAGCCACAGTCATCAACCCTCCACCTCATTTCACCCACAGTCATCAACCCTCCACTTCATTTCACCCACAGTCATCATCCCTACACTTCATTTCACCCACAGTTGGCAATGTACTTCCCAAGCTTGTTCCATTCAAGTTGCGTCATGATTTGATGTTGTGGTCATTTGGACATACAACCATTCCTCCATAAATATCATTCCTCAACTTCATTTCTTCCGCAGTCATCAACCTTCCACTTCATTTCTTCCGCAGTCATCAACCCTCCACTTCATTTCACCCACAGTCATCATCCCTCCACTTCATTTCAACCACAGTCATCAACCTTCCACTTCATTTCACCCACAGTCATCAACCATCCACTTCATTTTAGCCACAGTCATCAACCTTCCAGTTCATTTCACCCACAGTCATCAACCCTCCACTTCATTTCACCCACAGTCATCAACCCTCCACTTCATTTCACCCACAATCATCAACCCTCCACTTCATTTCAGCCACAGTCATCAACCCTCCACCTCATTTCACCCACAGTCATCAACCCTCCACTTCATTTCACCCACAGTCATCATCCCTACACTTCATTTCACCCACAGTTGGCAATGTACTTCCCAAGCTTGTTCCATTCAAGTTGCGTCATGATTTGATGTTGTGGTCATTTGGACATACAACCATTCCTCCATAAATATCATTCCTCAACTTCATTTCTTCCGCAGTCATCAACCTTCCACTTCATTTCTTCCGCAGTCATCAACCCTCCACTTCATTTCACCCACAGTCATCATCCCTCCACTTCATTTCAACCACAGTCATCAACCTTCCACTTCATTTCACCCACAGTCATCAACCATCCACTTCATTTTAGCCACAGTCATCAACCTTCCAGTTCATTTCACCCACAGTCATCAACCCTCCACTTCATTTCACCCACAGTCATCAACCCTCCACTTCATTTCACCCACAATCATCAACCCTCCACTTCATTTCAGCCACAGTCATCAACCCCCCACCTCATTTCACCCACAGTCATCAACCCTCCACTTCATTTCACCCACAGTCATCATCCCTACACTTCATTTCACCCACAGTTGGCAATGTACTTCCCAAGCTTGTTCCAGTTGTGGGAGTAGTCCAGTTTGAGGTGGCCCTGGGTGTTGAAGGAGAAGCGGTTCCTTTGATTGAGGTGAACCAGGTCCTCGTAAGTCAGGGTGGATGACTCACTCCTCAGGTCCGTGCTCGAGTAGTAGTCCTCACTGCTCACGTCTCGGGAGAGGGTCTTGGGATTCCTGGAACCACGAGAAAACATTGCTTGAAAATGTGAAAAAATCTCTACTGAGTACTAGACTAGTAGTATTGAAATTTACTTACTTTAATTACGAAACGCGAGGTTATTACCTACAGACATTCTTTCAGTTGCGGCTAGTGAGAAAAAAAAAAAAAAAAAAAAAAAAAAAAAAAAAAAAAAAAAAAAAAAAAAAAAAAAGCTGCAGGGAGAAAAGAATAGATAACAAAGGAGAATAATATTAATAATAATGTTTTTTTTGTGTTATTATGTCACAAGTTTAGTGGATCGTGCAGAATTATATGACTTTACCAGTTTAATGTACAATATCTTGTACATGGTAACCTGGGTTCGATCCTCACTGGGGATCGAACCCAGGTTACCATGCGTGCAATGCCTAGCGCGCTAATTCACTCTGCCACGGTGACTACTAACAATGGAGAAAAAGTAGGATGATAGAGTTTGAATGAGTTGGATTCCATATAAACTAAGATTTGAAGGCTGAGAGGTGTTAAAAATTAAAATTGTTCATAGTGTTGCTATTCTAAACCTCAAAGCATCAGAAATGGGTCCAGGTTTAGACAAAGTCTTAACGAAAGTTGAAAGCTTCAACTCACCGCGGCCTGGCCAGGGACCTGTGCTTGGTGTTGTACTGGGAGTGGGGGAGGGGAGGGAGGTCAGACCCCAGCCTCCAGTGGGGGCGGTGGTGGGGGGGCCCGGGTGTAGGAGGCGGCAGTCCAGCTCCCGGAATTCAGGACACATGTAGATGTCGCGGTCGTCTGAAATCAAATGGGGAGGACGAAATGAGGACAAGTGTTTTGTTACTGTACATTGGTAGTCAAGTGGTTAACGCGATACTCGGATAATCCAGGCAGCGTGACATTGCTAGTCAAGTGGTTAACGCCATACTCTGATAATCCACACAGCGTAGAGATCCGTTGGTTAAAATCCCACCCAGTTCATGAATTTTTCTTCATTTTTTAAGTTTGCGACCACATAATAAGACTGAGGGTTAGGTTGTAAAAAATGCTTTGAGAATTAACCTGACCTGATGGTTTACTTTCCACTAAATTATATATTTTTTAAAATTATTATTATGTCATGTTTCTAGTTTTAAATTATTATTATATTCATGTACATCTAGTACAACTTCTCACTTTTCTGTTTAATACTGATTAAAATAGAGAGGTAGTTGATGGCATGGATGTTCAGAACTATAACCTGCTGATGAGAGCAAATAAGCTCGAAACAGCTGTCCAGGTATGTCTGATATTCATGTACATCTAGTACAACTTCTCACTTTTCTGTTTATACTGATTTCTGTTTATACTGATTCTTGAGTTTAAACGTTCTTTCTTCAAGTGCTAAGGTCATTTATCAAGACGGGAATCAACCTTCATTCACACCAACCTCAGTGATTCCCAGACAGCGGACTTGAATACTGGAGATTGGTGGTTCGAGTCCCAAGCATGCCAAATATTTACAAAGAATAAGAGTCACTTCTGAGTGATTCACTCAAATGTAATGGTTAGTTACAATATTTTTTCATACATTTCTTATAGCTATTTATAACACAATTCGCGAACGCAACCTTATGAAAACCCTGTAAAAACCCCGGAAAATCAGAAGAACACACATGGCCTTATCCGTGGTCACCTATCAGAACTAACCATGCTTGACGTTGTTCAACTTCAGTGATCAGAACTCAAAATCCATTGACCTGTACGATCATATTATTATTACTTTGATTTGTTTCCTACGCAATTGTGATCTCAATTTAATTTGTTACCAATAGTCAAATTTTAAATTTTCTCTTGTAAGGTATATTTTTCTCATTTAATAGAGCAAGTGTTGATGGCACGTAAAACCATTAATTATCGGGACAAATCCCGGCTTGGTGAGGTTAATGTGGGTTTCTGGATAAATAATAAATAAATATCGCTTTATTTATTCTGTCAGACTAGGACTAATGAGCCCAATTATTCCAGCAGTAAGCCCAGTAAGGTTGGCTTTCGAACCCACGTCCTATGGATTAGCAGTCAGACGCCTTGACTACTGGGCTACTGGGACAAACAAGAGTGAGTTTGAAGTGAATGGAGGGTAAAACTCCTTCTCAAATATAATATTTGTTAGAGGGAGAGAGAGAGAGATAAAGCAAAAACGTCTGGGACTCGAACCACCGACCCCAGATTACCAGTCCGCTGTACCAATTGAAATCTAAGGTCGATATCACATTCCGAAGAGAAACTCCTCTAATATGAAGAGGCTCTCAATGAAAGTAAACAAACCAGCCTGTTTCATTACCAATCAATCACAAGGATTCAAATACTTCTCAATTGAGGTTAATCGATTAATTTTGCTGTAATTGAAAGTAGATCGATCTGAAACGCGCTTAACATATTTTAATGGAACACTAAACTCTTCTCAAGGCAGTTTACTTGGATATCGTAAAATTGAAACAATGCGGTATGAGAACAGTACTTACAACAAGGATAAATGTTGTATGTACCACTCTTCCCCCCGACAAAAGGGTTGGGTGGAAGAGATTGCTACAGGCACAGGCAAAAACCCGCTTAAAGGTAGGATATTAGCTTTATTCTCTTTTTTGTTTTTGTTCCTTTGTTCAATCTATATGATTATATATTTTTTCTTTATAATTTCATTGTTTTGTAAATGTTGTACTTTTTTTACCTAATAAAGAGTATATAATAATAATAATAATTTATTGTAATAATAAAGTTATAATAGTGATAGTTTCAAGTGATAATAATGATAATTTGTGGTTATAGCCCACTATAGTAACCTCAGTGCTAGGTTTATGCTCAAGGCATCTGGAGGCAGAAATTAGATGCCTTAAGATACACCTGATCCTAATGAGTGTTGTAGATCAAAATAATTAATCTTATTCAAACACTATATTTTATTTATTTTATGACGAAGGCATACCTATACATTATTTTAAAAAATATAAGATTAGATAGAAAATGGGATTTTTTTAAACAAATTAAGATTGGTAATGTGATATTTATCTTCAGCAAGAGATCTGATCTTATTATTAAGTGTTAACTAGCGGCCATATTACCTGATTGACCATATTACAATGAGTAACCAACTAACCATATTACTCTGGGTGACCATATTACCCTGAGTGTCCATATTACCCTGAGTGGCCACATTACCCTGCGTGACCATATTACCCTGAGTGACCACATTACCATAGTGTCCAGTGTCCATATTACCCTGAGTGACCAGTTTACCCGAGTGACCATATTACCCTGAGTGACCAACTGATCATATTACCCTGAGTGGCCACATTACCCTGCGTGACCATATTACCCTGAGGTGACCAGTTTACCCGGAGTGACCATATATTATTACCCTGAGTGACCATATTACCTTGGGTGACAATATTACGAAAAAATACGACTAGAAGACATAATATTATGCTAAATATATAAATCACTAATAGTAATTATTTTATCTCAGTATGTCTACGTATCTTCTAATAGCTCTCTTTAACATTATTTCTCTCTATCTCCCACTCACTTTCTGATGGACATGTCAAAGAAGAATACGCTATATCTTGTGGCACCTACTATTTATGTCTAATAAGGTGTAAAACATCTGTCCTAACCTTCTCACCACTCAATAACATTGACAGCAATGATTTAGTTCCATCTGCCATCAATACCACATCTCTATCAATCAATACCACAACTATATTCATCAATAACACAACTATGTAATTGTAAGCAAGTATATCAATCAGTATAAACAGAAAGACACTGTATACAACTCTGTCACTACCTTCCATAGAGTCAATTACAATTAGTATGCTGTGGTACAGCTAGCAGTTGTATAGGCTTCATAGATCAGTGGCTTTTGGTTCTTTAAAAGAAATCTCAGCTAAAGATTTGAACCCGTGATCTTCGGAATATCAAGATCTATTCGTATAAGCCAGTTCTCTTTGTACCCTTATATTCTTCTACTTACATCGTTTACAGTCAACTGAAGTCAGAATGTAAGAAATTAGGAATAAAAAGAATGAAAATGGACCAACTCAAAAATTTACAACTACAGCTACTTTTCTTGTGCTGTTGCCTCTATCATTCAAAATCCAGAATGAGGTGTTTTATATCCTGGTCATAATTATGCACTTCCAATCCGCCACTTTCCTAATGCTCACTTTGCATGAATGAGAACTGTGAACAGTCCGGACAGATTAGATTAGTGGAATAGCGCATGCCATGCGAAATATCCCTGGTTAGACGGCAATCTTCCCATAAATTATTTCTCTTTATTGTAAATTTAAAAAATATGCTTACATTAATTAATGTCTAAATCACCAAAAAATAAACGAGATTATTGTTTAATACTTTGGGCCTTGGACATGGAACCTAAATCGCCGAATTCAGTGAGATACATACCCAAGAGATTGCTGAAAAGCCCCACTGGCCGGCAATAGCCATGAGGACCATCCTCTGCAGACCACAATGGAACAATACTGGTCTTGGAGCATCCCATGGTCCATTGCCAGTTCGAGGACAGAGTGTCTGTGGTCAACCATTGTCCCAGCGCAGTTCCCACAGAGTCCTTAAATGGGCACTCAGGATTGTGACGAGTCACAAATCAATTGGAAATTGCATGATGAGATACGCCAGTGTGAATCATAGCTGAAGGTTAGCAGACGCTTTCTTCTTGTCTCCTAGATTTATTTCAGTGACCTCTGATGAAAATCGAGAACAGTTGAAATTTGCGGTAATCTGATGGAATAGGGTTTCATTCCAGAAATCACTCTCAGAATGCCCGAATCTACCATTCAACCATCAAATTTAATTTTGTTCAAATAACCCAATCAGAGTTTGTTGTTTTAAACAGTTAATTTTTTTTTTTAAATTTGGGTTTAACATCGCTTGCAACTGCATGGTCATATTACGACGGGCGTGATACCCTCCATTCGCAGAAAAATCACAAACCTGCTACCCGGATAACCCACATTCACCTCGGTGATCCTACGAGAACCGGTGATGCATTCAACGCGCCATCGACGCCGGCTTTAACAGTTGAAAGGGATTTTGGCAATTTGAGAGTGCTTCGACTTCAGACATCCAGAGTGAGGTAGAAAGTAGAAGGTAGAAAGTAGAAAGTAGAAAAAATTCAACCCAGCCGGGATTCAATCCCGGGTCACCTACATTCAAGTCTAGTGGTCTAGCTAAAATTCTAGACCACTCGGGCACGGTGACTAGACACCTACTCTATGTTATTCAATCAATTTTATTTTATTGTAATATACACTGTATTTGTATTAGTAAGTAGGAAATCTTTTGAATATTAGTCTACCTCAATTCCATGGAGGTGAATCATTTACTTTATATTCTATCTTAATAGTACATTTATAGGTCCTATAGTCTTCTAAAACCAATCTACAATATACAAATGGAAATAAGAAGCGATGCCACTTCCTCTGTCATAGATTCCATCATCAAATCGAGATTTTTATTATAACCTCTCATGTAAGTACCTAAACTATCTAATATTTATTTTCTACTAGGTAGGATCCATATTATTATTTCAATATTCAACAGGATGTAGCGATCCTTAGAGTGAGATCTCTATTTGGTTTTTTCCATTGTTCTCATAACACTTCTTGAATACCAAATAATAGTAATGATACCAATATGCTGATTTCCTCCTGGCTGTACATGTACAAGTAGTGCCTGTTTTAACTCACTAGTATTTCACACCGACCTCAGTAGCTCGATTGATAATAGTTTCAATAGGGCGGTGGACTCGTAACCTAAAGGACGGTGATTCGACTACCAAGTATGGCCTAATCCACTTTAGTTTATCTAACTTAAAACTAAATCTTAAAAGTACTAATTATTAAAAACTCTTAACTTAAATTTCTTATAATACTTAAAATTAGTTTTACATACTAGTTCTTTGTAACGATTTTTTTATGAATTAGAAGTAGTCTACTCTTTTTACTTTCCTTATCCTATAATAAGGAAGTATTGTATTCGTCGAAAATTTGACCTACCTAGCTTTCACATTTCTGGACGAATCATAGCCTCAGGATACCAAAAAAGTTGTTTTCAGCCATTGGTCCGTGCGTCTGTCTGTGTGTGTGGTCTGTGTGTGTGTCTGTGTGTGTGTGAACAGGATATCTCAAGAACGGTAAGAGCTAGGGACTTGAAATTTGGTATGGTAACTAATTTTATACACCAGACAAACCATGAAACTTTTGGTTGAAATCGGCCGCATTCTGCGGCGCAGGGCCGCAAATATTGGCCGCAAGCACCGCTTCTTGAAATGGTTAAAGATACAAAAAATGTTAGAGACAACATTTTCTCAAAATTAAAAAAATAATGGGGGTTTACTCTGATCATTTTTTTGATATCTCTAACTTTTTGGAACCGGCCCAATTTACCGGTATGTGGGGGGGACCCGCTTGGACTAACTTTTTATTTTTCATCCTAGATGGGGGTTGTGACATATCAAATTCAATGATTTTGAAGTGCTGATTACGAATTTGCCATTTATTTTTAGTTATCTGTTACCTTTGAGTTACCAGTGGCGGAATTCGACTCCTTTTTGGGGATAAGGAAGTCGTGTGATGTTTACACCAGATTTTTTATTTATTAACAGTAATACACATACACATGTAAGGAATTAGTTGGAGTAATTGTGGCATCGCAGTTGCGATAGCATATTAGGTACCTACATGTTACTTGTCAAGGGACTTTTTAACCAATAACGATGAAATGAGTACGTTGAAAAACAAAATTACCTACTGTCTTGGTCTTGGCATAAAAAAATGCTAAATTATTTATTAAATTTCGATTACATTAGTATGCCAGTGCCACACTAAATTTCACCAAAGGATTAAAAAAATCAACTTGAGCACGACCAAAACGGCTAATCTAAACTAGATTTTTACTTTCCTTATTAAAATTCACTAATTTGATTGGTCTGGTGCATTTGAGGGGGGTGGATCATTTAGAATTTTTATTTTTCTATTACTTAAATAGAAAAAACTCTGTATATAATACATGGTTAATGATAGTACGTACTAGTGTACCCATACAACCGATCTTGGTAGCTTGATCGACAAGGCGGCGGACTTGTAAACGCAGGTCGGTGGTTCAAGTCCCAAGTTAAGCAAATATTTAGTAAAATAAGTTTGACTAGTTTGTGACATCACGAAAGTTATTAATACAATACATGTTTACGTATACATGTTTATGTATAAGTCTCATATAGTAAGTGCCCACTAGGTAGTCACCGTGGCCGAGTGAGTTGCCGTGCTAGGCATTGCACCCGGGTTCGAATCCCAGCGGGCCAGGATTTTATGCTCTGTATTTGTGTGTTTGGGGTCCACTCATATCTCGTGAGGAAAAATGAGTAGCTGCTTTAATGTGAGCAGCGACCAGTGGCGGAATTACAGGCAAAAATAAGATTTTGGGATATTAAATATACGGAAAAGTTCTATAATTCAATTTTTACCGACTAAAATTGTGACATAATAACACAAAGAAACACATTAAATTATTATATTATAGTAAGGACCCACTCAGATACTCAATACTGGTCCCGAGTCACAGCCCATTTGCCTGAGTCTGTCTGTTGGCCGTATTGGTCCACTCACCGACCTCAGTAGCTTGATCGATAAGGCAGCGGACTTGTAACCTGGAGGTCGGAGGTTCAAGTCCCGGTTTCAGTGTACATTTAATAAAGCGAGTTTGAGTAGTTGTGATATCACGAAAGTGATTAACACAAATATGATAACTTTTTATTGGTCCACTCGACCGACAACATGCAAGACAAGTACTCAGTGTTTATATCAACAATTTGCTGAAACATGGCGAATTATTTAATGTTATATCAAGGCGTAATAGTTGTATGCACTGGTCCTGATCTGGGTGTCTGCATGAGAACAAAACCGAGGAAGATTTCACGATAGCCAAGATTTGAACAATCGTTATACAATACACATCCTCCTTACGTGCGGTCGATGTGCTCCAAATATGTACATTTTATATACAATGTAGGTACAATGTACATACATAATTGTAGGTACATACATAATGGAAGCTTCATACATAATGTTTAATGTATGTTTCCCATTCCAACGAGTTCCGAAGTTTTTTGGAACACTTAACTTCTCAGTGTGGTGTAATTTGCCTCAACTTCCGTTGGAAGTTGTAACTTCCCAGCCGGACAATCACGTTTAATGTTTAATACCAATACTAAGGAGAGTATTTACCTCTTGATGGGTTGTCATGGTTACATACTTGTTTACCTGCATTGCTAGATACACGTTTACCTAATTCATAGGAATCTTAATTAATTGGATTCTTAATTCAAGTGGAAGAAGGATTTGTCACCCGAGATATGTGGAATTTTTTGATCAGTGGTGTAATAATTTCATGTCCGTAAGATAGGCACAGATACCTACACGGTGGTGAGAAGATTATAATTATGGACGCCTAGATCCAATATCTACGCTCCTTTCATGTCCATAGTGTAACAGCTATCAGATTATGCCTCTCACGGACCTGTTAATTTTTCCTTTTAATCGCTTTGGTTCAAAATTTCTGATTTCAGACTTATTATGTACTAGCCGTTGCCCGTGCTTTGCAACGGGACTAAATTTCAAATTTACTAAGGCATGGCCGTACTGCGGACAGCAATGCCTTTGAATTTTTATAATTTTTCTGGACAAACAATGATGATTTGGGGGGTCAATTCTGAGACATTTTTCGCTATCTCTTACGTTTGGCTAAACAACTCCGGACAAACAAACAAACAAACAAACATAGGTGGTAGGTAGGTAGGTAGGTAGGTAGGTATAGGTAGGTAGTCCTTTTTTCTGTTTTATTATAGAGATAGAAAATTCATAGTATACAAAACTTTGCTCGAAGATTGTGCCCTGAATACATAAACCAGCTGTTGATTAGATTTCATATTGTTATATGTTCACACCCAAATATTTTAAAACAATGTCTCATCATGGGATGACTCTCGAAGTTTCATAATAGTACAGTAACACTACAGCTGATAGCATACATAATTGGTGCTGGTTACTAATAGAGGTAGGAAAATACATACATAGATAGACGATAGTGCGCCCGGCCTAGTTACGGCGCATAATTATTTCACAAATGTACTTAATGCTATAACTTAATGTTTATATCTTGTTGTTCGTTGTTTCTGTAATTAGATTTTTTGAAATGTAAAAGAAAAATCATTCATACTTCTTTCACTGAATCATTATCATTATGAACTCTGAAATTTTGAACCAAAGCGATTAAAAAGGAAAAATTAACAGATCGTGAGAGGCATAATGCATGATTGACCGATCTATCTTTAAGTCTTTATACAATCTATGTAAAAACTAAACATAAAAGCCGTAATTTTGTTCAAAGGTTTCCTCTGTGGACTGTGGTGTGTCTGGATCAATTTGATGGGTAAGAGTGTAATAAATTCGGGAGGGTTCCAAATGAAACTGCTACATTGCTACAAACATGTCAAAAGAGTCTGAGTGAAGTTTTAAACACTTAATCGACTATCCATCGCAGACTTAAAGCGCCACACGGAAAGGGAAAAAAGCACAAAAAAACCTTGACTGTAACACACAATTTTGGCTCAGAAACTTGGTCGTTTTTTTACAATAATGTTTCTCTTATTGAACGAAACTATTTGGTACACCAATATTGTTCTCAGTCATCAAGCTGTGTGATAGTCAATACCGATTATTGGTATGGTAACAATATGACTGTAGATTCATTCAGATGCTGTATTATAATGATTTGGAGTGCGACGTAACATTTTATGATAGCTAATCAACTATGCACCATTGTTCCTATTATACATTCACATAGGTAATCTACCATGTAGACATGAAAACTATAATAAGGAATGGGCGTCTTCCTAATTTTTCACCAACAACTGAAGAACAGAGGTTGCCATCAATGATTTACATATAGAGGGCTCAAACGTTTTGCAGTCATGAAATCTTAAATGATATTTCGCCTTGCTAAGGAATGGAACAACTGACCTCCAGATCAAAAGCCGCTGCCTATAATGATGAATGCTTCTAAGCTCGTTTTAATATTCCTAATACGATCCTAATACTATACAGTCATATAATTATGTAATAGCAAAAGACAAAAGCTTTATTCTGTGTGAGATATGCTAGGGTTTAGCGCAGTGAAGTGAATGAGTCGCAAAATTGACTTTTATGTACATACAAACACCGTACATCTATGTACAAAGCAGAAATTTTCGACGCTGCTCAGGACCAACCCACATCACTGTGTGCTACTCTACTATAATTTTATTATACATATACATAACTATAATAGCTCTGTTAAATCAAATCTAAATTGTATAATTAAGTTTATTACATCAAAAGCCAAGTTTTTTAAAATGATTAATTCAGCGTTTGTAAATTTTCCACTACCTACAGCAGTTAACAAACGGACAAGTACCTACCTAACCTCTCAACTTACCTACCTAGAGGAGTGTGCAAATAATTACACAATAGTCATTGAGGGTAAGTGAGCACTGAGCAGTCATCAATTTAGGTGTGAATAGATCGCAAGAGCAATTTACAGCCAGCCTAATGACAACTAGCAATGACCCAAGTACACTGGTAGTTGCAAAGTACAATTTAGAACTCAGTGGATATTATAAGCAACAGTGATAACATGATAACAGTAGATATCATATTGGTGTTATGCAAGAAAATGATGGTGAGATTATAAGTTTTTGCTTGCCTTCGAACCTTTGTGCTAAATTTCCATCACTAATAATAAGTAATTGTAATTGACATACACCGTTTTGTATTGCACTTAAAAATTAATTAAAAAATAAGCGAAAGGAATAAAAGTAAGCAACCATGGCACATTGATGAAATCATCAAGTCTCGTAAGATCACTCGCAAATCGTAAGATCAGTGAAATTAAACCACATCTAAGGAAGTTAGGACTTGGTGGGTGACCACTCAGGTTTGGACACTCCTGAATGTTGGATATTCCCGCCCATTCCAGGCTAGGTGAGGTGAATGTCAGTATTGGTAGTTTTGTATTGTATGGAGAGAAAGAAACCTGTTTCGAATGACATCCGAAGAAGGCTTTTTTTAGTTTGGGTTTATCGTCGCTTTCAACTACATGTGGTCAATCACGACAGGGGTGTTACCGTCTATTCGCAGGAAACTCACAAACCTACTACCCACATCAACCTCACCCAGTAAGGATTGGACCGGAATGGCAGTATCACGAAGTCTTCACTTCCTGGACGTTGCCTAACGTCGGTCATCCTACGAGAACGATGCATTCAACGCGCAATCACGCTGGCAAGTAGAAGACTTTTAACAAAAGAAACTCAGCTTGCTGACTCCGAATCACATTGATCTCAATCTGTCTCTTGTTTCTTCTCAAGAGCTTCATGGAAATATTACCAAGTGCTACAGGCTACAAAGTTACACAATGAAGTACCTGGCAATTGTGAACATGAAACAATGACACAGTCATCAGCGTAGGCAATGCCCCTTCAACAACTACCAACACATTGAGAGAAGTTCCATTCTCGTTTTTTTGTTTCTCGTGAATTTCTATTATTTGAATGTGTTTTTTAATTACTCAATATTGTTTCTTTTTTTAGATGAGTATTAGTCAGCAGTGGTGTGGGAACAGGCGGGAGGAATACACAGTTTTCATACATTGATACAACTATTTCATCTTAATTGAGGCACAAAAAACTACAAATATCTGGTAAAGTGTTTCAGACTTGAATTGTAAATGAAATGAGACAGCTCCAAAATAGTATTATACCTATTATTATTCGAAGGATAATGGTGCTGTATCAATTTCTGGAGCCATGCTTCTGATAATATAGGAAAAAGATATCAGTTATAGGGGTTCATGCAAGTATTGTGCCAAATGTCCTGCCTGAATACATCAAACCCTCGGCTGATGGTTAATTTTAAGAACACCTTTACAAAAAAGGGGACAGCGCGGAAAAGTTTTGAAAAATTCTAAATGCAACTAATGCAAGAAAAAGTAACATCAAAATTATTTAATAAATTAATAAGTCTATGACTTTAAGAGTCGAACATCCATACTTCGATGACAGACCAGTGTGAACTGTTAACCTGCCTCAGGCAAACATTCACCAACAGGATCCCTGATTGAACCCAATTCTGTTCAACCACTCCATTGGTCCAAACACTTCCCCCAAGAGCACGAAATGTAACATGAACTGGACATGGAACTGGATTTCCACTATGCAAATCAGTTGCTCACCAGCGAGTTCCTTGGTTCGATGCCCCGGTGTCAATGGTCACGGTAAGGTCCGGTCTGTTACGTCACGCCAGTCACGCATTGGGTTGCCAAATCGGTCACGTGAATATTATCCGCTGGTACAGGTAGCTAATACGGCAGCGGAATACCGGATGGTGCGGAATAAGGAATAGCCGCCGACTTCACAGCTAGTACATGACGACTGTCTTGGGCCCATTCAGTTAGGCAGCACTGACTTTTTTTCCAGTACAGGGCAGTCAAACAACCCCTTTGGAACAACCTTCCGATGAAGTTCGAAATAATCTTCTCTTAGTTTTTACCTGCATACATAGTTTACATAGTGATATAAGTCCTAAAGTTTTTTTAATTTTAATGTTTCCCAGTGTATCATTTTATCTAGATTGATTTTCATTAAAGTGAGTGAGACTATTTTAGTTTTCCTGAGGACCCTAAATTGTTTTTCTGATAATAGGGGGTACGTTATTTTTCGTTTTAATTTTCAACTCTTACGAAATGTTCTGGCTCTTATAATGGTTTTGTTTGAGTCTATTCATCATGCCAGAAAAAAAGTTATAGGTTGTTATTGAATCATAAAGTATATTACAGTCAAAACTGAATTAAAGGGACTGAGGGACCGGAATTTTTTGACTCTGAAATCCAAGTTTCTATTAAAAAGATGTTATTTTCCCACATGTATAGGTAATTTTGAACCTGTTAATCGTCCTATTTTATCAAGGTTTGGCTGTTTGAC
>CM044955.1:15215518-15333293 GCA_024516035.1 Bactericera cockerelli | reverse complement strand
CCCTGGCATTATCTATGCTCTCTTAAAATATGCAATCTTGCTGTTCTGGTACCTACTTATTTATATTCCATTTTGTACATGCTTTGGTGTTCAACTTGTTAAAATGCAAGCCTGGTAACCCATGTAGAGTATCCAATGGTCCAAATTAAAATAAAGGGTCTTTAATTTAAAATAAAGTGTATTGTTTATTTTCTTAATAATTGTGCTATCTATCAGAACTTTTCAAAGAACCCCTTTCATCCATTCATTATTTGATTTTCAGTATGGTGTCTGATTTCTTCTACCCTAATGTTGGTGGTGTTGAAGAGCATATCTTCAATCTTTCCCAGTGTCTAATTCAGAGAGGGCACAAGGTTATTGTTCTGACTCATGGGTACGGAGATCGAGTTGGCATCAGATATATGACCAATGGACTCAAAGTGAGTAGAAATTATTTAAATCATTACATTTCTTTAGATTATGAATAAAACATGAGTACAGTAGCTTGATTGTTGTGGTGATGGACTTGCTTAGAGGTCAGTGGTTTGAGTCACTAGCATGGCAAATATCTTTTTGTAAATATTTCAAGATTGAAATGAACAACTTCTTATTCTGTAAAAAAATAACATTAAATACATCATTTTTTTGCTAGATTACCTATGTTGCACCATAAATAAATTGTTTTGTAAATTCATTATTAAAAGAAATCTTTGTTGTAGTGAAAAATTATAGAATGTGTTTTTGTATAGAGCTGCCATTTAAAATAATCTGAATGTTGCTTCTCATCTTCAGGTGTACTACTGTCCCATCAAAACATTCTACAACCAATCAATTCTACCCACAATGGTTTGTACTATTCCTCTTGTCAGGAATATTCTCCTGAGAGAAGAAGTATCTATTGTGCATGGTCATTCTGCTTTCTCAGCTCTGGCCCATGAAACTATGATGATTTCTAGATTGTTGAGATTGAAGGTAAGTTATCAACATCACTTCTAGATAAAGTGTAATATTTACTACAGCAAAACAGAACTTAAAAATAGACTGGGTCACACCCTCTTGTGTCAGTCTTGTCAGAACCCTAATCATAAACATATTTAACAAAATGACTTGATAAAAGTAATCACGCAAATGACTTTTAAGAAATTCAAGCAGTAACTAAATAAAAAAAAATCCTAATTTATTGTTTCTATAAACCGTTATGATTTAGATTTTAAAAACACTTGACTTGTATCTGTTTTAAAATTTTATTGTTTAAAAAAAAAAATATTCAAATAAGAAGACCATTAGCATGAAGATAATGAAAAAACCAATAATTAAATAAACAACTAAACAGGAATTTTTTTTTTTTTTTTTTTAATTGGGGTTTAACGTCGCTTTCAACTGCCATGGTCATATCACGACGGGGGTTTTACCCTCCATTCGCACGAAACTCACAAACCTGCTACTCACATTGACCTCACCCAGCCTGAGTGGGGCCGGGAAAAGCCAGCGTCACGAGAATTAGAATTTGAATGGTCACCCATCCAAGTCTTAACCTCGCTGGATGTCGCTTAACTTCGGTGTTCTGAAGGGAACCGGTGTATTCAACATGCCATTGACGCTGGCTAAACAGGAATTTAATGGTTAGTATTCAGTGAGTTAGTTTTTACACATCTATGTATTAAAGTTTCATTGTTTTGTTTCAGACTGTATTTACAGACCACTCCCTATTTGGGTTTGCTGATTCTTCAGCCATAGTGACAAATAAATGTCTAGAAATATCCCTGGCTGGATGTAATCACTGCATTTGTGTTTCTCATATTGGGTAAATTTTATTTTCATCTATTTTTTTTTTTTTTTTTTTTTTTTTTTTTTTTTTATTACACGGGACCAGCCCAAGATACAAGTGACAATGTACAACAAATAACAGTTTACAAATAAATATTTTGAAATAAGGTGATATCAAAATTCAATATAGGGTGGAGTTATGAAACTTTTTTTTTTCAACAGGCTGCCCCCTGAAGGGCAGGATAATCATCTTTATAATAGTGATGGTTGAATTATTAGTGGATTTATTGTGTTTAAAAATAGTATAAAAAAATAATAAGTCAGAGAGGACCATGGTTTTGCACTAAATTGCTATAAAAAATTAATAACAACAATGTTTGAACTTTTGGCAACATTCTTATTTTTTTTATATACAAAACACAGATAATTACAATCTGTATGATGTTGACACTTTCAGAAAAGAGAACACAGTACTGAGAGCGCGTGTGAATCATTACAATGTGTCTGTGATTCCTAATGCAGTAGACACCACTGTGTTTGTACCAGATGTCTCCAAGCGACCCCCGGATAAGAGTAAGGATATAGAGTGTCAGACTTAAAAAAAAAAAAAAACTGTCCCATCCTTTTGTTTGTGATTTTCTTAATATAACTGGAAGTAACTGAATTCAGACTTGCGAGATATTATCAATCTCTTACAGCCTTAGTAAAGAACTATTTTATTTTAAAGAACTTCTCTGACCAAAATCATGCTTAAGTGTAACTCATGCAATTACTATGTTCATAAATATGGTCATTTGTCTATAAAAGATCTTCAATGGATTTCAAAGTTCGTGAAAATAAAATAATAATAATAACTATAAAAGACTATTCGAGACAGAATTTTGCGCAAGGTTGCGAGTCAAGATGTTGCACTCAGTGGGATCCCCGGCCGAGTAGGTATACTGTGATTTCCTCCTTTGAAATAAACAATATGCTCCCTTCAACCCCATCCTGACCTCTCTCTCTCTCTCTCTCTCTCTCTCTCTCTCTCTCTCTCTCTCTCTCTCTCTCTCTCTCTCTCTCTCTCTCTCTTCTCTCCTCTTTTCTTTTCTCTCTTTTTTTTTTTTTTTTTTTTTAAACAAGAATTGTGCTTTATTTGTACATAATTTCATAACAATAACATAATAAATAACAAAGTACTTAAAATTAATAAAATAAAATAATGTGAGTATGCACTATACCATCACACTAAGGTACCAGGAGAACCAGGCACCTTATTTTGTGATAGTTACTTACTCTCTCTCTCTCTCTGTTTTCAGTCATCATTGTAGTCGTAAGCCGTTTAGTTTATAGAAAAGGTGTTGATCTCCTGGCTCAAATCATCATTGAGCTTTGTCCTGTCTATCCAGAGGTATGTTTCACATGAGAGCTGGTAGCTGCGTTAGGCCATAAACATACAAATCAAATCCAATTTTTGTTTAACAACCATGAAGATAGCTTTTCCTCGCTGCTCTCATTAGTTAAATCTTATCTTAGAACTTTCAAACTAGAGGGATGGAACAAGTTTTTTAATTTAAGAATATAAGGGACAAAATTTAAATGGGATTACAAAAAAAGAGAAGCCATACCGTTCCTCAAGTTAGGTAGCAATAGTTCTGAAACATATGGGAATTTCATTTAGAAAAGACCCCCAGGAGTAATGTAATGTCCTTCAAGTTAGACCATAGTGCTCTATGAATAGTATGGCAACGAAGACTTGCTTATTTTTGATGTATCTTTATTTTATATTTCGCTCACAAATGTATAGATTTGCATGCTTTAATGTTACTTGTAACTCCAATCTCAGTACTATACATGAGGAGAAAGTCCATGCGAAACCACGCAAGGTAAATTCAAGTAAGACGCGCTTGAGTTTTTTTTTTTCAATAACTTTATTATATTTTATTTTAATATTCATACATATCCTTCATTTAATATTTAATAGTTACTGCAATCCAATTTACTTTTCAGTATGTGGTGGATTGCAGCAAATAGAAATAGTATTGTCTTCTTTTTTTTTCATGTCTTTTTTTATTATAATTGTGAAATCCTTCTTTCGACATAAATATGTTAACATTGTTAACCTATTACTATTAAATACTTTATTAAAAATATAAAAAAATATATGTTCAGTACAAATAATTATTATAAAAATATAAATAATGGAAACAATATAAGCAAAAAAAAAAAAAAAAAAACAATACATTAATATATGCACATGCACATATGTCCTAACTAAAGGGCGGTGTTATGCTTATGGCAATCTCTTTCACCCGATCTACTTTTTTTTTTTATCGCAGGTGAACTTCCTGATCGGTGGGGATGGTCCCAAGAAATGGCTCCTAGAGGAAGTGCGGGATAAGAAAGGACTCAAGGATCGCGTCACTCTGCTGGGAGGCTTAGAGCACTCTCAAGTACGGGGTGTTCTCAATCAGGGCCACCTGTTCCTCAACACTTCCCTCACCGAAGCCTACTGTATGGCCATCGTGGAGGCTGCGTCCTGCGGGTGAGTCACCCTGTAGAATAAATAAGCGGGTGAGTCACCCTGTAGAATAAATAAGCGGAAACAAAATCCAACTTTCATAGCCGAGTGGTATACTTAACACGTATGAGACGGCGTACCCACCGGTGGGTCACGTTTTTTTTTCAATTTCCCTTGTAACGTGACCGGTGGGCACAGATAATGCTATTAATAATATATTTTTGTACTCGCCCGTCCCAATTTTTTTTTTTTTTTTTTTTTTTTTTTTCATATTTGGAACACATACCCTAATTTGAAGCCGTCCCAGCGTACAAACTATAGAAAATAGGACCCGTCTCATACGTGTTAATGGACTTCGACCCGGGAGGTTGGGGTTTGAGTTTCGCTCATATCAACAACAACAAAAATTAATAGAGTTTATTAAGGGGTGAAACATAGTAAAATAATACATGAATTGAAATATTTTTGCTTTGGAATTTATGGCCACATTGTGAAACAGGATGAAAGGTAAGATAAGCCAGTCAACCCGGGCTATAGTTTGCTGTGATTGGTTGAAACTCCAACTTGAGGGTGTGTCTAGTTTATCTTAACTTTAATCCTGTTTCATAATTTGGCCCTTATAAGGTCGCTTAGTAGAGATAGATAAATTTTATTTGTAATAAAATCAAATTTTGTTACAATGGTTGGCATTAAGACTATGAGTAATTTCAAATGAGCTTAAAAATAACACTATGGCCCTTGCATTTTGTTTACAAAAATATAGTAAAAACAAATTAAACTAACAGAGTTACTAAGTTACTATTCCACTCAACATAATTATTTATCATTCATTTATTCGTTTCTGATAAAAGAACGAATCCTCAAAGCTGCCTGCACATAACCAAATATTTTACTTATATCCGATCTATTCTCTGTATTCAGGAGCGAAGTAATTTCGTTATTATGAGCTTGTAATAATGCTCTAATATAAACTTCCCTAAACTGTTCATATAAGGAACACTGTTTAAAAAAGTGATTAAAAGATTCAAGCTGCCCAAGCTCACAATTTGTACACATTTCATTCTGATCCCACTCATACATCATACCATTTAAATATATTTTTACCACTTTTCCTGCAAGACGTAACTGTGCTATAGTCCTAAGTTTAATTATGGGCATATTATTTAGAAGGTATGGGGATGGAAATGCTACTCCAGGTTGATAGGTAGCCAACTGAAGTTTTAAATTATTTAAATGTCCTCCATAACTCGAGACCTGTAAGCTTTCCCAGTCATCATTAATTAGTTCATTATAGAAAGTGCTATAGATATCTAACTTACGAGATTTTAATAATTCCAGACTTTGAGCTTCCCATATATCTGCAAATCCCAACTGTACCAATTTTATTTTTAACATTGTCACCCAATTATACTTTTGAACATTGCTGGACCTAAGATCTTGTTCTCTCAGTTGGTCATAACAGATTTTAGGGTATCGAGTTTGCGACATTGCCAGAAGTCGAGTCCACCATTCCACCATCTGCCTGAAAACATGGAAGGACAGCTTGGCCACGCCCATCTCCAGCCTGAGCATGTATCCGGGTGTGCATCTTGGTAGACAGTAGACTGACTTGAGCATCTGAGATTGACATTTCTCTATAACATCCACATATCTATAACCCCACACTTCCGCGCCATACAGCAACGTTGTCTTCACTATTGAATCATAAAGCTTCATTCTTGTGTTATGTGATTCTGCTTTCGAATTGCACAAGATGTTCTTCACATTCGCAAGAGCCAGCCGCCCCTTGGAGAGAGCCTGCTGTGAGGCCTTGTGAAAAACGCCATGGGATGAGAATAAGATCCCAAGGTAACTATAGTCACTGCACACCTCCAAGGTTCTGCCGCCATAGTGAAACACATCCGAACCAGAAACTCTTCCTCCTCGTCTGAAGATGACAACTTTGGACTTTGTTTCGTTTACTAACATTTTATTCTCTTGGCAGTAAGATGAAAGTAAATTTATTTTTCTCTGGAGATCAACACGACTTGAACCCAGTAAAATCAAGTCATCAGCATAGAGAAGCAACAGTATATCCACCGCACTCGACACACTCACCCCTTCCATTCCATGTCTTCTCATGTAGTCCTCCAGATCATTGATGAAAATGATAAAGTTCAGAGGAGATAGCGAGTCACCGGTTATAACTCCTTTTGTTATTTTAGACGCCTCGGTAAACTTATCCTCAACACGAATCTGGACTCGAGACTGCCCGTACAAAGTTTTGATTATAGTGATAACTTTTCCGGAAATACCAAACTCAAACATTTTCCTGAATAACAGGCCATGATCTACCTCTGAAAATGCTGACTTGAAGTCGACAAAGGCCACAAAAAGTTTTTTCTTCTTTATGAGATGTAGATTGATAATGCTGGCAAAAGTGAATAAATTGTCGACACAACCACGACCTGGCCTGAACCCAGCCTGTGCCTCCATTAGCAATCCATTATCCTCGCACCAACACAACACTCTCTGACTTATCATGTGAGTGAACAACTTAAATGCATTGTTCAAAAGAGCGATAGTTCTATAATTTTCCGGGTCTGATGGATCTCCTTTTTTATGCAACATGAACATGTACGAGTGGGTCATAGACTCTGGTACCTCTCCTTGATTAAAAATATAGTTGAAAAAACTTAATAGTCTTTCCTTCCATTCTGTACCTAGAACTTTCAGGAATTCATTCAGGATGAGGTCAGGTCCTGGACTCTTATTATTGCGCAAATGCTTTATTCCCCTTTCAAGCTCTCCAGAAGTAAAGTTTAAGTCCGTAGATTCTCTCTGTACATCAATAAAAATAATGTCTGTCGCTAAATTTAGTTCACATTCAGGGTAAATCCTTTGTAAATAATTATTCCATGTTTGCAGTGAAACTTGCTTGCATTTATTTTCTTTTTTCGGCCTGCACGACTTAACGGCTTTCCAAAATTCACCAGCATTTTTAATGTTTGAAATTTTTTCTTTGAGAGAATTTTCATGAGACGTTTTTAGGGTGGTGCATAATTTAAAATAATCTTTCTTGTATTTTAGGTATTGTTGCATATCTTCCTCTTTATGTCTTCTTCTCCATTTTCTATGGAATTTTCGGAACAAAAATCTTAAATTTCTACACTCAACAGTATACCACGGCTTTTTACTGTATCTACCTTGAAATATACTGACCTCTTTAACCAAGTCCAACTGATTGACGACATGATCAATTGTATTTTTCAGAACGCCATAAACATTGCATGGTTCAACTGTTGAAAGCGGCAACTTTGAATTGAGACAATAGGTAAACAAATCTACTTTTTCTTCGAGTTCTGGCCATTTGTACTTTTTTATTTTTATCACATCTTGATTGTTGATCTCCGGCACTTCGTTACCCCCTGTACCTATGTCTAAGAAAACCGACACTGGCAGATGGTCAGAGGTCAGAATGCAGTCAGACACATGTAGCTCCAACACCCACTTGCATAACTCTAGATGACACCAGATCAGATCAACCGAACTTTTCCCAGCCTTGCTAATATAAGTGAACTGACCCGGTGTGTCTCCTTTCGTCCTGCCGTTAAGTGCCACGAGCCCATACTCCTCCATACACTCCACCAACATCGCACCCCTCCTGTTAGTCACCTGGTCTAGAGGTACTCTCAGTGCTAGCAGTCCACACTCCTCTGCTACCTCACCATCAAGATAATTGTAATCAGCAATCCTCCCGTTGAAGTCTCCGCCCACAATTGTATTTTCATTACAGTGCTCATCCAAGACATTTCTCAATAAAATTATAGCTTCCTCGGAGCAATATGAGGGACTTATATACACGTTTCCCACGGTAATATCCATGTCGTTAAGACATTTAATTTTTATAAATATCCACATATTGGTAAGACATAACACAGAAAAACTGAGATCTTTTTTAATTAAAATGAAGAGACCACCGCTTGCCCTCCCTCTCTGTTTCTCTTTCACTGCCGGAGAAAATACAATTTGATAATATTTAGAAAGCAGAGGTAATTGAGGAAGTAGTGTGGCCCATGTTTCACAAATACATATAATATTCCAACATAAAACATAATTCAAATCGTGATCACAAGTATCTTTGAGATTTTTTAAGCCATTTACATTCCACCACGTGATTTTAAGTGAATCTTGTAAATAGCTTTGGTCAATCAGTTTTTTGAACCAGTACCATTATCCTGAAAGTATTGGTTAATACTAGCCTGGGTTAGAGTTTTATTCACGCCTGACAGTGATGGTGTCGATGGCGGATTCACCTGGGTCAGTCCGGGATAGGAAGGTGGACAATATTGATTGAAGTGCATACGAGTATCCTCTGCATTCAAAACAGCCAAGCCTCGGTCCTCCGAGTGTGACTCATACTCCATGAGATCTGGAGAAGCAGTTACATTAGAATTATTAAAATTTAAACGTTTATGCTGTGTGGGGGCATCATTAGGTGACTCCGAGTGCGCTCTCTTGTTCTGGGTGCCGGGGGGCGGGGCACTAGACTGCGGCCGGGGATTATCATAGCTAATCAAGCGGCCAGATCTAACTATGGCGAACTTACCCTCTTTGCGCAGCTCCTTCATATTTACTCTGAGATTTTTCTCTTTTTTCCCGGTCTTCTGAAGATAAATCCTCATGTATATAAATATTAGTACCCTTCAGTTTACCTGTACATTTCAAAATTTCTATTTTTCTTCTTTGAGTTGTAAATCCTAGGATAACAGGTCTCGGTGATGTGGTGCGGCTTTTAATCCTCCTGCAGAAGTCCAATTCACTCAAGGAAAATGTAGAGAGTTCTAGAGTACGAGTAATTAAATGCACGATTTTGTGTTCCAGATGATTATAAGATTCATTCTCGTCCTGTACGAGACCAAAAATGATTAAATTTCTTCTTCTCTTTTCATGATCTAAATATTTTATGTCTCGAGTATGTTTATCTACCACTTGAATCATAGGCTGAACTGTATTTTGAATAGCATCAAGTTTTTCATTAACTAACTTATCACTTGCGAGTGTTTCTCGCTGCATATTTTTCACATCTGTAATTTCTTTAAACAAAGCTTCCAAGCTAAACTGTCTCTCTTCACCCATCGTATAAAATGAATGCACTCAGAGGTATGAGTTATGTAAGTTTAGAAATGTAGGTGAACTTCTAACCCAATGACCTACAGTCGTTATCTAATCATATATTATCATAAGATAGGTATGCAGCTGATAATACGTGAGAAGATACCCCTGATAGTAAAGATGAACTGTGCGTAGGTGTGACCTTGAGTTCTTGTGTGGGGGGGGGATTCTCAATGAAAGTTTTCTGTCACGTGATAATAAATAGGTATCTCGTAATCTATAGGTGATAATTGATAAGAAATTTCAACACTTGGTACCACTGATCTGATTGATTGATGGTGCTATCTTTAGGGTTCTCGGAGAATGACCATTTAACGCACATGCGCTCTAACAAAATCAAGTACTTGTCAGAAATTTTCAAATATTTCTACTGACGTGGAACTTTTTGGTTCAACTTACAAGGAGATTTGGCCATCTTGAAATAAAATTCCTCTCTACCAAGAGAGTCTGAAGTTTCAACTTTAGAACACTTTAACACTCGCTAAACACAGTTTCTTGAAACACAATACAATAAGCAAACGTTAAACAATAATTTTAAACACTAAAAACACCGATTAAACAAATAATTAACAAGATATTTAATTTATTTTAGAGAGCGATAAATTTCGTGCCTTCACTTTTCAACGCACGGTTGCCAACCCTTAGTAAGTATGGTTTGAGCCTCCATTTGCTGGAAGCTGTCCTAGCTACTTATATTAACCTCTCCTAGCCTGGGAGGAACACTTCTGAAGACTGTTAAAACTTGAGGTGGACGCTAAGTTCGGTCATCCATCAGGGTCTGTTTATATCTGCTGGTATAAGATATCTTTCTAACTATCTACACTGGGGACCACAATTAGGGGAACGCTTTTTTAACCCTGTTTTTCACCTTGAACTCTATAAATTGTGGTGATGAAACATGATCTAAAAGATAGGTATTTTTGTTGGGAACATGAAACAAGTAATTTTTTGGGGCTACTTCAAAGGGAAAACTTTATTTTTTGACAATAATCACACAATGTCAAAAAAGTGACAAAAAACAAATATTTAAAATTTCGAGATTTTGAAAAATCTCTGGAATACGTGGGCTCAATACCTTGTATTGCCTACCCTAACACCAAGTAGGGTGTCCAATCGCTTCAGCATGCTTCGGATGAGCTCCTGGACGAATTCTTGGGGCATCCTATCCCATTATTCAACATCTGCCTTCTTGAGCTGCCCTGGGGCGTCCACGGGTGGATTTCTATTCCGAATGGCCCTTTTCATATGGTCCCATACATGTTCTATGGGATTCATATCCGGAGAGCGAGCAGGGTGTCGGAGGACCTCCAAGTTCACCTCCTGAAGGAAGCGCTGCACCTGGTTTGCCACGTATGGACGAGCATTGTCGTGCATCAGGATCATCTCCTCCCTAATGAAGGGCTTGAAAGGAAGGACAATACCTTCAAGAAACTCTCTCCTGTACCGCTCAGCAGTCAGTGCCCCTCCCTGCAGGATATACAGGGTTGTAAGGCCCTTCAAACTTATACCCCCTCAGACCATGATGGAACCGCCATCAAATTGGACTTTTCCAACAATGTTGCACTGTGAGTACCGTTCATTTGGGCGTCTAAGTTGTCATCTGACTTCAAGCTAAATTTACACTTGTCTGTAAACAATACCCTTCCCCATTCACGCATTGACCATCTTCGGCAGTTGTTTGCGTACACGATCCTTTCAACTTCGTGCTGGTAATTGAGAAGAGACGATCGCTTGGCTTGGTGGGACGTCAGAGAACGCTCTATGAGTCTTCTTCTTATTGTTTGAACAGAAATATTAACATTTTGGCTTTGTAACAGCTTCCCACGGACAGCAGTCGCGGGCATAAACCGGTTTCTCAGTGCAGTGAGCGTTATGTAACGATCTTATCTTTGGTTTGTGACCCTTCTGGGGCCCTGTCCACGTCGCTTTCTGTATTCACCAGTCTGCCTGTAGCGTTTAACAACTCGATGAATCACTCATTTCGACACGCGAAGGGAATTTGCCACTGTTCTGTAGGTTTGTCCGGCTTCAATCAACGCAACCGCCCGGGCAACCTCTACTTCACTCAAATCGGACATATTGTAAGAAAATCACTTTATTTGACAATTAAAAATTTAATAAAGTCACCAAACGTTAGAACTTGACCTTAGGTAAAAGAATAATGAAACTTCCATGTTCGTCAGGTATCCATGAAATCATGGTTTTTAGAGGTAATCTCAGTAAACTTGTAAGAAATTGTCCCTAAGTGGGATGCATCTGTATAAATGTAGCATACATTGATAGACCATCGTACGAGTATATGTAATAATATAAAGTCAAATAGGGGTTCCCAAAGTGAACACAGTACATTAAATTCGAAATCATCTGAGCGTTCCCCTAATTGTGGTCCCCAGAGTAGTTCCAGTAATAGTAAGGCACCACTGTATTTCAGACTTCAAGTAGTAAGCACAAGAGTGGGGGGTATTCCAGAAGTGCTGCCTCCTGAGCTGATCTACCTCACCGAACCCAATGTTCCTTGTAAGTAAATCAAAGAAATCCACAATTTTCAACTATTATTAATTTTATTATATCCGAAGCATTATAAAGTTATCATAAATTTGTGTTAATCGTTTTCGTGATGTCACAACTACTCAAACTCGTTTTACTAAATCTTTGCTGAACTCGGTACTTGATCTACCAATCTCCGGGTTACAAGTCCGCCGTAAGTATCATTGATGTAAGTACCATTGATCAGTCATTTATTTTATTTGTAAATATTTTTTCTTATATTGTATTTTATCCATTGAAAATTGGGTTTGAAAGTGTTTAATAATAATATTTTCACTTCTGATTGAGTTTGGCAGTAAAAATAATGTCTCATTGACAACTATGAAATTGAAAACTTACGTTTATATTAAACTAAAGTAATGTTGTTCAAAAATAGCTTACGCCCAACTCATCTATTCATCACATTATAATTATTACCTATGTTTTAAGTATGAATATATTTTTTTTTTTAATTTTTTATATTTACTTCCAGCCCTGATAGCAGGTATCAAATCTGCCATCTCTGATCTCAGGCATGGCCGAGCCATTTCTCCGGCGCAATGCCATGCCACCGTCAAGTCACTGTACAATTGGGTCAATGTGTCCGAGAGAACTGAAATTGTCTACGAGACTGTCACTCGAGAACGAAGCAAAACTGTGGATGAGATTTTGAAATGGTGAGGAAGTTTCCTAACACGTAGGGTATGTAGGTGTATTTTGGTTTAAGAGAAGAATATACTGTGAAAATAGGAATACACTAATGTAAACTTCACATGACTGTTATTTATGAAAATTGCGAGAGATATATTTTTTTTTAAATTTTTTTTTTTAAGTTGGGTTTAACGTCGCTTTCAACTGCCATGGTCATATCACGACGGGGGTTTTACCCTCCATTCGCAGGAAACTCACGAACCTGCTACTCACATTGACCTCACCCAGCCTGAGTGGGGCCGGGAAAAGCCAGCGTCACGAGAATTAGAATTTGAATGGTCACCCATCCAAGTCTTAACCTCGCTGGATGTCGCTTAACTTCGGTGTTCTGAAGGGAACCGGTGTATTCAACATGCCATCGACGCTGGCTCGAGAGATATTTTTAAAGTGTTTGTTTGAATCTAATCTTTATTTTGTACATATTGAAGCTTCAATATTTGACATCTTCCGAGATAATTCTACCTTTTATACAGAGATAGCTCAGACACTCTATTTTCTACAATAGATATGAGAAAAAATCAATTGATTCTTCTATTTATTAGATATGATAGAAAATTGAAATGTAATAATATGAAGTTGTTCAGGTTAAACCCTCACATTTTTTTCACCATTCATTAATATCTATTTTCAGTCATTTATCCACCGGAGTCTTCCCATTTCTACTCGTCATAAGCCTCATGTATATCCTACTCAAACTTCTCGACTGGTGGTCTCCTAGAAAGGTGAGAACTATTGGAATTGTTTCCTAGGGCTAAATTAATGAGGGTTTTGTTATGAATAAGTCAAACTAAAAATTTGATATCACTTACACACTTACAGTTTGAAATTGACCATACTGACCACTGACTAACCCACCCTAACATCAGTCATTGTCCATTTATGTAAAGCCGTAGGCAAAACTAAATGGATGTAGAATTGTACATATATTGTATACATACTAGTGGTTCTGTGAACTGTAAACCTCACACAGATTCAACTATCGCATTATAAATGTTCAATCAAGCATGAGGACATCGAGACCTTTCATTCAAAAATTATCAACTGGCCCTAATTTTGGCCCTTTTTCAAAATTTTACCACAGTTTGGCCCCCTTAGCTTTCACGATCACTAAATTTCACAAATGAATTTATATTTTCTCAACAACTCTTTCAGAGCCTTGCTTTATTCAATAAAAATAGAAAAATCGTTTTCACTTTTCACCAAAACGACCCCTATTTGGCCTCGAGTGACCTATAGGTAAAATTCTAGGAACCTAGTGAACATGTATACAAAATTTCATCTATTTTGAAGATTCCGTTCGAGAGTTATCGCGGAACAGGCAGACAGACAAACGAAAGCCAAATCATCCAGTATGCAAGTTAAATCAGAACCTCACTGTGTTCGGTTAATTGTTTTTTTTTTTTAATGATCCTAACTCCTGAATTACTATGAATTAGTTTCTCATAGAGATAGAACTCCATGCTGAAAGGTAAAATATCTAATACAATGAAAAGATGTAGGACTTTCAATCACAGTGGAGCTGATATATTTGACTAGCATACAATTTAAAAAGTACATACATCGTTTAAGTAGAAGGAAAACATTTTGTTAGAATTAACAAGTACATGGTTTGATAGATGAATTACAAATGCGATCTTGTATTCACCAAAACAAAATCCCTCATGAAAATGCAATTTCCATTGTTTTAATTTTAAATATTATTTTTATCTACATCTTTATGATTCAACTTGGTTGACATTTTATCAAATTCGCAAGTTTAATGTTATATCCTACATATCCTTAAATAAAATACTACAATAATTGAAGGCAAAATTTTCAATAATAAGTTATAATAAAGTAGGCTAGGTACGACACTTTGAAAATTTCAATGAAATAACTGAACATACCAAGAAAAGATAAAATTAATTCTTAATATTTAAAAAATCAAACATTAACCGGGGAAAAAACATATTAAATCATTGTATCTCGATAGCAATAAAAAGTATACACAATATGAAATAATATTATTACAAACATTCTCTTACAAACTTAACAATATATGTCGAGTTGCATTATTGAAGCTAAAAATGAATGCACGATTGTGATTTTTTGTGTTACAACTGTTACATTGCCACAATAAGTATCAGTGTAGCACAGATCAGAAGCATTACAGAGTATGCACTTCTTTTCTATAAACTCACAATATGAAACATGTTATTCCGCCACTGTTTGCTAATCAATTTGTAGCCTCTCATTTTTCCTCACGAGGTATAAGTGTAAACCCTAGGCATCCAGTTTTCATACCTATGTTAAATTTCATGCATAACTATCAATTGTTGAGTTATGGAACACGAACTCTTCGTGACATACTGATTCATTGATTCAACGTACTTCAATGGTAGCTAGGCTAAGACGTGAAATTTAAACAATAAAATCTAAAAGAAAATTATTTACCCTAGCATGGAACACTTGGGCATCGCTTTAGTATTGTTGAGAGATATTTTGGTCATCTTTCGTCAAGAATCAGTGTATATATTATTTATATTGATACATGAGCTTTTCTTTCTGGTTTATCACAAACCAAACAAATTTCCCACCTTCACAAGATTTTCATTTTTTTGAAGCTAAGTATACCCTTATTATTTATGAAGGATATTATTTCGTAAAAATAAATACATGGAATCTTAAACTTAAAAAAAAACTTGGAAAATTTTATGAGCTTTCTCTTATTCCCCCACAGGACATTGACCTCGCACGAAACTTTAAGTATCCTGAGAATCTCCTTCAGTCTTCATGTCCTCTCCAAGGATCCGGGGATCACGACGGAAGCCCCTCAGTTCCGGAACATCAGGGAGCAGGCAGCACACGCGGGTCGGGTGAGTCAATACCTCTGGCTCACGAGAAAAGTTCACATCTGAATAGCACGGCAAGTAACGTCACATCTCACAATCACGTGGAAAGTAACGTCACATCTAACAATCACGTGGAAAGTAACGTCACATCTCACAATCACGTGGAAAGTAACGTCACATCTCACAATCACGTGGAAAGTAACGCAACATCAGAGCCTCGTGGAGGAAGTAACAAAACATCCGCGCTCACTTCACACCGTCCAACCTGTGAGAAACGAGTGTCATCAGCAAGACGGAAAAGTAAGCGATTCTAAGGGTGGCATTCGATCATAGACCCTTGTCAAGAAATAAATCCTCGTTAGAAGACAGCAAGATATATCTATAAAACAAAGATAAAGAGCTAGGTATTTGTGTTATTATGTCACAATTTTTAGTGGGTACATTGACATTACGAGAACTAATGATAATGCATCATATCTCCCAACCAACCATTATATTCCAATGTCAATCTCGTAATACTGCTACTGGTGGTTGCCTACTTTACAACTACCCCAATTGTCCTCACGAAGCTAGGGTAGGTCCTGGCAACCAAAGCACAGAGCCTGAGAAAATTCCGACCCCGCCGGGATTCAAACCCGGGTCATCTGGAGTGCAAGCCGAGCATGCTACCGCTAGACCAAGGTGACTACTGCAAGATATCTATGCTATGATGATTATTTACTAGTTGACATGGTGATTTTGAATCTAGTCAGCACTCTACCTCAAGTAGATACTGTGCATTACAGTAGGACTCAAATTATGAAACAGATTGGTTTACCTATTCACTATCACTTACACGGGAATTCCCTATTCCCTCTGGTGGGAATTTCAATCAATCACAGCGTACTTATATCAGCTGTTAAGTGATAGTGGCTTGGATTAACAAATCCTAGATATTTAATCCTGTTCCATAATTCAGCCCTAAAGCACACGAGCAAACATTTTTACAACCAATTTCACATTCAATTATGTGCCTCTTGAAATTTCCTTTGAAACCTATCCTCACTAGTTCCTCAAAAGAAATTTCGAAAATTCCTCTTCCTAAAATGTATGAAGGCAAGATCTTTTGAAAGCGATTTGTTACGCGAAAGTCGTACGATCGATTCGTCAGGTTCTTCGTCCTTCCTTTCTCAAAGAAATTCCACCATAAGATTCCAAAAAGAATAAACAATCTGTGATATTAGTTTAGTTTATTACTATCGTCTTTTTGCGATTATTAATTTATATGTACACATTTACATTATACGATTTATGTATGTAAATATTCTTTTTTAATTAAATTTGTTCCTTTATTTAACATCGATTGTACTCTAAAATATAAATAATTTCTGGAAAAATATATATACGAGTATGTATAATGGAAGTGTTCCAGTATAAACATTTTTTCTAAATCCAAGTTATGTTTGTTGTTTCCAGTGAATGTAGGGATAACACTACCAGACTAGCGCGTTAACCACTTGACTAACAGTGCAAATCCAACGCCCTTTCTGGAATGACCTAGAATATCTAGATGTTGAAGAAGCGATTCAAAAATCTATCCTCTAAAAAACTAAACAGTCTAAACAATATCCTACGTACAATACAGTTGAAAGGTATCTCTACCATACTCACACTAGGATAGATAGTTAACAGCGCTGATGAATATCACAACGAGCACAAATGAAATGGACAGGGTGCTTCCTCCTCCACATAACGTGATGTATTTCTCCTGAAAATGTTAACATTTTTGAATCATTTACTTCTTATAAATTTGTACAACTTGACCAATATCAGTAGCTCAATCCTTAAGACAGTAGACTTGCACCATGAAGATCAGGGGTTCAAGTCCCTAGCTTAGCAATTTCAGCAAGACTGGTTTGAATAATGTGTGACTCCCTCTTGTGATTAAGACAAATGTTATATGTTGGTAGAGCAAGTGGGTGAAGGAAATTCAATTTAAAAGCGCGACGGTTTTTTGGTTTTGGATAAAAGATGAAAGTCACAGATTCACTTCAACACGTCAGATAGAGAAGGTAAGTACAACGTACCGATAAGAGATTAGATTTATCACTGCTGAGCTCTTGGTTTTCTTTGGTTTGGTACCACGGGAACTCAGCTGATTTTGTCATTATCATATGATATAACTTTCACGAGGGGTTTTCGATGGCGCGTTCGTATTGCGCGGGCGTTTGAATTTAAAGGAATAGAATAAGGAAAAGGCACAACATATAACTTAGTCGAGCCCTAACAATTATGATTACCTAATTTGTACTTCTTGTAAAGTTTTCTCCATGAATCTCGCCTGCTTCAAATTTAGGGTGAAATTAATAGACAAAATCTATTGCTCAAGTCATTGCTAAGTGTCGGTTTTCCCCATATTACACAGTACGTAATCCGTGACTTGACGCCCTTAGTGTTGGTCCGAAAATTGAAAGTGAGCACACAAAATGGTATCGAGTTTTTATTTTTGGAGGAGACCAGGAGACTATTTGTGGTCTGTGTTGTAGCTTGTCCATCCCGTAGCATGCCTCCCCTCTGATGAGCGAGAAGTTACACAATAATTCCCATTTAGGTGCCTGGGGCAGCACGATCTTAAATCCCTGAGTTAAGATGAGAAGTTGATGTGATACGTACTGAACCTGATGAACTATTCACATAGAGTCACAGTTATAAAAGATCGAACACCTTGGATGAGGTTTGAAGTAGTCCCTATTCAAAGAAAGAGAAGACTTCGCCCGTCGATGGAACGTTGAATACACCGATTCTCGTTTTGTCACTGAAGTTAGGCAACGTCCCGCGAGGCTAGAACTTGAATGGATGACCATGCAAATTCAAATCCTCGTGATACAGGGATTACTGGGACTATTTCCGGCCCACTCAGGCTAAGTGAGGTTAATTTGAGTAGCTGTGTGAATTTCCAGTGAATAGAGGGTAAACACCTGTCGTGATATGACCATGCATTTGGAAGTGGCGTAAAACCCATTTTGTAAAGAAAGAGATTCACACATGTACATTGCCGGGTCCACACTAAGCGAACATTGTTAGCTAACAATGTTCGCAGTGTGGACCCGGCATTAGAAAATGTTTTTACGACTTGTTTGAAATAACATTGTTAGCTAACAATGTTCGCCGAGTGTGGACCCGGCAGACCCGGCATTATAAGAAAGGCTGACCTTAGGGTGTTGACTGAAGCAGCCCGACATGCGTCGCCGAGGCAACAGGTTGATGTAGTGTTTGTTGCAGGCGGGGTCCTGGGCGTTGTGGTCAGTCCTCAGATAGTGCTCGTACAGGAAGTGACTCTTGTCGTACTGGTTGATGCTGCGGTCATAGTTGATGCGGATGCTTTCTGATTCGGACCGGCGGTAGCAGCTCTGATAGAGGGTGTTCACGACTATGAGCAGGAGGTTCGTGTGGGGGATGCGCTTCACAAAGAAGGGTCTGAAAGTAAGAACAGTTGGTCTCCTTTGAATTAACTCCGTATCTCATGAAAGTAAATCATAGAGATCCCGGCGTGAACGACAGGCCTACCGCCGTGTTAAAGCACCGTTAAACCGGAAAAAAAAAAAAAAAAAAAATCATAGGGGTAATAATTACGTGTTCGTGAAATAGGTTTACCTATTACGTGGTGAAAGGATTGTGACGCTAGTTGGAGTAGTTGTGATATCACGAAAGCGATTAACACAAATATGATAACTTTCTTTCTTTTTCTTTCTGTTTTATAACTTGGCCCCTATAAGTTTAAGAGACTTTAACACGTAGACGACCGGGTGTACCACCGGTGGTACACGGGGTCGGATAGCCGTACTATCGCCGGTCCCACAAGAGAATTCACGAAAAACCATGCCGGTCGTCCAAGTGTTAAGCAACAAACGAAAAGACTCTCTCACCTGGTGCAGTTGATCTGCGAGTGAGAGGTGGAGTGGTAGCCCTCGGCAGCCAGATGCTGCAGCTGATACATGGTGGTGGCATTGTCGCAAGCCACAGGGATGTCAGAGGTCTCCACGTCCAGGGGGACCTTGCGGGGGCTGGTGTCGTCGTCGTAGTTCAGGTCCTGTTGGGCTGCCGAAACATGGGAAACGAACATGTATGACAAGAGTCATGTGCATGTTACGGACATATTCGATTTACGAGAAGTCACCGTGGCAGAGTAAGTTAGCGCGCTAGGCATTGCACGCACGGTGACCTGGGTTCGATCCCCAGCGGAGCAGGATTTTTTCTGCTCTGTTCTTGGGTGTTCGGGGTCCACTCATACCTCGTGAGGAAAAATGAGTGGTTACTTGTATGAGTAACGACCAGTGGCGGCATTACCAGAGTAAAAAGAAATTAATGTAATAGAATAATTCGAAAAGTACAGGAGGCTCTTAGTAATGCTGCGCTACCCACAAAAATTGTGAAGAGGCCTTGTGCTTCACCACAAATAAAACCATACATACATACATATTCGATTTACATGGACATAGATAGAAAACGAACATAATCAGATCATATGACAAGATTATTATGGATTTATTCGGATTATATGGCAAGAGATAAAAAAAACTCATACCCAAATCCTGCTCACTTTCACCCAACGTCCACTGTGTCCTTAAGTAAAAGACTTACCTATTATATCTTGAGCAATCACAAGGGATTGGGAGATAATCCAGAAGAATTGCAACACCAGCCACCTGGCTAGATTGTTGAAATGAGACATTGGCTGAAAAAAAAAAAAAAAAAAACAATCAAAAGAAACTCAAGTAGATTTGCCCGAGGAGGGTAGGAAATGTAGCTTTTGATATCTATTTATTTAGGTTCCCCCAAAAAATTCTCCATGGTACAAAAGTATTGAAACGTATTTTTTTTTTTTTTTTTTTTTTTTTTTTTATTAAGCTTTATTAGGAGGACAAACATGCAACATTATAAAATTAAGAAAAGATAGAAGAAAAAAGAACAAACAAATGACAAAATAAAAAAGAAAAGAAAATAACAATAATGTCCTACCTAAAGGGCGGGGTTATTGCCTGTGGCAATCTCTTCCACCCAACCCTTTTAAAAGCCTAACTAAAATAATTATAAGAGAGAGAAGAAACGAAAAAAAAAAAAAAAAAAAAAAAAAAAAATACAATAAAGAGATAAAAAAAAGAGAAACGAAAAGGAATAAAATATATACATGGAATAGGGGGAGATAGTGAAAAAAAAAGGGGGGGGGGGGTGTTAATTTTCCAAGAAATGTCTCTTCGTCAAGATCTTAAAAGCCAAGCGATGATAATGTATGAAATGATGAATGAAGATATGGTGGTGAAGCCTCCTTCATGATTCTCCATAGTAAGCACAAAGTCTGATGTTCTAACCTCTTATCAATTGGTAACCATTGAAGAATTTTCCGTGAAACATGGTCAAATTTCTTCAATCCAAAAATGTATCGAACACAATCATTTTGTAACGTTTGAAGTTTATGAAGAAGGTTCGCATTGATATTTGACATAGCAGTTCCAGCATATTCAATTAAAGGAAATATAAGAGATGTGCATAGGAGTTGCTTTGTCTTACGAGGCAGAAACTTTCGCAAACGTTTCAGGGAATGAAATTTTCTATACACTTTTTTACCAATATTAACAACTTGAGAATTCCACTTAAGATCTGCATCAAAAATTAACCCAAGATTTTTAACAGTAGATGATAAAGGAATAGTCTCCGAATTAAATATAATGGAAGGAATTTGGGACTGAGTGACCTGATGTAAAAGTGGTGGAGATCCTATTATAATGGATTGAAACTTTTTAGAATTTGGAATTATGCCATGGTTTAAAGTCCAGACCCTCAAAGCTTCAAGATCTTCATTCATCTTGAAAATTGCTTCGTTGATATTATCCACAGTAGTTTCAATGTAAAGTTGTAAGTCATCAGCATAAAGATGATAGGTACAGTATTTAAAAATGAAGGATATGTCATTAATGAATATTGAAAATAGTATCGGTCCTAATATACTGCCTTGAGGTACTCCAGCTACGATAGGTAGTAATCCAGAAGTTGAGTCTTGATTAAAAACGTACTGCTGACGACCCCGTAAATAGGTATTAAACCAATGAAGTACAATGGGAGAAAAATTGAAATGTTTTGAAAGTTTGGAAAGTAGAATGTCAAAATCAACCGAATCAAAAGCCTTACTAAAGTCTGAAAGTAACAAAATTGTGACTTTGGTACTATCCATACTTTTACGTATGTCATCAGTTACTTTAATCAGAGCAGTTGTAGTGCTGTGACCCGGTCGAAACCCAGATTGAAAAGGATTAAACAAATTATTTAAATTGGAAAAATTAATTATTTGACGATGAACTATTTTCTCAAGGACTTTTGATAATACTGGAAGAAGAGATTTATTTATTTATTTATTTATTTAAACAATAAACGGGCTTAATTGCCCTGTTCTAACTATTGTACAATATATTTCCCTAACTAATCCTAGTGAAAAATATATAAAATTCTATATCTATTTAGATTACATACAAAAGACAATATTACTATATTAGATCTAAAAAATAAGATAAAATGGGAAAAAATTAAAAGAACTGAGTTAATTTTTTTGTGTAATTCACGAATGAACAACGGAGTTGTGATAGAAGTGTTTGATCTCATTGGTGTTGTGGATAGAGAAAAGGTCAAGGTGCTCTCTTAACTTGTTGGCTGAACGCTGAAAGCGAATCATCGGGGAATTTTGGAGGTAATTAGAGCGAACATAAGGAGGTCTAAAAGGTAAAGTAGAGCGAGTCGTATATTGTGGAACATTTATGTTAATGGATGAAAGAAGATCTGGAGCGTCCAATACTGAGCTTAAGATTTTATGAAAGATAATCATATCGTACATGTCTCTTCTCATGTACAAAGGCAATAAGTCTAGCGACTTCTCCAGTGTATCGTAAGACTGATCTGGAGTTCTCATTTTGTACCCCAACGTTCTCAAAGCCTTACGTTGGATTCGTTCAATCCTACCAGAATGAAAATTATAAGAAGGGTTCCAAATGCTGGAGGCAAATTCTAATACCCCACGAACTAATGAACAGTATAGAATCTTGAATGAAAGAAAGTCTGGGAAATCTTTTGTTGATCTGGTAATAAAGCCTAGCATTCTAAAAGCTTTGGAACAAATGGCATCTATGTGTGGAACAAAAGATATTTGAGAATCAAAGACAACGCCAAGATCTCTAACAGAAAGTACTCTAGGGATAGTACTAGAATCAAGGGTATAATCATAAAGAATGGGATTTTTAGATCGAGTAAAGGAAATGACATTACACTTGGATGAATTGACATGAAGAAGATTAGCTTGAAACCATTGATTAAGTGAGAGAAGAGCACTTTGCAAAATTTCGCAGTCAGACGTGGAACGAACAGATCGGAAAAGTTTGAGATCATCGCAGAACAAGAGATATTTTACATCGTGCAGTGACAGACAGTCTTGAACATCATTAATGAAAAGAAGAAACAAAACAGGACCCATATGAGATCCTTGAGGAACTCCAGAACTTGCGAAGAAGGACTGGGATGTAGAAGAAGAAACACGAACCATGCATTTACGATTAGAGAGATAACTGGAGAACCAGAGAAGAAGAGAGCCTGAAATACCATAGCTAGAGAGTTTATCAAGAAGAATCCTGTGATTGACGCGGTCGAAAGCCTTAGTTAAGTCAAGATATAGAGAATCCACTTGGCTATTGACAGATATACTAGAAGAAATATAGTTTAAATAATTCAGAAGATTAGAAGAAACCGACTTGTTAGGCATGAATCCATGTTGATGTGGAATAATTAGACGAGTTAGTTGAGGAAAGAGTTTTTGAAGAACAATGGATTCAAAGAGTTTTGGAATCGTAGAAAGAATAGATATGGGTCGATAGCTAGTAATCAAGTTTTTGGGATTGTCCTTCTTGGGAACAGGAGTTACATAAGAAATTTTCCATGAAGACGGGAAAATACCTGAACTCAAGGATTCATTGAAGAGGAACCATAAAGGACCAGAAAGCGTATGGGCACAATATTTGAGAAAAATGGGAGGGATGCCATCAGGGCCCATACCTTTATGAATACTAAGAGACTGGAGTTTATTGAGAACATCATTGAAAGACAAATCACAAGAAGGAATGGAGTCATTAGATTCAAACTGAAATTCAGGAGAACAAAGAGGGACATTCATGAAGACAGAAGAAAAATGTTCTGCAAATAGGTTAGCTGAAGAAAGAGAACATGATGATTTAAGATCGCCATACGTTAGAACTTTGGGAAGAGATGATCCACCTTTAAGATTTCTTTGGAATTTCCAAAAATAGCGAGGATTCTCATGGATACTATTACTTACAGAAGAAATATATCCCCCAAAAAACACTTCGTGTAAAAATAGTCGTCAAGTGTTGGAATAGTTAAAAAGAACTGATATCAAAAACGTCAATTTTCTATGTTTCAAGGAATTATTTTTCACGTAATTAGTCACACAACAAAATAATACTCTTGAAAGAACCATGTTGTATAGTTACAGAACCACGTCCTTGACTACTGCACACTGTTTTGTTCTGAAATTTATGTGTAGTAATCTGCTAACAAAACAGTGTGCAGTAGTCAAGGACGTGGTTCTGTAACTATACAACATGGTTCTTTCAAGAGTATTATTTTGTTGTGTGACTAATTACGTGAAAAATAATTCCTTGAAACATAGAAAATTGACGTTTTTGATATCAGTTCTTTTTAACTATTCCAACACTTGACGACTATTTTTACACGAAGTGTTTTTTGGGGGATATCACTACTTTTTGATTTAATTGATTCTCCTCAATCGGTGATGCAAAAAGGGCGTAAATCGACTTACGCCCTTTTTCCATCAAGCCCCGCAAACAAAAAACAAACTTTAGAAAGATGCTGAGAGAAAATTTAAAGTACTTTCGGAAGAGAGGAGAAATCTTGAGATAACAAGTGTGATCCTTTCAGTGACACTAAATAGCGCTGAGCAATTTTCTGGATCTTTTCAAATTTTGAAACCCACTGCTAGATTCACTAACAGAATTTTTACCCCGTTTCAGTATTGTTGGCAATAATTAGAGATGGGTAATACCGAGTATTTCATAGAACCGGTACTTCAGTAATCGATTACATAAAAGTACCGAGTATTTACCCAGGTTCTTTTGTACTTGGTTTTTGAGATTCTGAGAGCGGATGTAAATGGAATAGTGGATTCGAGTAATTACGAGTCATAAAACTTGGAAGGGCGACACATTTTTTTTTTACGTTTTTAGACCTAAATGACATTTTTTCTCGAAATTTGTCGCAACGACCTATCAATTCAAAGCCAGAAAGTTTTAAGCAAGGGTTTGAGCTTTCAATTGACATATCGATCGCGAATTTCTGATGAGCCGTTCTTGAGCTACGCCAGGTAAGGTAAAAAAATGGATGGGTAACACGTAAAATATTGCGACCTAAATGACATTTTTTTTTAATTTGAAGTGACATATCAACTCAAAGTGAGAAAGTTTTAGGCAAGGGTCTGAGCTTTCTTTTGACATATCGATCTCAAAATTCTGATGAGCCCTTCTTGAGCTATGCCGGGTAAGGACAAAAACTGGATTGTGACACAATTTTTTTCTCACATTTTTACTTTTCTGTGCGGTGTGGTGTGAATGTGGTATGTGTGTGTTGTGTGTGTGTGTGTGTGTGTGGTGTGGTTTGGTGTGGTATGTGTGGTGTGGTATGTGTCGTGTGTGTTTTTGTGTGATGTGAGTGTATGATGTGTGTGTGTGTTGTGTGTGGTGGTGTGGTGTGGTGTGGTGTGTGTGTGTGTGTGTGTGTGTGGTGTGAGTGTGTGGTGTGAGTGTATGGTGTGAGTGTGTGGTGTGAGTGTGTGGTGTGATTGTGTGGTGTGGTGTGTGTGTGTGGTGTGTGTTTTTGTGTGATGTGAGTGTATGATGTGTGATGTGTGTGGTGGTGTGGTGTGGTGTGTTGTGTGTGTGATGGGCTGGCGAAGCGGTGGGTGTAAACCGCTAGTGTTTCAATAAATTAGGGGTTTCCAATGAAACCCTTACAATTAACACTGCGACCAAATTAGATTTATTGTGACCAGTTGATTCTATTTGGTTTTAAACGTCCTGACTGAGATAGTCAGGACGGGGGTTTTACCCTCCATTCGCTGGGAATCGTACCAGCTACCCACATTAACCTCACTAAGAGTGGGTAGGGCCGGAAATGCGAGCCTCACGTGTTTGGATGAAACAGAATTTTCGTCGAAAAGTCTGCCCCAACCGAGAGTTGAACTCGGGAACTCTGGACTTCGGGCAGTAGTCACAATCATTAAGCCACGGAGGCTGGTTAGATATAAATTTAATAATTATTAATTAATAGGCAAACATGTATCCATGAAACATACCCTGAAAATTTCAGCTCGATTGGACAAAATATGCAACTTATATCACGTTACATACATAGTATAGGTAGACCGATAGTTAGATTGTGACATATCAATGTTGATCGAGTTAAACCATACTCACTTCATTCGAAGTTAAACCGTCATAGGAGGTTGACTCAAACTAGTAAGTACTGTTTTTTTTCTCACGAGATATAAAAGAAAACCGGCCATCCAAAGTACAGAGTAAAAATTCTACCTAGCCGGGATTCGAACCCAGGTCACCTTGCAAAGTTTGTGTTTTACCTGCACCAGTCGACGATCACAGAGACTACTCTGTGATCGTCGACTAATATCATTTTATCATTATTTTATTGTAATATTTATTTTGATCTACATTAATCAATATTCTGCCTCTTACTGGCCAATATTTATACTTTTCTAATAATATCAGAGGCACGCTTCCTCTCAGTAGTGAGTTTGAAGAAATGTTTTACCTCTGAAATATAATTATGATTGTTATGATAATATTATCGTGATGTAGAAATCTTTGAACGAATTTAGAGGACGTTATTATTCCTATTCTGATAAAACAGTCTGCTGGCAGCTTGGATGAAGCAAAGACGATTATATTCCACCCATATTTTAAGTTGTATGTGAGGCGAAGATTTTTTGTTACTCTCATAAATCTAAATTCAGTTTTTTTTCTTTTTATGTCTCACACTGTCGCTGATTTTTCTAAAATTTTATTTACATCGTATTATAATTCTGCGTAATTAGATCTGTAGAAAGAACCTTCAGTCATCAACTTGGGATAACTAGGCGTGGCTCCAGGGTTCATTATAGATATTCCTTTAGAGGGCTTTAAAGACTTTTCTACTTGTTTCAACCATCTGAAATGAAGTGATCTTATTCCCTTTGACTAGACCTTTCTAAAAACACCAGAAATACATCTCTAGGATAACAATAGACGGCTCTGGGCTCCAAAATAAGTATACCTTTCAAAGGCCCTAACTCAAGTTTAGTCCAGTGTAATACTTTGGTTATATTTTTATATTTTTTCCTATGGTAAGGCCTTTCGAAAAATACCAGAATCGCAGCTCCAAGATAACCAGGGGCGGCTCTGTGCAACTTTCCGGTTTTATTTTAGAAGGCTATATCTCCTATCCTATAAAAAATAAATACTTGAAACTATAAAAGGTATGCAGAAATAAAAATTCCCTATCCAAAAACGTAGCTCACGTCTTTCCACGACAAGCGCACATTGCTGTACCCTTGACAGAAAATTGGTCTGAAGAAAAAAAAAACCTGTATGAATATTTTCATGAAACTCAAGATTTTCGGCGTGGCCAGAAAACGACTTTAACTGTACGTAGGAACCTCGCGCTTTCGTGAAACACGATCTATTTTCGCGTCTCATTACGAATTTGAAATAAAAAGTGATAAAAGTTAGCGGGAAGTGGGCGAAAACAATAAAACAAAATACATATAAACTCTGTTTCGTGTTAATATAGGCCGGTGGGCTGGCGCTACTTGACGAGCGCTCGCCTCCCGGCGAGCTTGATGAAGAGTAACAGTTTTTAGCGGAAGACTTACACAAAGAACGAAGATGAGAAAATTGGCGATAGAGGTTAGGATTACCAGAAGACTTATACAACCTGTGAACAGTTTTTTTCTCAATGATAAGAGATTTTAGATGAGATGTGTACCATATGGGAAATGAATCTTTTTTTAAATGAATTTGAGGGACAAAGACCTTAATGATATTAGTGACAAAGTCATTGAAACGAGTAACATTGTCTTCAACATTAGAACAACTGAGATAAGAAGGCCAGTCGAAAGAAGAGAAGATTTTATTGATGAAAGCGTATGGAGCTTTACGAAAATTAAACCCTGAGAATTCATTGTCTGATACCACCTCAAGATCGAAGGAGAAAGAAATAGCAAGAGGAGGATGCTGGGAGTCAATGGCAAGGAAAGAATCGGTTTCCTCCACGAAACAATCGCCAGACGAAGAAGAAGAACAAAAAACAAGATCAAGGAACCTACCAATGTGATTGGGAACGAAATTCAATTGAACGAAGTCGAGATAAGAGGTCTGATCTAGAAGTATGCATCCGCGCGGAGTTGGGCTGCTAGGGAGAACACCTGGAGACCAAGACAACTCGGGTAGATTATAGTCACCAACAATAAGAAATGTGTCATTAGGATATAGAGATGAAATACGTTCAGCCTCATCAAAATGAGAAGAGAAAAACTCAGGTGGCGAGGAAGGAGGAATATAGACAACACCCAAAACAATACTTCTCTTGATTCTACATCTAGTATTTATAGTGACACGTATGAAAGCCTGTTCATAACCATGAGAGTAATGGGAAATTAAAGAAGAAGCAAAGATGTCACGAACAGCCAAGAGAACTCCACCACCAGACTTTTTTGAAGTGTTGTCGAGGTTTCTATCACATCTGAAAATGGAGAAATCAATGAAACCTATTTCTGATGAAAAGTGGGAGGAAGCAAGATTGGTCTCTGTAAAAATGAAAATATCATAATCATTAAGCGGTAATGTAGCTCGTGTTAGATCAAGCTTACTACGCAGACCATTAACATTTTGGTAAAAGATAGACAATTTTTTAGTATTATTGCTGACACTATTAGAATCTGGAATAGAGATATAGGCCTAAAATTGTTTAATCCTGTTGGTTTGGAATTTTTGGGCAAGGGAAGAACACGACCAATTTTCCATTGTGTAGGAAAGTTACCCGAAGAAAGTGAATTATTAATAATGTGGGTTAAAGGGATCACAATGAAATCCAGAATAATTTTCAGAAACTTAATTGAAAGACCATCATAACCAGATGCATTAGACTTTATGCTACTGAGAGCATGTCTAACATCTTGACAAGAAATCTCATCAAAACTAAACTCTGGATGTGTTGGGTTGGGTTGTCTCAGAATAGAATCAATCACATTCAGCTTGTGTGTTGGATTGATGTTAACAGGAGGTGTAACAAAAAAAGTATTGAGATCATCCAAACTAAACCGAGGATCAAGATGTTTAGTTGAAGAATCCACATTAATACCAAGACTTCTTAAAAATTGCCAAAGTGATTTCTCATCACGACAAGAAGCTATCCCCTCAGATATATAAAGCTCTCGTGCATCACGAACAGATCGAGTACAACGATTCCTTAAAATTTTAAATTTATCAAAATGATGTTGAGAGCGGGAATGCTTGTACTTAACAAATGCGCGATCTCTTTGCTTCATGAGCTTAAATATCTCAGGTGTGAGCCACTGTGTAGGTGGGTATTTTACTTTGGCATTTTTAAGCGGAGCATGCTTGTTCAGAAGGGAAGATATCATATTAGTAAATTCTCCAACTTTGGCATCTACATCATTCAGTTGAGTTAAACAATTCCAATTACACCTTTCTGCATCTCTCATCAAATTATCAACATTCATATTACGAAAATCCCTGAACCTGATTTTTCTAAGAGAATATTTAACTCTACCTAATTGGTAGGCCATAAAGATTAAATCATGATGTGAAAAACCAGGCGCGGAGATTTGTCCGTAATACTGAACTTTATTAGATGACTTAACAATTGCCAAATCTAGCAAACTCTGGTAGTTATCTAAATAAAAAGTAGGGTTAGAAGGCAAAATAAATAAACCAACAGATTTTACTAGATCCTTGAATCTTTTAGATAAAATATTATTTATGTCAAGATTGCAATTAAAGTCACCCATAATTATGACATCATCATAGAAAGACAGATAGGTACTAAGGAGAGTATGTAGGTCATCAGAGTAGGCAACTCTGATGACCTACATAGAGTAGGAATAACTAATAATGTACGAATGTATGGTGTAAGAGTGAATCAATCGTATTGAACACAAATTTACCTCACATCGGTCGTTCCTCAATGAAAACTCTCTGCTAACTAGTTTTGACAGAACCGCAGGACTTAAAACACATTTTCCTAGTGCAAAGTGCGAAGGGAATTGAGCGCTGGAGGAAAATCCCCAATATATGAGACTGTAGCTTAGGATGCTGTTTGTTGTTGTTGCTGTTGTTTTATCAGCTTGTCTGTAGCTGGGAGAAGTGATGGTCTCCAGCCTACTTAAGTGGAAAAGTTGGCTCGTTTTGAACCACATATTTCTATGTGCAATCAACCATCGTGAGAACTTGAGCTTTCTCTTCATAAGCCATTAAACCTTAGGAAACTTCAAGCCAGCCTGAATTGTTAAGATTGGCAAGTCTGTTCTCTGTTTATAGTTCACTAGCGAGACACTGGTCTTCTCCCTGTTTATCGTCCCCGGTTGGCTAGTCCATTCTTTGTTTATAGTTAACTAGCAAGACACTGGTCTTCTCCCTGTTTAACGTCCCCCCAGTTAGAAGGTGGACTTGAAAACTCTACTTAACACTTAGACGACGGGGTGTACCACCGGTGGTACACGCGTGTCTGTACGGAATGGACCGGGTGTACCACCGGTGGTACACGCGTGTACTACGCCTGTGAATAGCCTAAACATCGCCGGTCCCACGGGAGAATTCACTAAAAACATGCCGGTTGTCTATGTGTTAATCAAATGTCCCATCGTGTTGCTGTTAGCGACAATGCAAAGCAAAGGGAAACTCACATTGGACATGAAGGTGGCAGAGCTGGTGGTGTTGATGTGCTTGTAGCACATGGCCTGGTAGTCGAACATCCGGATCTTCCGGAAGATGTTCTTCAGGACCATCGACTCCATGATGGCGCCCTCCATCTCGCCGAAGAAGAGACCCGTGTGCTCATTCTCCTCGGAGATGATGACGTAGCCATTGCCATCGATGACGTAACAGTCCAGCGCGTCCGAGCTGCAAGACTCCAGGCAGTCGCGACACTGAACCCAGAGAAAAGGTGCAGAACATGTTTTTTTTTTTTTTAATACCGTTAGGCATTGTATATTTTACGGTACATGGCCAATTTAAAATTTACAACATCAACAAAATATAAGATTTTTTTTCCTCTTTTTCTTTCTACAGACACAAACAAATTAACAACAATTAACGCAAACGAAATACATAAGTCAAAATACATATTACTTCATGTATTCACTGTAATACTTTTTGAAAATAAATAATAAGGTTTAAAACAAGACTCCAGGCAGTCTCGACACTGAACCCAGAGAAAAGGTGCAGAACATATTATTATTATTATTTAACTCTTTATTGGTCAACTACATACATTCAATAAAGTAGGACATGCTAAAAAGAAAAAAAAAAGAAAAAATTGAATATGTAGTGAACCAAGGGGCGAGGTTAAAGCCTGTGGCTTTCTCTTCCACCGAACCCCAATGCTTTTTGAAAATGAATAATAAATTTTAAAACAAGACTCCAGGGAGCCTGGACACTGAAACCAAGGGAAAGGTTGTTGTTTTTTTTTTAATTTGGGTTTAACATCGATTTCAACTACAAGGTCCTATCACAACGAAGACGTTTTACCGTCTATTCGCTGGAAACTCAAGAACCAGCAACTCAAATCAACCTCACCCAGGAATAGCCAGCATCACAAAGGTTCAAAATCGAATGGTGGCCCAAATTTGAATGGACAAACGACCAAGTTCGATGAACTTTCAGTTTAGAACTCACCGTTTTGGACGTAAAGTCGAAGAACCTCGCCCGCAGCGCAGCATGGGAGAGCTTCAGCCCCACAACTGAGCCAGGAGCCTCGTGTCCTCCGTCCTTGGTGAATATAGAGTGCGTGGCCGTCACTTGAAAGTCGTGGGACTGTAAGCCTGGATGGAAAATAAGTTTTTTTTTTTTTTTTTGTTGTTATCCTTGTTTATTTGAGTCTGAATTTGAGTTTGTTTCATCTGACAGTTCCTATCCATTTACCCATCATATTGACCTGGATATTCTTATTATTATTTATGATGTTTTAGTAGTTGCATCTAAGTTTGCAAAAGAGATGCCCAGCCTGGTCAACGCTCTTCATCTCTGTTTGGGATGTTGGGGTCTAGGGAATGTTTTTCCCTACGGAAAATAAGTTACCGATGACAATGGTATTCATACATACATCTTGTGCCCTCCTATAGGTACACGCTTGAAATACACCACCACCTCAATGGGAAGTAGTGTGTCACTTTTCATCCATCAGAGGAGAAGCATACTACGGGACAGGCAAGATACAGACCACAAGCGTTTAGAGTAGCTGCTTTTTCAGGACTACGAAGTGAAAAAAAGCTGTGAAACACTCATCTTTTTAAATAAAAAAATAATAATAAGGAGGGAAGATAGACTCACCCACTTTATGAGGCACGGAAAAGACAAAGGCTTCCGGATTGAGATGGTGTTGCAACACTGCACTCTTGTACCAGTTCTCTTCCAAAGCTAGCTGATCTGTCTCGCCGAACTGCCTGGAACAATCAGCAGATTCACAGCTGTATTTCTGACTCAAGTATTGGTTCATTTCTAACCTTAATGAGCAATTCAATCCAAATATTGTTGTGGTGGCGCGGCGTGGGCGCGTGGAAATATTCTGGTTCAGTAAATAATAGTTTCACTTATGTCTGTTTGTATGTTGGATAGTTGTTAACTCAGCAATTCCTAGCTCATCCTTGTCCGTTGTACTGTATTTATCTGAATGATTTTTCTTGTATTTCTTGTACCAAATTTAATACAAAATATATATTTGAGTATGTTTTAAAAAAAAAAAAAAAAAAAAAAAAATTCATGCGGGACCGAAGATAGTGAGGACTTCTTCTTTCTATATTTGAAGCCTTTTAAAACCCGTGAAAATCGGTCATATGTATAGTATAAATGGTTTTGTTTGCTGATTCTAGACTCAACATTCTGTCTTTCACATTTATTATGGCTCTGAGAATAGATGGTTTATTGAATTGGTCGACTGGTGATCTGTGTAACATATTTTGCGACTGAAGACATCCACTAAAAAGACATAATTTCTGGAAAGGTTCTTTTATTTTGAAATTTTGTCCTGTGTCAGATATCATCCTTTAAATTACACTAGACACCCACCCAAAGGAAGTATCTGAAAAGGTGCTTTAATCTCTATACATATATAAAACAGAAAAAAGGACTACCTACCTATGTTTGTTTGTTTGTTTGTCCGGAGTTGTTGAGCCAAAACGGTAAGAGATAGCGAAAAATGTCTCAGAGTTGACCCCCCCAAAACCATTATCGCTTTGTCCTGAAAAATTATAAAAAGTTCAAAAAGGCATTGCTGTCCATCAGTACGGCCATGCCTTATTAAATTTGAAATTTAGTCCCGTTGCAATGCACGGGCAAACGGCTAGCCTTGTATAAAATCTCATCCTCAGGACTTACTCTTCTCCGAAGGGCGGGTCCTTGATGTACTGCCACCTTGTGAGTCCACCCTGAGTGGCCACAAACCGCAGAGAGGCGTTGTACTTCTCCACTAGCTCCACCCTGAAATCAGGATCATACATCCGGGTAAACTATTATTATTTATTATTGAACTCTTTATTGGTCAACTACATACATTCAACAAAATAGGACATGCTAAAAAATAAAAAATAGAATATGTAGTGAACCAAGGGGCGAGGTTAAAGCCTGTGGCTTTCTCTTCCACCGAACCCCATACTAATGATCAGACATACAGGTAAACCAAGATTAAATAATGTGGGTAGAATTAGGTATGTACCAATTTTCTGATTGATTACAAATCAAATAAAATGTTTACACCTGAACATCACATCGTAATAAAAATCTCATTACATGTGAAATATGAATTATGTAGGTACCATTTTTCTGATTAATTACAAATCAAATGAAATGTTTACACCTGAACAATCACAATCACGTCGTATAAAAATCTCATTACATGTGAAATATGTATTGGTATAGTTTTTGAACATTTCAAAACAAAAAACGTCGAGTCTATCCCGGTAGCAAGGCTTCAGACTGGTATACTCACTCTAGTCTACTCTTGGCATACTCACTCTAGTCTACTCTTGGCCTACTCACTCTAGTCTACTCTTGGCATACTCACTCTAGTCTACTCTTGGCATACTCACTCTAGTCTACTCTTGGCATACTCACTCTAGTCTACTATTGGCATACTCACTCTAGTCTACTCTTGGCCGCCCATTTCGCCGTCCTGTAGGAACCCTCCGTAGCTTTCGCATCAAACACCAGCAGTTGCATCAGCTCCTTATCGCAGAAGAATTCGTGCTCGTCTATGTGTCTGCTCTTGCAGGAATCTGGAATCAGGTTCGAATACTTAGGGTCGAATTATGAAAATTATTTATTTATTTAAATCACAAACGGGCGGACCCTGTACTAACTAAATTACAATATTTACTTACCCTAACTAATAAGCATTTAAAAAAATATAGAATAATTAATATTAACTTAATTTAACTTACACTAAACTGAGAACGCTGCACGCAAAAAGCACTTGAAATACTCAAGGATAAAAGACAATTATAGCTTTCTTGCGTTCTCAGTTGAAACGTTGGGTCCTTGGGCAGCTGAGTCGATTTCATTTCTAAAAAAGATTGGCTCTGCCCTTCGGCGCGTTTCTGGTGATTCTCGCTCGCATCAGTTCCTGATACAAAAAATATCACAGGCCATCCAAAGGGGCAATAGCTCGAGCATCAGAGGCACGCTTCCTCTCGGTAGTGAGATGGAAGAAATATTTTACCTTTGAAATATAAGTATAAGCATAAGTAAAATAGGAAACTTACACTAACTATCAAATTGCACTAAAACTAACAAGTGAAATGCATACTTAACCAGTACAGAAATCTAATAAAACCCACAAGAAGAATAATAGAGGGAAGTGAATTTGATAAGGAATAGAATTGGGAAAGAAAGAGAAAGTTAACTAGATTATATAACAGTAAAGTAAATTATACAACAGAGAAGTAAGCTTTGAGAAAATCAAAAGAGGATTAGATTTCATCTCTAAGTGACACTACATCCCTTGAGGAAAATTCCTCTGGTCGTTAACCTGTCATCAGGCGCGGCCGGTGCTAAGGAGCTGCAGAAGTGCAGCACAGCACCCCTAGACTAGAAAGAAAAGGAGAGGATTTTCTCAAGTCCTAGCTCGTACACAATGAAAATTATCACACATTTCTAGAGTAATCATTGCATAATTATTATATGATTGGCATGGTAAAGAAACTCTAACTCTTGAGATACCGAAAGAACGACTCTATCAATCACATTTTAGACCAGTTTACGTGGCAGTAGGTACCCCAAAGTCCCCAAAAAAGTTTTTCCCACCGTCCGCGCCTGCCTGTTATATAAACTTTTTTTTTTTTTTAAAAAAGGTAAGTGTGCCCCGGAACCGCTTTCGCATTACTTCAGGGCACTTACCTTTACATCCATGCCATTCCGGAAACAGAAAATTTCGGTCAGAAATTTCCGCTCCGGCCGGGATTCGAACCCGCAACCTCCGGGTCAGTAACCAATGCTCTTAACCACTGAGCCACGGAGGTCGGCGAATAAACTGTTGTATAAACTTAGAAACGAAGGGCGGAATTAATAGACGTTTTTGTAATACCTCTGTGGCGCTAAGTCACCGATTGCGTACTGTGTAAGATAGGGAAAACCGACACTTACCAACGACTTAAGTTATTGATGTTGTCTATTAATTCCGCCCTAAATCACCCCGCCCACTCACAGTTGGTACTCCGGAAGGCGTCGTATCGGTCATTGTCCTTCATGTCCTCAGGCGGGTACTGCTCGTACCACTTCCAGCCCGGCATGGACATCTTCTCCAGGAAGTGGATCATCTTGGCCTCTTTGCTCTCGAAGAAGGTTTTCGACTCCCAGTGGTAGTCGCAGTAGACCCTGGGGGGACAGGAAGGATGGGTTGAGGCATTTGCAATTTGGAAATATAATAGTCTGGTTGGGGGACTTTAAACAGGGAGTAGACCAGCAGTCTGGCTGGGGGACTATAAACAGGGAGTAGACCAGCAGTCTGGCTGGGGGACTTTAAACATTATTATTAAACATTTTGGATCAAGTTTTATTTACAAATAACATAGAATATATACATACATAGAAATTAAAATTAACAAAACAAAACTTGATCAAGGGCGGTGCTAATGCCAACGGCATTCTCTTCCAAACAGGGAGTCGGCTTGGTTCTGGGGGCCCTTGTCAATTATTAGCCTCCTTGTAAAGACAGTGGTAGAAGTGCTGAGTCATTTCTCCACTGTCTGGCTACCATCGTTCACGATGACGCCATCCTATGATGAATATGTATGCATGATTTTATTTGTGGTGAAGTACAAGGACTCTTCACATTTTTTGTGGATAGCGCAGCATTATTAAGAGCCTTCTTCAGTTTTCTAATTCTATTACATTAATTTCTTTTTACAATTTTAATGCCGCCACTGGTCGTTACTCATACAAGGAACTACTCTTTTTTCCTCACGAGGTATGAGAAATTATAATATTCTTAACATTAGATTTTTTTTTTAAATCAGAAATCAATTTTCCAATGAAAAAAAACTCCTCATTTATACGTATGTAAAAAACAGTTTTCATATTTGTGTTACTCAATATAACGTAAACTCGTTTTATTTAAATTTTTGCTGAACTTGGAACTTGAACCTCCGCTCCGTATACGAGTCCACCGCCTTATCAATCAATTTATCTACTGAAGTGCGTTCTCCTCATTCATGTATTTTCCTCGACCCTCCTAGTTGATAGACTTACCAATCGGGATGAATTTTCCAGTTTCCTTTGAAATAGCTAACGAGTGGGACTCCTAGAAGAAAAAAGCAGATCAATTACATGCTGGTAATTAAAATAACTTTTTTTCTCTCTTGAAGCACTTTAACAAGGTCTTATGCCTGTCGTTCGTGCTGGTTCCGTGTTGTGTATCTTTGAAATGATTAGCATAGAATAGTTTTGCAACTAGGAGAACTCGGTCTTGAAGTCTTAAATAGACTTGTGGTAATACATAAGCAGTGTACCTACTTATCTGATCTTTTTTTTTCTTCTGGTTTTAACGTCGCTTTCAACTGCATGGTCATATCACGACGGGGGTGTTACCCTCCATTCGCAGGAAACTCACAAACCTGCTACCCACATTAACCTCACCCAGCCTGGGTTGGGCCGGAATGCCAGCATCACGAAGTCTTCACCTCGCTGGACGTTGCTTAACTTCGGTGATCCAATGAGAACCGGTGCATTTAACGCGCCATCGACGCTGGCTATCTGGTCTTGGTCGACAGTGTAAATAAAGTAAGTCAGCGTCGCAGTCGATGACACAATGAACGCACGAGTCTCGTTCTGTGACTGATGTCCAGTTACTTCGATGGGTGACCAACTGACCATTCAAATTCGAACTTTCGTGATGTCGGCTGTTTCCGGCCAAAACTTATCAGGGTTAGGTTGATGTGAGTACCTAGCTGATTCGTGATTTCCTTGTCTGGGTGAGGGTTGATGTGAGTACCTAGCTGATTCGTGATTTCCTTGTCTGGGTGAGGTTGATGTGAGTACCTAGCTGGTTCGTGATTTCCTTGTCTGGGTGAGGTGAATGTGAGTACCTAGCTGGTTCGTGATTTCCTTGTCTATGTGAGGTTGATGTGAGTACCTAGCTGGTTCGTGATTTCCTTGTCTGGGTGAGTTTGATGTGAGTACCTAGCTGGTTCGTGATTTCCTTGTCTGGGTGAGGTTGATGTGAGTACCTAGCTGGTTTGTGATTTCCTTGTCTGGGTGAGGTTGATGTGAGTACCTAGCTGGTTTGTGATTTCCTTGTCTGGGTGAGGTTGATGTGAGTACCTAGCTGGTTTGTGATTTCCTTGTCTGGGTGAGGTTGATGTGAGTACCTAGCTGGTTTGTGATTTCCTTGTCTGGGTGAGGTTGATGTGAGTACCTAGCTGGTTCGTGATTTCCTTGTCTGGGTGAGTTTGATGTGAGTACCTAGCTGGTTCGTGATTTCCTTGTCTGGGTGAGGTTGATGTGAGTACCTAGCTGGTTTGTGATTTCCTTGTCTGGGTGAGGTTGATGTGAGTACCTAGCTGGTTCGTGATTTCCTTGTCTGGGTGAGTTTGATGTGAGTACCTAGCTGGTTTGTGATTTCCTTGTCTGGGTGAGGTTGATGTGAGTACCTAGCTGGTTCGTGATTTCCTTGTCTGGGTGAGGTTGATGTGAGTACCTAGCTGGTTCGTGATTTCCTTGTCTGGGTGAGGTTGATGTGAGTACCTAGCTGGTTTGTGATTTCCTTGTCTGGGTGAGGTTGATGTGAGTACCTAGCTGGTTTGTGATTTCCTTGTCTGGGTGAGGTTGATGTGAGTACCTAACTGGTTCGTGATTTCCTTGTCTGGGTGAGTTTGATGTGAGTACCTAGCTGGTTCGTGATTTCCTTGTCTGGGTGAGGTGAATGTGAGTACCTAGCTGGTTCGTGATTTCCTTGTCTGGGTGAGTTTGATGTGAGTACCTAGCTGGTTCGTGATTTCCTTGTCTGGGTGAGGTGAATGTGAGTACCTAGCTGGTTCGTGATTTCCTTGTCTGGGTGAGGTTGATGTGAGTACCTAGCTGGTTCGTGATTTCCTTGTCTGGGTGAGTTTGATGTGAGTACCTAGCTGGTTCGTGATTTCCTTGTCTGGGTGAGGTTGATGTGAGTACCTAGCTGGTTCCTGAGTTTCCAGTGACTGGTGAAGCCCCCGTCTCGAATGACCTATGTAGATGCCGACCTCCGTGGCTCAGTGGTTAAGAGCATTCATTGGTTGCTGACCCGGAGGTTGCGGGTTCGAATCCCGGCCGGAGCGGAAAATTCTAACCGAGTTTTCCGTTTCCGGAACGGCATGGATGTAAAGGTAAAGTGCCCTGAAGTAATGCGAAAGCGGTTCCAGGGCGAAATTACCTTTTTAAAAAAAAAAAAAACTACAAAAAAGGTAATTCATCTAAATTAACGAGTCACTTCTCACCCATCTGGATTGACTTCTTGATCTCATCCCCCGCCTTGATCCAGAAGCTGCCGTAGATGTCCGGCAGGGCTAAACCCATGGAGAATGGGGTGTTCGCCAGGGGGCGTAGTAGTAATGGCGTTTCTCACTGCCGACTCTTCTCTGCAAACAAAAAACAAATACAGCGTCTACAGTAGTTGCTGTTTCATGTCTACAAAAAAGACTGTGAAACATGCATCTCACGACACAAGGACCATACTTCATAGGCGTGGCCCTTAGTGTGAGATGACGACAGCCAAAAGAAACTAGCATAAGTTCAATTAAAAATATTATGAATTATGTGAACTGTCATTGTTATATATATTTGAACCATTTACTTGTCATGTATTAAATAAATAAATAAAATAAACATTCATAAAAAATGCTGTCAGAGCTACTTTTGGTACTACAGCAAGCCCTGAAGTTCTGTTCATTGCGAAAGCTCAGTAGCTCAATCGGCGACTCGTAACTTAGAGATACTTTGGAGGACTTTACCCGAGGCACGGTCCTGTATTTATTTTTTCAAATCCTATTCTACACAATGAGGCATTGTCGCACATCGTTAGGGCATGACTTTGGCGCCACCGACAGACAAGTCCGGCAAAATTGAGATTAAATTGTGAGGTGAGTTTGGACACATCGCGATTGCGAATAAAAAAAAATATGAAAAGCGAGCGTTGATGGCGGATTGAAGACTTTGAAGTGAATCTTTTTCGATGCTGGCATTCCAGCTCAACCAGGCTGGGTAAGTTTAATGTGTGTAGCTGGGTTCTGAGTTTCCTGCGAATAGAGGGTAACAAACCTGTCGAGATATGACCATGCAGTTGAAAACGACTTTGAACCCAATTATTAATAAAAAAGAAAAAAAAATGAAAACTACAATTTATATTTTATCTATTGATATATTCTGGAAGCTAACCACTCACCATGTCATCATAATGGAACTTGATGGCTAAGTTCTGCATCTTCCCCTCCTTGTGCTGGATCATCTCCTCCCGTAGCTTGAGAATGTCCTTGCTGGGCTGTCTAGGTATGGTGACGTTGTCATCTAAGAGCTCTATCTCTGTCAGATCCACGCTGTTGTAGTTCTCCTTCAAGTGGCCATCTTTCTGGAGATGGGAAATGTAAAGTGAGGGTTGATTCTGTTGTTGTCATGTCTCTTTCTTTGTATGGGGCGTTCTTCACACCTCGGCCGAGGTGTTTGATTGAACATAGTGAGGGTGAAAAAATATTTCAGTCATTAGTTTTCCAGTGGCTGCTGATTCATGGTTAAAAAATGAAAAAATGCCATGACTCATATTAAAATAATAATGACAATTGATATTTATGGATGATACCAGCCTCCGTGACGGAACGGTTGTAACTACTACTCGTGGTCCAGATCTCCTGCAAATTTTTCGCACAGATAATTCTGGTACCTCCGAACACATGAGATTTCCGGCATTTCCGACCCTACTTAGGCTGGGTGGATATCTGGTACAATTGCTAGCGAATGAAGGGTAAAACCCCCGTCCTAATCAGGACGTTAAATCAAATAGAATCGTTGGCGTTCGGAAGGGCATACAGCCTTAAAAAATGTGCCACAACCATTCATTCAACATCAACCATGGTTGAACAATGCCGACCCCAAGTAGGTTTGCGAAAAGGCAAAGTGAAATAAGAAGAAGAAGATAACTATGGATATTATGATTTTATTTTTTAAATGTCACGACTAAGCTCAGCTCATGATGATCACCAAGAGGCGTTCCTTCACTACACATAAGTATTATAAACTCACCCAGCCTGACATGAAACCATCTAATAGCTAACTCACCACGGGTCTGAGGTCAGGATGTAGCAGCACGTAGCCGTTGTTTGTTATAATGAAGGCGTATCCATTGACTCCGATCTGGAACATACACGTGAGTCATAATTATAACCGACCTCACTAGCTAGAAAATTGGGCTAAATGTACTTAAAATATATAGATTTGATTTGATTCGTCACTGCTACTAATAAGGTCTTTCAGAATTGAAAAATTCCATAGTTGAATTGTAGAAAGAATCTTCTTGCCGGGTTACTCTAATCATAGCGTATTCTCAGACTAAAATATATGAGCCTAGTGAGTCATCCCCTGAGGGTGACATTACATACCTTGTAAGGCATGGTCAATTTCAGGAAGTCCGATATATCCACGTCCGTCCCTGCAACTCCCAGAATATCTGCCCGTGTTGTCTGTAAGGTGGAAATCAAAATAATCATGAGGCATGAAGATAATTTATTAATTTTATTAGCAATAATTAATTTATTAATTTTATTTATTTATCTAATGTTTCTACGGGTAATAACCATTTTTACGTTAAGAAAGTCCCTACGTAAAAAAAAAAAAAAAAAAAAAAATCAATTGAACAAAATATAAAACGACTGGTTAATGATTAGTGAGCTTGATGGTTAATGATAATATGAGATGTTTACTTATCCAGTAGGACTCAAAAGTCTCATTATTCCAGAAATGAAATTGTTATGTGGTCCAATTCTAAATCTCGCCTAACGTATATTCCATCTTTGCTGGGGTTTCTTGTAAATTTCGGAGTGGGGGGGTCTCCCTGGCTGCGCCACTGGGAGTGAGTCGTAGTGGAGTGATTAAAACTTCTCTTTTCCTTCAAAATAAAACTCATTTCTTACCTCATTGTTACTGTTGATTTTCTTATCATAGGCTGGGACCGACACTGAAGTGAGCATCCGGTATTTCTGAAATCCAGATGACTCGCTGCCGTTCTTTTGCTGAAAAAACCAGTCGGTAAGTCAGATTGAAATACTGTAGCCAGTAGCTACCAGGAGAGATAGGTACTAGTGGCTTTTGGGACCCTGTGATTGGTGCTGTCTTGAGCTGCTTTGGCCTCAATCGAGAAAGCACTCTCATAATCCTCATATCTTCTCTTCGAACGTCAAAATATGTTCAAATAAACCAATCAAATTGTGTTGTTTGGCAGTCGAAAGGCATATTTGGGGATTATGTGAATGAAAAACCTTTTTGAAATAAAGCTCTACTCGTCACAACCTCAGTAAATTTAAAGTAAGGTTGAGGTGCTTCTGTACCGGGGAGATTCTGAAGCTGGCTAATTGCTCAAAGCAAGCTTAGACATTCTATCAGTTACAGCTCTTCATGGAGCCTAGCATGAGCTCGCCATTTGGTGAAATTTTTGATATTACTTCCGAGAAATTTCTAATAATAGAAATTTAATAAAGAAGTATTGTGTTTGTTTTTGCAAAAAAAAAAAAATAATAATATTTTTTTCTGTTGTTCTGCTTGAAATTTATCAACCTCGAAATTATATTTCTTTATGCCTAAAATTCATCATAAACCTCCATTTCCAACTAACGCTAAACATTTTCATGTAAAAACTTCATTACTATCAATATTATTTTATTTTCTAATAGAAATCATTTTTCTTAAGTGCTGCCTACTTTCGGGGAAATGTTCTATATTATATGGATGTTTTCAAAAGGAAAAAAAACCATACTTCATTTAATTAAAATGTAATTTTAATATAACTAGAAGGTGAAACTCTCACTAGAGGGGTACCTATTGATACTGACATCATATTACTTGGAATCTCTGGAATAACAAATGCAGAGGGGTTAATGACTCTACTCAGGCGGTTAAAATAGTGAGGGAGGGGACACATAGATGAACTTTCACGGAATTCTTGCAGCTATTGTCTACAAGGGTCGCTTCATTCGACAACGTCACAAATAAATATTTCCTGTTACAAGGTAATGTTACAAGACTCACTTATTCTGGTATTAAAGCAGTGCTTCAGGAGCAAAGAGATTATTGTACTTGTACCTTGTACCATGATAATAATAATATATGGTACAAATAATGATACAAAATTCTTGTAATACAGCAATGCTAAAAGACTTTTAATTATTGTATCAACAAAGCAGTGCTAGAGCAGTAATGAGATTATTGTTCGTTGTACCATGATGATGGTACAAAATTCTTTCAATCCTTGTAACATAGAAACGTTACAAGACACTGATTGTTTAACGTAGATAACAATACGAAGTTTTTTTGATTCTTGTTACAGAGAAATATTACAAGTCTTTGTAGAAAACATATGGTTTCATTGTTCGAAGACATGATACAAGAGTCTTGTAAAAAAGTTCAAGCAGTTTTACAAATCATTTGATTCCTGTACCAAGATAACGGTACAATGGGATCTTTCAATATATTTGTAACAAAATTGATTTTTGTTATAAGCTCACAAAAATATAACTGACTCGAATTAAATTCTAATACCAGAGGGATAGCAAAGGAATGTTTTGATTTTTGTCATAATGCAATGGGTCTACAAGGTACTCAATGATATGCTTGACACAAACTGTTATCTACTATACATGAAGGTTCGTGCATCGTAGATTCTGACAGTTATATACATGGTATGGTGGAGGTTCCTTCAATTAAACGGCACAAAATAAGTTCGATCCATACATAACTGAAATAGTGTCAATATCTTCCCAATAAATTGATAACTGAAAAATTGATTTTTTATTTTTATTTTCAATCGATTGAATTTCTTCCTTATTTTCCTTTACATGTTTTTTTTTTTTTCTTTCTTTTTCTATTTGGTCAAGATTGAGTTTATTGCCGTTCGTCTTATCAACAATCAAGCCAAATGTGTTTATTACAAAGAAGAAAAAAAGCAGTTACAATATGGATCAGACTTGGCGGGGAGGGGGGGGGGGGACACAAGTGCAAAGGTTGGTGGGGGACACACATGCAGACCTTGGTCACGTATTGGATGTATTTACTATCCTCTCTAGACTGACTGGAAAACTCAGTCTTATAGAACAAGTGGCTATTAAGTTCCGCCATCGACTCCTCATGCTTCATGGAATCGATCAACGGGGCGTCGAAAGTTGTGTCCTGCAAAATACGTCGGGGTGACTCCTCAGTGGAATTGAACATGGGGAGATGGGTATCTTAGTTCCGAATACAGAGATATTATAAAGGTACACCATCAAATGTATTTTTCAAAAATGAAACGAAAATGAATAAAATAGCATAATAATATATTTATTTATGAACAAATTAAAAAAAAAAAAAAAAAAAAATACGTTGCATCAGAAGAAATTTAAAACTATGTTGACAGTCCAAAAAACCAATCGTATACAGTCATTGGTGGCAATTCAAGCACGATGCCAACGAAATAAAAAAGACAAAAAAATGGATGCTTGAAAAAGACAAAGAGAGTTGCGTTAAAAGTTTCAATAGCACCTCAGGGTTTTCCCTTAAATTCGTGCATCTAAAGTACCTGTTGAAGATTCGTGGTTAATCTTCTAGATTCCGGAGACCCATAATTTATCATTTCATATTATGTACCTAAATATCAGAATGAAGTTAATGCGGGCAAATAATTTACCAAAAATGATGGCCCTCTTGAGTTTGAGAGAAATGAAGATGCTAGTTGTGTTACAGCTACTCTTGCATGACTTACCGTGATGTCAGCAAACAGATGGGTCCAGGAGGTGGGATGTTGCTCTGATTGAAGCACCAGAGGGCGTGCCATGACAGGGATGTACTTGAGAACATCTTCCCTGACCTCTACCAGAGTGTGGATATGCACGTAGTAGCCTGGAGGACAGGTATATGATTCTATATTATGGTAGTCAAATCACCCAGAAAAACATTGTTGGCTTGGACAAGTTGTGAATACAATCGAACTTGGATATAAGAGATCTCAATGGACCGGGAAATATTACTCTTATAAAGATTTTCCTTATAGGACCTACAAATTGTTCTCTTTATATCGAGGTTTCTCTTATATCCAGGTTTGACTTTATTAGTCATACACTATTATTTAATAGAATAGAAGATTTTATTTTTTCAATTTTTATAAACTTTCAAATATTAACATCCCCGCCCCATCTTCACATTCAACACCCCGCACTTTCTTTCTCATCCCCCTTATTGATACAGCTCTGATTATTGACATCTGGACTTTGACCCTCAACCATCCTAGTGTTTGGGAATAGAATTGTTTATTACAATGGTAATATGTACACATTACACACCTTAGGATCCTAGATTATTTTTCAATCAGTTTCGAACGATGGACTCAGTTATTTTATTTGTGTGTAATTAATGCTTATCATGATTAATCACGATGTGCTGTCACAATTACTCAAACTCAAACAATCTTTGCTGAACTCAGGACTCGACCAACCGACCTCCGCTTAAAAGTCCGCCATCTTATCGATGGACTCACAGTAATGTCAGTTTTTTTAATTTTCTAAATTGTCTATATAATAGCACTAGCAGTGCGTTTAGACAATGTATGAAAAAAATAAACATACAATGACGGACTGACCCCATCAAAACTCATCACAGCTATGTATTCCACAGTCTGACTTACCCCTATTCAAGCAAGCCATCCACTGAATCTCCCGCACATTTGTCACCTCCTTCCCGACCAGAAACGTAAACACCCGAACTGGAATCCTTTCCTCGGTTCCCGAATCATTCATCCGATTGTACGCCTGGAACACTTCCGTCAAGTTGCCTGGGACGCTGTCGGTTACCAACATGATTGCCTGGTTGCATATCTTCTCCGGGCAAGACTTGACCTCACGGTACTGTTGAAGAGAAAGATTAATTAGAATCTCGTATGGTGACCAACTTTTGATTTAAAAAATAGGGGAGGTGTGGGACGGTTGAGACACTAGGAGGGTTGAGACAATCCATTTTGAGCCGGTACCATTCCTAATGTGCCCATGAGCTCACTGCGTAATAGGTAATTACTTAAAGAATAATTATTATTCTTTATCAAATGGTCCGCCATTTGCGTAACATTCTTAGAATGAGGCATGTCTATTTTTTCGTAAATTATAATTTTCAAAATTTCAATATCAAAAGTAAAAAAAAAAATACAACGATTTTTTTTTTTTTTTTTTTTTTTTTATGTGTATTTTTCTGTTTTCACGGGATATAGATTAATGTATGAAATCAGTATTTTGTAGTGTATTATTTTTTGTAGAAAAGATGATGTTAAGTGTTTTCATTAATAGTTTATTAGTTTTTGTTCTCAAATAGGTCGTACTGGGAGAGTTGAGACGGGAGCGTTGAGACACTGACTTGCAGAGTTTTATAGTGTCTCAACCCTCCCAAAGCTCTTTTGGTATATTCAATTGTATATTCGTGATGGCTATTTACGTCACTATTCAGGCTGGGTGAGGTTAGTTTGAGTAGCAAGTTTGTAAGTTTCCTGAGAATGGAGGGTAATATCCTCATCATGAAATTACCATGCAGTTGAAAGCCACGTAAAGGCCAAATAAAAAAAATCAAGTGTACCTACATTTTAACTTTAATTTCATCTAAATTAGATTTTAAAATGCCTCAGACTTAAAATGGGTTTCATGAAAAAGCATCCGAGTCTTTTCCTTATTTTATATTTTATTAACCATGATAATAAATACCAACTTTTTTATATTAAAATTTTGATATAAAGTTCCTTTATTTTACATACATTTAACTTATGTCTCAACCCTCACTAGAGGTGTCTCATCCCTCCCGGTCAAAAGGAGGGATGAGACAAAAAAGTGAACCTAGTATTTGGTCAATAACATGCTGTGTTTTTTATTGTTTCTTTTAAATTTACTATCAAAAGAAAGCCAACAAAATTCTAAATCATCTCCGACAAACAATAATTAAAATAGGTATTCTAAAATAAAAAGAAAAAAAGAAGAAAAAAAACCGTTCCAACCCTCCCACACCTCCCCTCCCCTCGTAATATAATATATTTATTATTTATAAAAATTATAAAATATATTTCTATAAGTTTCTTCTTCTTTCACTTTGCTTTATCCAAACCTACTTGGGATTGGCACTGTTCAAACTCTTCCTCTTGATTGGTTCTAAGTGTTCTCACACCCCTAATTGGGATACTCCTCGTCTATTCCGTAAGATATCTGATATGTAAGGTGATAGGAAAAATACCCTGTTGTGTCTTTCCTATAAAAAAAAAATTACCTAATTTATTACCTTTTTCAAAACTTCAAAAGCTTTGACGAAGGCCTCACTAAAGTTGGCTTTTCCTTCTGGATACAATTCAACCACTGCTTCTTTGAACAAGTTGATGTTTTCTGGAGTAGCCTGAAAAGGAAGAATATAGTATCATTTTGTTTGATTTGGTAGCCGTTTTTCTTGATTTGGAAGCCTGACAGTCAAAATTCCTGACAATCAAGAAATGTTAATATAATGATCCAATAAAAATATGAAGATATTTATGTTTATTAGATGGCGCAATTTGTTAAATGGTTGGGACGAAAGCCAGCCTCACTGAGCGTTCCTTCACAGAAGGTCACTTTGGTCAGTACCTTAATACATAAATTGGCGTTACCGACCTGTCTAGTAACAGAGCTAAAATGTCAAAGCGCCTGCCTAATTGGAAAAAAATACATAACTGCCCTACTACATCAAAATCGACACTTTGGACAAAGAAAGAGCCCAGAAATTTAGTGCTTCCTGTGATTAGGGTTCAATACCCCTGGGGGTCCATTGTTAGTAAGTATATCAATACAATAACGTCATACCGATGGACGTGGAAATTAAAATCCAAATTAGAAGATATATGCAATATGCATTGAGAACACATTCTACTGTAGTGAGGACTTCCTTAAAATCAATATAGTTTGATATTTACTATTTTATTTACATAGATATTAATTTGTATTTTTTTTATTTTTTATTATTATTATTATTTATTTTTTTTGTCATATTAGATTTAAGTGACAGGTTGTTCAAATGTACTGTAATGTATTTGATATGAGCAAAAAAAAAAATCTATTCTATTCTATTCTATTCTAATGAGTATACCTGGACAAGCGAGTCATTCCCCAGACAAGGCACGATGGTGTCCGCCGTCAGGTTGAACTTGAAGATGTTGATGAAGTCGTTGTTGCTGAACGTCTGCAGCAAGCTGTGCACGACGAGCTGCGCAGTGGTGTTGCGCATGCCCGCCATGGAGCCAGAGTTGTCGATCAGAATGACCACGTCCTTGCTGCAGGTGGTCGCCTGGATGTACCACTGGCGGTTGCGACAGTCGAAGATCAGATCCTCGGCGGAGGCGTCTTCTGACTGTGTCATCCACTTGAGTGCTGGTGGAGAAATGAATAAAACAGGAGTCATCCATCGATGTAGTTATAAATGTTATCATATTTTGTGTTAATCTCAATTTTATTGTGATATTTCTGTCTGGCTGGGGGACTAAAAACAAGGTGTAGACCAGCAGTCTGGCTGGGGGACTATAAACAAGGAGTAGACCAGCATTGGCTTGGTTCTGGGGGCCCTTGTCAATTATTAGCCTCCTTGTAAAGACAGTGGTAGAAGTGCTGAGTCATTCCTCCACTGTCTGGCTACCATCTTTCACGATGACGCCACCCTATGATGATGATCAGAATAACTCAAACTCGCTTCACTGTTTTTTTTGTTTAACATAGGACTTGAACAACCGACCTCCCGAGTACAAGTCCGTCGCTTTATCGATCACGCTATTGAGTCCGATTGTATTTTGCAAATGTGCATAGCTCTTAGCACGATTTTTAAGTCTTCTTCATAACAGCTAATGAACGATTGTCTTCTTCTTTTTTCACTTTGTCTTTTCCCAAGCAAACTTCGGGTGTCGGGTCAGTATTTGACAACATCTTCCACATGATTGAGGACATTTGGTTCTTTGTGTGAGTTTTGTAATGAACGACTGTAGTTGTTTAAAGTTGAAAACTACTGACGATCGATTGAGTGAGCTTGAATATCTTAATACTCAACTATCTCAAGAAAATTATCCGAGCAAAATGTGCCAAATCATTTTTAATTGGTTTACTTCTAATAACTATAGGTTCATAATTGCTACTTAAGTTAGATAGTAGCTAGGTACACTCTTTGCCACGCAGATGAACGGCGACTAAAGTTTTTTCTCTGTAAACCATTTTATCTTGTGACATTACCTATACTAATGCAGGGAAAAAAACACTGCCAATTATGGACACAATACTTCCTCGTGATTGCTTCACATTGTAAACACGTGCCAATTTTGAGATTTTATAGAAAACTACTTGTATCTCCAAAACGGCTCAACTTATTTTCTTCAAATTTATTTTATATGGTAGATTATCGTTTTTTCTACAATCTGAATACCACAAAAAATTCTGTATCGGCAAGTCGTGGTCCTTATTTTTTTACTTTTTTGTCCAAAATTTCGGATTTTCTTAAATATCAAAGTCAAATTATAATTAATTAAATAATAAATATAAATAACCTATGTAAAACAATAATATGCATATTCTTACAAAATTTCATCGAAATCGGGTGTACCGTTCACGAGATATAAGCGTTTAAGTAAAAAAGTTAGTGGTCAGGCGCATGGTCTCTTTCACCCAGAACCGCTAGTACGAATTCGATGAATTTAAAATGGGACCATCTACAGAATGTTTCCTAGATGTGTGCAAAATTTCATCAAATCGGTCGAGTGGTTTCCAAGATTTGCGCGTTACAAGGAATCGTTTTAACAGACCGACAGACAGACCGACAGACGGACACAAAACCAAATTTACTCAGTAGGTTATGAAACGTCCAGAAATATGAAACAAATTGAAATCGGAGCAAAAAATATTTTTTTTTACAAAAACGAACACAATACTTCCGATTTCTAATATTAGAAATTTCTCGGAAGTAATAATGTACATACCTATCTGGTTTTATTAATTTATTGTGGACAGAGAGTGAAAGCAAACCTGGATAAGTCCGGAGGAATCCCTTGGAACTCCCAAAGTACTGCCACAGCAATGTAGGATCACTCAGGTAATTCTCCCTGAACACCTCGTCCAGACCTTCAGACCACATGAGGCCTGCCCGCACGTCCTCATCTGAGAGGACAAACAACATGGGGTACATCATCAATTATTGCTCGATAGATGGGACTTTACATCCAAATTATAATATATATAATATATAGTTAATTATTTTATACATAATTAACATGTTCAAGCAGGCTTCAGATATTCATCTGATTTTGTAATGTATTACGAGTATATATTTTGTGTAAATTTAATGTACAAATAAAAAAAGATTTTTTTACATCACACATTACATTACAATGTTTCAGGAGCAGGTATATGACTTTTCCACGCTCAATTTATATTTTGATGCCCGATTCTTAAGAGTGTTACTATTATTATTAATTATTACATTTCTTCCTATTATAGGGATATGCATGTATAATAGTTTGTACTTTGTACCTATCTATGATCAACTTGGACATGAAAGGAGCTTAGACATTGGATTTGGGCGTCCATATAATCCTCTCACCACGGTGATTTAGGTATCAATACCTATCTCACGGACACGGAATTATTATTATTATTATTATCATCAACTTACATCCCTCGTAGACATTGATGGGGATATGCACGACACTGTGGCCGGTGTTGACGGGGATGTTGAAGAAGTGCCGGTCTGGCTGCAGCACCATGTCCAGAATGGTGTTGGGAGGCTCATCCGTATCCGTGTCGACCTCTTGTTCCTCCGGCGGGCCCGCCACGTTATAGTAGGAGAACTCGGAGGTGCGGTGCTCCGTGTAGTTGAACCTCTCGGCCAGGTCTTCTGCCGCGTCCATGATACACTGGAAGTGGAGGGTGAAAATATACCCACTCTCACGAACAAGGAATATATTTACACTCTCTCTACGAGAACTCTTTAACACGTTCAACGCCGAGGCATTTTTGGGGTATGGCCTGAACGGGCCAAGCTGATTTCAGGCACTGTCAAAATTTGAGCTGAGGCCCAAATAAGGGTTTCACAGTAGTTTGAGCTGAATCCCGTATTTGGGTTTCACTTTTTTACTTGAACGAAAAAAGTACCCTGAAAGTATGAGGCCCACAGCAACAAGTGGGTGAATCCCATATATTATCACGGCCTGTCTAGTAATTGTCTGAATACCACATAATATATGGGATTCGCGGTGTTGAACGTGTTAAAGACCATTTCTGTCTGAAAATTTGCCATTAGCATGAAACTGAAAAATTGGAGAGAATGTCCATAGAATTTCCACACAAATACCAGCGTGAAATATTGTTTGCAAATTAATTACAACAAATGTCATTCCGTTTCAGCAAAAGAAGGGTTCAAAAGACAAACAAAAGCCCAGAAAGGAGAACAAAAACCTGTCGTCTGCAATCACATTTTTAACTTTTGTAAAATTCTCGGCGTGTTGAACTTTGGCGTAGCGGATAATTCAATTAGGAGGATTAAGCAGACCAGGCTTCAGCCTTGTCAAAAGCTCTCCTGCTAACTTCATCCAAATTGTTCCGTTTTCTTGTTTACTTTCAAGAATGAGGTAACCAGCTTACTTTGGCCTTATTTTACATGCTTCGATGTTTCTTCTTTAGAGTGTGTGAGGGACTTCCTCAAACGGATAAATATACATAAATATCTATCCTGTACGAGGAATATATTGCTGGTTCTCCATTGTCATCATATCAATCCCTCAAACCTTCTTGCTATTTCTACACGAGTAAAGCTGTTCGTGAACTTTGAGGGGCAGACATGTCAAAACCATCGTGTTTTCCGAACCTTGTTGTACAAAATGTCTAAAAAAGATTATAGTGAACACTATTAATTTATTTGTTGACATGACATGCGACTATAGCCGCTTGTCATAAACATTAGCAAAGTATTTCTGCCTAAGAAGTAGGAAATTATTATTACGGAGAGAGGTCATCTGAATGGGGTTGGAAATGTGCGTTTAGTGACGTATTGTTATAAAGCAAGTGCCACTTACACCCTTACCTCATATCCCTGATGATTCTCAACCCTCGAAATTGAATTTGAATGGAGAAATTTTATTGTATTTTCACTTTCTTGATCCTTTTTAACTGCTGCTGCTTGGACAAAGATTTTACACGTTGCTTGCTCTTACCAGGAAGCGAACACTATTTATAATATCTGTTCGCTTATCTGACGTCAGATTTATCACTATGAGTTTATCTGACGTCAATGAACCAAAATGTAAATCAATAGTCGGTCACCTATGACAGAACGATGCATATCTCGACCCTTGACTAGGAAGTGATATTGACAAGAATGGACATGGAGGGTTCAGTTTAAAGAAATAGGAGTTTTTCATTATTTAGAGAAAACTTTCATCCATCTCCAAAACAGATTCCATAATATATACTCGTATGTCACATTGTTGATGATGAAAAAATTCTTCTTACAATGCCTACAGGACACTGTTTGGAAAGAGTAAGGTGAGGAATCAAATATTTAACATTGACAGGTTGATTCGTGTATTGAACTTTTACATTCCGTGGAAAAGGAGAGTATTGAAAATGTGTAATTTTTTCTTTAGTGATCATTCACATTCACGAACCTTTACAATTTTTCGGGTGAGTCATCATATTATGATCATTAGTAGCAGCATATTGTAGAATTAGGGTTTGGTGAAAGAGACTGCCATATGCAATAACCCCGCTCTTTAGTATATATTTTATCTATGTCGTCTATTTTTTCCTGTTTATATTTATACTGTCAATTTTGTATATTAATGTTTACGATTATTTCTTTGTACATATTTATGTCCTTTTAATAAAGAGTTTAATAATAATAATTATAATTGATGATATTTTTATAAAACACGCATATCAGCCAGCGTGGCGACGATGACACTTAGACTACCCCAGTTCTATTAAGATGAGTGAAGTTAAAGAACATCCAGCAAGATGAAGACTTGATCTCTCAAATTTAATACTGACTATTTCCGGACCCGACTCGTGGAAAAAATCCAAACGTGAATTGTGAAAATTTCTTGTAAAAGCCGCTTCTAATGAACACACGAAGAAAGATAGTACAAATGTATTTAAGAACAACTTGTTGATGCATCACCCTGTATAATAATGAAGTGTACTAAAGCGGAAAGGGAATCTCTCTCGGAAACGGAAAACTGTTGATGAAAACTCGATTATTTTTCTTGACACATGTTTAAGATATTTTCTACAAAGGGTCTATTATTATGTTCTTATTTGGGTGTTATGCTGTCATAAGGAGAAGAATGATACGTTTTCTAGTATTGAAACTCATTTGACTTCGGACTAGAATTTGTTTTTCAAGTTGGTAGTCACATTGGTAAAAGACGCTAGGGTGGAGTGGCGATCCGTTAGTTCAGATCCCAGCCAATACATGAATACTTCCTGATTTGATGATCTATAACCATAACCACATAAAATGGCACTGAAATAACTGATGGAAATCATGGAGTAAAACACGGAACACAAAAGCCTAAAAATAATCTATAAAAGCCTTTGAAACTATGTTATTTATAAATTAATAAAATATGTACCGTCACACAGCAAAAATTTACCTCTAAAACATTTTAAGAGAGTTCTTAGTCAATGACTGCTTGTGTCTGTGAATTGGAAATCTATATTGAAATATGTATTAGAATGTTAGTACATTTTGATTCTAAAGTGTATTCTTAAACAAATAAAGACTACTCTGTTCTATGTATTCTTGTATTGTTCTGATATTCATGTACATCTAGTACAACTTCTTACTTTTCTGTTTATACTGATTAAAATAGAGAGGTTAGTTGAAGACATGGATATTCAGAACTATTACCTGTTGTCATCAACATGAGCAAATAAGCTCGAAACAGCTGGCCAGGTATGTTCTGATATTCATGTACATCTAGTACAACTTCTTACTTTTCTGTTTATACTGATGTACCGCCACCGCCAAACTTTTCCACTTACCATCACAGCATCCATTTTCTGCTTCAGCATTCGGTTGACATTCTCCACCATGGATTTCAGGACGGCCTCCCCATCCGTCTTCAGTACTCGGGCGTTTAATTGTTTGTAACGCTGGAATAAATAACATCAACCTTTCACTTCCCATCAGTGACTCTGATTTAATTTTTTTTTTTTTTTTTTTTTTAACGTTCAATTGAAATATTTCTCACAGTCACGCTGCGCAGCAATGGAAACTTTTGCTCGTACCCATCCTAAGAGGATTTAAAACTTGTAAATCTCAATTATAAGAAAACAAAAATAAATCTGATCGGTACGTAATATTCTCGTTTTTATTATTATTTTTTTTTTAAAATGTTTTCGGTCTTGATAATTTGATATTTAAAAATCCAATTGATTACGTGGTGTATTCTAATAAATTTAATAGCAAAAATTGTAGTTTTTAGAGAATTTTGACTTAGGCGGATTTTGGCGTTGAAGATATCAAAACATATGCAGCTTTTGAAGAGCTAAATATATTGAACAATATACCTAATTACCTATCTATTTAAGATATTTTTTTTTTTTATCAAGAAATGGTTCAAAGTCATCCCCTCATAACCAAAACCCAAATTCCAAGCGAACTTTGGCATAAAAGTAATTGGAACGTGGAGCCGCCAGTGGCGAAATTTTGACCGCCAGTTGATGGACTCGGACGTTAACTGAGAACCCCTCAGCCTAACATGTGAAACTCCATCTTCAAATAAATGAAAAAATCTTGAATCAATATCAAAATGAATCAAAAAAAAAAAATCAATATTCGAGCCTCTATGAGTGGAATGTTCACAAATTTGAAAGAATAGTGCTGGAATTTTTTTCTCAACGTTGCTAATAATTGTAGCGAAGAGACTATTTAACTGTTTTTGGTGTCATTCGTCGCAAAAAAGGCATTATGCGTCTTTTATAATTCAACAACCCCCCCCCCCCCCTCCCAAAAATATCAAATTTCGCGGTTTTTGACGGCGACGCAGTTTGCATAGGATTTTGGGAGTAGAAAATCATGCTTCTTACTATCAGTAGTCAGTCCTACTGTCAGCCCTAGTAATTTTTACCTGTGTGTTTGGTACCCGAGTAGTAGTTCTGTACTAAAATAGTAAACACCGGCTCATAGAGCCTCTTGAAGTGAACGGACCAACAGAAATACTATAAGGATTGTTATTTTTACAGTAGACTTAATTTTTGATATTAACTCGACAAGAATTGAGTCTTCTTCACGTAATAGTACAATGACGACTTACTTTCTTTTCCTTCAACTGTGGGGGATTCGGATAATTAAATACTATTATTCACGGACTTAAATAATAGTCTTTTATTATTTTTCTTCTTTGTGTAGGTAGGCACTTATTTACTACATCTTTATGAACCATGATCATTTTATCTCTTGCAAATAAATATTTGTATGTACAATTCAGGTACATACCTATCTATGTTAGAAATACCTGGTAACCTATGCACACTTAAAAACCTATTTTGTAGGTATAACTATGAGCCTTATAAGGCCTCAAATTAATTATCTTCTTGTCAAAATAATCACATAAATCAGTTAACTTCTGTATGTCACATTAATCGCATATTATTATCCACCTGTTTTGATAATAAAAAGAATTACCCTCAAAGGAGTGTGTATTTACGGAACAAAGTCCTATATGTATACAACAAGAACAAAATACCGCACATTACAGGTATAAAGAAATTAAAGATATCACAGACTAGGAAAGTTTTCCTTCTAGTGTCAGCGACAGGCACACTTTGGATGGTACTTACGTATTTGATATCGGTGAACTTGGTCACCGTCATACCAAGATTCCATAGCTCGTCTCCAAATTCTGTGGCCCATTTGGCAACTCTGTAATAAAAAACCAAAATAATCCACATAACTTAATTATTATTGGTGCGATTTGTTCTAAATTAGCAGTCCGGTTGTGGAATACCGACAAATGGAGGCAAGGAATCGCACAAACAATAGAAATGTTGGAATCCCGTGTAGTCAATTTTTTAAAACAGCCTTTGGAATGAATAAGGTTGTTTTAAAAAAATCCAAACGTTTTGATTGGATGGAAGAGCTTAACATTAGAGAATTACCAATGCCACGTAAAAAAATCAGGTCAATTTCACTTCTCCTTAAGAGAAAATATCCAAAAACCTGGCTATAAGAGAAAAAATCTTGCCGATCCACTGTATACCTCATACTAAAATAATATCTTAGTAATTATGTACCTACATTCCTTGGCTTCAGAAGAATTTTATAGACATTTCTAAACTCAAATTGATTTCTGATATGAAATAATGACACCTACTTAGAACCTACAGTTGGATGTGAATATAGAGAGAACGTATTTTTTTCTTTTTTTCTCTTAATGACTTTTATATGATGATATTTTCTAATACGTAGAGGTACATTTGATCCATTTTCTCTTATATCCAAGTTTGACCGTAGAATCGATGAAACTGCTACACACTAGAGTAGACATACTCAAAGTTCTACAAGGTAGGTACTCACATTTCATCCTCACGGGAAAAGTTGTACACCGGGCTAGAGCACAGAATCAGCAGCACACAGAACGAGACCGACATATACATGACGGTTCAGAAACAGTTGACAAAAGCGATCGGATCACTTCTTCATCTCTGTTACTTCATAATCAGTCACTCAAACTAGACAACTCTATATAATTTTATCTTCTGAAATTACGAAAAATTCATTTTAAATTTCGTTTGTTTATCTACAGGGAGAAGTAATGCCTCTAGCACACGTTCCTACGGTCTGATAACAAGGGAACGCCGTGTAGTACATGCCACTATGTCAATATTAGACGCTGCGAGTATTTTTAGAATATTCGAAATTGGCTCAATCTCTGAAAATTCGTACTTCTGTTTTTTCGTACTCACTCCCTCAGATGCATCCGTAGCGACTACACATTCGTATGGTGTAATATACTTACATATCTAACAATAAAGTGATTTACGAGCTTAAAAATATATGTATATATTTCATAAATGTAATTATTAGTGAATATCGGCTATTTATCGATAGGTCATAATTTTTTTATGTCAAACAATGTGTGGATTTATTTTTGTTAGTGCTAAAATTGATTTATTATTTTATATACGTATGCATAGCCTACAGTGTGCGTTACTTCCTGTTTTTGCAAGGCGGTTTATCGTCATTTCAAACATACGAGTAGGTAGGTATCTCTTGGGCTCGGAGCAATAGCATACTGCGCCACCCATGAAGCATGGGGAGATGGGGACTTGGCGAATATCGAATAATAAATGGAGAACCCCCTACAATTCCTATACATACAAGGTTCTCGTAAGATATCCGAGGTGAAGAAGACTTTGTGATGGTGGCATTCCGGCCCAACCCAGGCTGGGTGAGGTTAATGTGGGTAACAGGTTTGCGAATTTCCTGCGAGTGGAGGGTAACACCACCATCGTGATATGACCATACAGTTGAAATCGACGTTAAACCCAAATTTAAAAAAAAAATCCCTATATTAAACAAGGCAAAAGTGGTTGATATTTTTTATACAGGGGTTTGTTACTTGTTAGGTTTCCATTGTATGATTATTTATTTATTTAAGAAATCACATATTGTCAAAACAACTCACTGTGGTCACTGTGGCAGAGCGAGTTAGCGCGCTAGGCATTGCACACATGGTGACCTGGGTTCGATTCCCAGCGGGGGAGGATTTTTTCTGCTCTGTACTTGGATGTTCGGGGTCCACTCATACCTCGTGAGGAAAAATGAGTAGTTACTTGTATGAGTAACGACCAGTGGCGGCATTACCAGAGTAAAAAGAAATTAATGTAATAGAATAATTCGAAATGTAAAGGAGGCTCTTAGTAATGCTGCGCTACCCACAAAAATTGTGAAGAGGCCTTGTGCTTCACCACAAAGAAATTCGTACGTACATACATACATACATACAGTTGAAATCGACGTTAAACCCAAATTTAAAAAAAAAATCCCTATATTAAACAAGGCAAAAGTGGTTGATATTTTTTATACAGGGGTTTGTTACTTGTTAGGTTTCCATTGTATGATTATTTATTTATTTAAGAAATCACATATTGTCAAAACAACTCTCAAGTTTTATCTTTTTGAACCGTAAGTATTGTGTACAATAGTACACAATACTTAAAAGTACAAAAGATATTGTACTTCAAGGGGATTGTAATAAAAAAATGTAGAATGAAAATAAACCAACTTATTATTATTATTATTAATTATTATTGTACACATTGACGCTATACTGAAATTTATGGATAAAAAGAAGATAGTCACAAAATAGTTCAAATTAGCTCAAGCGGAAATTTAGGATGTGTACGGCGGAACTGACAAAAAGTTAAGGTGATTTGTAGGTACCTACTTTCAGTTGTACCTCTATTTAAGTAAAATGAAACTTAAATGAAAAGTTCATGGGAAATAAAAGAAAACTCTGAGATGGTAAACAGGTAAACAAATATACTTACCATATTGCACGAAACTTTTATGCATCTTGAAACTAGACGGCTCAAGAATTGGTGTACAAAAATTAAAAAAGTCATTGTTAAATGAAGGTGTAATTTGTATAATCTTTAACTTGTTATTTGTAGTATCCCTAGCAACATAATTATAAACAATTATCTAGCTATCTTATTTCTGTTGAAATGATATTCAATCAGTAGGTACTCAACTTACAAATTGAAATTTGTTCAAATTTTAATACAATACCTAGGATAAACAAAGAAAATACAAAATAGTTTTATTTTCGAAGATGGTAGATGTAGTCCAGAGAGGGATTGGGAGTCCCGAGAATACTGGATGAGTTCCTTCTCTGGATCGCCAAGGATACAATAGATATTCTATATTACAAAAATGGAATCCAAGGCCAGCTAATTTCTTACATGTTTTCTTTGATTTTATAATGACATTATAGTACTTCTATGAACTTAGATTGTTTAAAGTCCTGTTCTAGGTAACCTAGGAGTCACTAATACAACGAAACATTAATTTATATATTTTCAATATATTCTAGCAGCGGAGCAAACATAACTCCATAAAAAGCAACCCAGGCTTTTTACATCAATGTTATTTCAGCAGCTTTAATAAAGTTATTTGCTTTTGCATCAAACAGATCTTTGTTGTTTTTGTTTACTAAAATGGCTTGCACAGATAGAATGATATTGGATGTATGTTGACTACAAAGCCGTTCCTATCAAAATGCACTTCCTGAAAGCGTCTAGTTCAAATATTTGTTTCACATGCCTCACTCGGGAACACAATTCCATTTTTTCCCTCAAAATCTCGTCTCCTTCTTCTTCCATTATTTTTATATCTGTTATTGATTTAACAACAATTCGGTTGTCAAGATATTTCTCGTCTCATTTCATGTTTTTCCTTGAGTTTATTATGACGTCTACCTAGGGTTGAATGAGTGGATGGTCTTTCTCTGCTCTAATTTATTTGCAGAGGAAATGTTGCATCATCTTATGCATGGGGGACTGTATGCAGTTTGTGTCTTGTGTCATGTCATAAGGACATTTCAAATGAGCCTTCAAAGAGATGTCATAATATTTTCTAAACGAAAGCAGTACCAGGCCATTCCAGAGAAGTATGTCTGGATTGGCTACGTGGAAAACTGTGTGTGACATAAAAATATCCCCACAGAATGAGAATCGTACTTTTTTACGATTAGATATCTATTAGGTGTTCTTTTTAAATTCTATTCATATCAGAGACATCACAAGATTCACCAGAATGGACACTGAAGGATTTGAAGTAGTAATGAAAAATGTGATTCAAAGTGTTCGTTAGCGTCCATGAAAATGTATCAACTACCAATATCACTAAAGATACTTTTCCTATTAGACGTCTTACAGCCAGCCGTAGACAACTTCTTCAATGTGTTTTCGATGGGGTGACACTGCCTGGTGATGGCGTTGCGAGACGCAAGCCTTGCTTCCCGAGTCCCAGTCGCGGGGCTAGACGCGAATAAATAAATAAATAAATATGTAAAAAAATTGATTCTTCCAACCATATTAACTCTATCTACTTTTGATTTTATAGCTATAGTAAAAAAAAAAAAAAAAATTAACACATAGGTACTCTGAGTAGGTATTTATCTTTTATCCATAATTTAAGATTACCTACTTGGGTATTAAATTTTAACTCAATAGATCATAATAGTTGGAATCATGTTTGATTTCAATGTCCACATTGTCCAGTATTCACACATGCGAACTGGGCACATATTTGCCCAGTACGCAAATTTGCTGACGGCAGTTTGATAAGAAAAATATTATCAAGAGAAGAGAGCTCCCTCCACACTGACACTACCAGCACCTACTGATGGCCCATTCTTAATCCTTTTGTAAACACGTCGGTAAATCAGTCCGAATCCACTGTTTGTTTCAGTGACGTCTAAGATCGCGTGAAACATTAAAATATCAATTTCGCATTTTTGCTTGAAAAAAAAAAAAAAAAATCACGAGTATACGGAACATTTTTGGAGGGAAAATACCTATTAATTAAAAAGTTTTTAACCACTAATTATAAAAATCGTGACGCTCAAGAACGTATTCCAAAGGTAAGGTGTACTACTTTTTACTTCAAACTTCAATAAGTAAGTGTCAAAAAAGTAATTAATAATTTTACTGAAAACTTTATACCTACTGAATAGGTACTATGTTAAATATGTAAGTAGATATAAGTATAGTTGTTCAACTGAAACAGTCATGCTGTTTTATTTTGGAATTAAAGATGAACCAGCTATATATTAGAAACGAATAAGTATTTTGGCATCAGGTAATTTTCGTCTTAGCTTTGGTGGAAATCGAGCAAGCAAACTTTAAAAATGTCAGGGCAGGGCACTGTTTTTTTACCATTCCTTTTATCTCTGTCATTAATGATAAAGTTAGGTATCATAATATTTCTATTAATCAAAATCATTTAATCACTCAAACTAGCCTTACAAAATATTTTCTATACTTGGAACTCGAACCACCGACCCTCAGGTTACAAGTCCGCAGCCTTATCCATCGAGCTTCTGATGTTGGTTCCTTGTGTATATTATGTATGTCTCTTCAATTCGCAACCAAATTCACCTTACTTGCACCGCCGACAAAATGTGTCGGTGGTGCGGTTTGAGGGAAAATAATGAGTATCAACCAGACTGAAAGGGTATCATTAGATAACAGTGAGGTCCACCGCAATTTGGTTCGTATCATTCGGACACTGTTTCTTAAGATTTTAATCAAATTTCACAAAAAGCCTGTTCTCATAACCCATTGGTAGGTAGTCTTGATAGCTAACCCTAATACCCCTATAATAGAAGTGCTAGAGCAGATAATTAATTTTGGTCTCAATGGATCCGAAGGAAACCATGCCGATAGGTTGTACCCGTATATTTACTTAATTGTGAGTTTTAACCTCATTTAATTTAGTACAGGAGATACGGAAGTTATTGGTTCAAATTCTATTTCTAAATAAGTATTTACCATCGTTAATTAGATGCCTGCTTAAGAAATTGTTCAAAATCCCTGTTCTATAGTAAAAAAATTGTCTTGTATGGAACATTCTTTTCACTCCCTAACAAAAAAGAAATTTATCTGTATGAATCTCCAATAATACGTTCAATGGCTCAACATGCATGCCCAAGATTTGCTTAACATTTTTATAGGTATGCATATTGTACTAGTATAATATGTCGGTATGCATTATGCTATGCATGACACCTACTACCGGCAGATAAACAACTCTCTTGTTTTATGCCAAAGTACCTAAATAATATGGTATTGTACATAATATATAACGTTCTGAATAATATAACGTATGGAAGAAAACATATTGTATGGATGTATTATTTACATACATCATGAGTAGGTAATGACGTATGGACTTGGTCCTCATACAGTTTGACTCAGTGAATTCATGGTCAAGAGTCAAGGTAGGTAAGGCAGAGAGACCGAGAGATAAACGACCCAGACAAGACACTACGAACAGGTGTTTTTAATGTCCTCAAATTTGAAATAGGTTTGTCTCTGCAGGGCCGAATCTAGGGGTGGGGGCAGCGGGAATGGCTATCTAGGCGGCAGCGAATAACAGGTGTTGCCAAAGGTGCCCTTTAATCTTTGTTGTGTAGTTTTTGCCAAGGGCAACAGAAAGTGACAGTAGAACAGAAAGTGATCCGTCCTTGTGAATGAATATGTATGTCTCTTCAATTCGCATCCACTTTTACCTTACGTGCACCGTTTACACGGATGTAAACTGGTTACGTATGATAGAAAGCCGTACAGCGGCGACAAACTGTGTCGGAGGTACGGTCCCAAGCGTCCGAGAGAAAATGAACATCAGCCAGACTGAAAGTATATGGTGAGGTGGTCAGCAGTTTGTTTTGGAGAGTAAAAGCAAGAAGTAAAATACCAGAAATAATGATTAGGTATCTATAATATTACCAGGAAGAGTGTACTCTAACTGGGCCGGCTTACTGGGCAACTACACTCATCATCAAAAAATTCAGGGCAAGAAAAATTTCAAAGTTGAGGATTTTTTTAATTTTTTCTCTACATCCTGTAGTTTTGTGAATGACACGAAAAGAAAGGTAATTTTGTTGTCAAGCAGGATCTATGTTTAGTTTTAAAAAGGTTCCAATACTTAAAAATAGAAAAATAAAATACTGCAGAAGGTCTAAATTCCATGAAAACATCAATTTTCAAAATCTATGTATTTTACTTTTCACAAGGTATTTTTTCACACATGATTATGATTAGTATTTGGTGTTGCCACCTCTCGCTTCAATGACAGCCTACATTCTGTTTCTCATCGACAGAATAAGATTCCTCACGACTTCCTGAGGAATATCCTGCCATTCGTCAAGGAGTGCTTGTTTGAGCTCCCTGTGGTTCTGGGGGGGTGGTTTTCAAGCGCGGACCCGACGTTTTAACTCGTCCCATAGGTGTTCGATTGGATTCATGTCGGGGCTGTTGGCGGGCGAGTCCAGCGTGCGAATGCCAGCCTCCCGACTTGGTCTGGGAGGCTGGCAGTTTGAGAAATCGTGACATGTCGTCTGATGAGATCCAACAAGTGCTCTCGACAAATCATGACGTCAATGTAAGTTCGTCAACAGTTAGAAGACGGTTGAAGGAGAAAAATTTAAGGCCAAGAAGGAAAGCCACAGGCCCCAAACTCACCAGACGACACCGAGAACTGCGCTTGAGATTTGCACGAGAACACGTGAATTGGACAGATGAAGATTGGGGGCGTGTACTCTTCTCGGATGAGAGCCGGTGCTGCCTGTATTTCAATGACAGGCGGAAAAGAGTATACAGGAGGCCTGGAGAACGCTTCATCCCCTATTGCATCCAAGAAACTGTGATTTTGGCGGTGGTTCTTGCATGTTCTGGGCAGGGATTTCGTTGGAAAGAAAAACAAACCTCGTTATCATCAACTGTGGAGGTGAAGGTGGCACTTTGACTGCAGTTAGGTACATGGACGAGATAATTGAAGAGCATATTGTTCCCTATGCAGACCAAGTCGGCAACAATTTCATCCTTATGCAGTATAACGCCAGACCTCACATTGCACGCGTGGTTACAGATTTTCTTCGGGAGGCTGGCATTCGCACGCCGGACTGGCCCGCCAACAGCCCCGACATGAATCCAATCGAACACCTATGAGACGAGTTAAAACGTCGGGTCCGCGCTCGAAAACCACCCCCCCAGAACCACAGGGAGCTCAAACAAGCACTCCTTGACGAATGGCAGGATATTCCTCAGGAAGTCGTGAGGAATCTTATTCTGTCGATGAGAAACAGAATGCAGGCTGTCATTGAAGCGAGAGGTGGCAACACCAAATACTAAGCATAATCACGTTTGAAAAAATACCTTGTGAAAAGTAAAATACATTGATTTTGAAAGTTGATGTTTTCATGGAATTTAGACCTTCTGCAGTATTTTATTTTTCTATTTTTAGGTATTGGAACCTTTTTAAAACTAAACATAGATCCTGCTTGACAACAAAATTACCTTTCTTTTCGTGTCATTTACAAAACTACAGGATGTAGAGAAAAAAACAAAAAAATCCTCAACTTTGAAATTTTACTTGCCCCGAATTTTTTGATGATGAGTGTATTAGAGTAGACCAGGGTAGTTCAGTGACCACAATAGCATAAGTTTAGCTAATAATGGGGACAAAGATGCATGTGAATCACAAAAAGTGGTTCTCTCAAGAGCCTCTTTACACCTGAAAGAAATCTATGAAACAATTAACACAAAGTTACGCATACAAAAAAAAAAAAAAAAAAATTGAACTCTTTAGTGGAAGGTAACCACCGGGCGAGGTTAATTCTTAAAGCAATTTTTTAGCACCTAACCCTCCATTTACTACTCCATAAAAAATTACAAGAGGGAATCGTCATCCAAACAGAGCTCTGCAAACTGCAAACAATCAACCAGTTTATAGACTTTAAAGTCGCCCACAACATTTACCACAGCCACAATCAGAGCCACATACGGTCCTTCAACAGGAAGGGTCCACATTCCACATGCGGCCCTTCAACAGGAAAGGTCCACACTCCACATGCGGCTCTGATTGCACAACTAGATGCAGTTTGCTGAAGTTTGGTTCATGAGCCAGTCTGACGTTGGTTCGTTTTATTTTCTAGATGAGCAATGAAAGGATTTTTTTTTTATATATACAATGTTAATAATTCAAATAGGACGGAAACCCTACCTTCACAAACTTTTCGGTAGCGACCATTGTGAAGCACGGGTTAAGTAGCTTGTTTACAATATTTACTCAATAAATTTACCTCTAAAACGATAAATCCATGAAAGTCTACAAACAAATGTTGATCTTTTGTGATTCCACTAGTAAACAATGCATACAATGACAGTGGCAGCTAATGCTACAACGTGTACATTCGTCTGACAAGAAAGTTGTGACTAGAAATCCATCATGAGTTTCTTCTTATCTCAACATAAATTATTCAAATACATGTTACAAATGTTTTGTTTACTAAACAGTTGTTAGAAATCTGCTCGCGTACAGTATAAATTTCATTATTTGGTCATTTTTTATCGTTCGTGAAATCGCATAAATTGTTGAGTAGAAACTCAAACACAAGATTTGATTGAAATCGCAAGTGTTTTCGGTTTCGTTTCTTGGCACATGTCACCAGCTAGGTATTAGGTACTTGAGTCTGATTGGTAGGTATTAGGTATCTTATATAAAGATTAAAGAATAAGTTCTTTCTTTTGGTTTCACTCTAGCTGCTAGAGTAAAACGCTCTATCAAAAAAAAAACGGAATATAACCGCTTCCAATTTTCAATTAGAACATCTGATTTTCTTAATTACCTTCCTACAGGCTAGCTGTAAGGTACCTGAAACCTGTACCCCTTCCAGAAACTTTTTTCACTCTCCAAATCCCCGAATCTCCGTTTCAACCGTCACACAACGCACTCTGACTGGTTATTGCGTTCATATTAACCAATCAGAGTGCGTTGTGTGACAGTTGGAAGGGAGATTTGGATATTATGAGAGTGGAGAGTGTTTCTGGAACGGACTAATGGTTTATTCCAATAATTATTTTAGCTACTTGAAGGATAAGAGAGAGTGACGGTATCCTCACCCTCACTATCCACGCAATAAGAGTCAAATACCGACAGACTCACAAGTATTACCACACTTCACCCACAACAACGTACAATAGGTCTAAAGTAGGGTCAGAAGTCATTTTAATTATCTCGCATACGTTTACGTTGCGCCTTCTGAACTGCATTCACCATATTCCTCATGAGGGTGTTGAGTGAGTGGGAGTTGTATTTAGTAGTAAGAATGAGGAAAGAGTCCATTCATAAACATGGGATCATTATTACAGGGGACAAGAATTCCCTATTTATTACAGGATTGACATTAGATTCAACTCCTTTCATCAGTTTCTCTCCTATATATCTCACGGTTGTATGTTCGTCCATTAAAGATTGAACTTTTTCAATTGATCGTTTTCTAAAAAAAAAAAAAAAAAAAAAAAAAATGCTTATTCAATCTGTATGTCCGTGAGATAGGCATAGAAATTACCTGCATCTATTGGTGTTAAAAGGATTATAATATAAATCCCCCAAAAAATATTACTTCGTGACATAAAAAAAGTCCCGCCAAGTCGTTGCACAAAAATATTTCAGTTCCCAAATTCATTCCTCCCTTCCCAAAAAATAAATTAGTTATTATTGACCTCCCCCAAAAAAATATTGAAATCAATTTATGGCCCCGCTTTTTATTCATTCACCTAAGTGCAACAGTATACTTATTAATAGCCTCCCCTCTCTCTTTCTTCTAATGTCCTCTTTCTTTTGTTGCTTGTTGCATGTTGGAATGTTTCCTTTACAAACTCAGAACTTAAGTCTTATTTCCTTGCTCCTTTCACCGACTTGGGCTCTTGGCCGGAGTACCACTAACTGGGAATGATAAATATATGAATCTAATAGACAGTGCTATTTTTTAAGAATTAAAAAGAGATAATTTAACATAGTGGTTCTTATGGAGAACAGGAAAGGAGAAGTCTAGCCGACCGCGACCCAAGGATGCATTATCTGTATCTAAGTCGCAAAATATCTGCCACCAACGAGAATTGGACCATCAGATCAAGTCACGATTCAGGCTCATTTCCACAAGGATCACATGTTTAGATATGTCTACATTTATATATAATCTTAGAAAAGAACCAAGACATCAGTTCCTTTGGCTAAGAACGGACCTGCAGGGTGGTACTCCGCCAAGAGCCCAAGTCGGTGAAAGGAGCAAGGAAATAAGACTTAAGTTCTGAGTTTGTAAAGGAAACATTCCAACATGCAACAAGCAACAAAAGAAAGAGGACATTAGAAGAAAGAGAGAGGGGAGGCTATTAATAAGTATACTGTTGCACTTAGGTGAATGAATAAAAGGCGGGGCCATAAATTGATTTCAATATTTTTTTGGGGGAGGTCAATAATAACTAATATATTTTTTGGGAAGAGAGGAATGAATTTGGGAACTGAAATATTTTTGTGCAACGACTTGGCGGGACTTTTTTTATGTCACGAAGTGATATTTTTTGGGGGATCTTATAGCTTTTTGTAGTGGTCCTGCATAGGTGTGTGGTGTATGATGTATGATACATGTTAATCCCCCAAAAAATATCACTTCGTGACATAAAAAAAGTCCCGCCAAGTCGTTCCCCAAAAATATTTCAGTTCCTAAATTCATCCCTCCCTTCCCAAAAAAATATATTAGTTATTTGTGACCTCCCCCAAAAAAATTATTGAAATCAATTTATGGCCCCGCCTTTTATTCATTCACCTAAGTGCAACAGTATACTTATTAATAGCCTCCCCTCTCTCTTTCTTCTAATGTACTCTTTCTTTTGTTCCTTGTTGCACGTTGGAAAGTTTCCTTTACAAACTCAGAACTTAAGTCTTATTTCCTTGCTCCTTTCACCGACTTGGGCTCTTGGCGGAGTACCACTAACTGGGAATGATAAATATATGAATCTAATAGACGGTGCTATTTTTAAAGAATTAAAAAGAGATAATTTAACATAGTGGTTCTTATGGAGAACAGGAAATGAGAAGTCTAGCCGACCGCGACCCAAGGATACTGTATTTAAGTCGCAAAATATCTGCCACCAACGAGAATTGGACCATCAGATCAAGTCACGATTCAGGCTCATTTTCAAGGATCACATGTTTCCATATGTCTACATTTATATATAATCTTAGAAAAGAACCAAGACATCAGTTCCTTCGGCTAAGAACGGACCTGCTGGGTGGTACTCCGCCAAGAGCCCAAGTCGGTGAAAGGAGCAAGGAAATAAGACTTAAGTTCTGAGTTTGTAAAGGAAACTTTCCAACGTGCAACAAGGAACAAAAGAAAGAGTACATTAGAAGAAAGAGAGAGGGGAGGCTATTAATAAGTATACTGTTGCACTTAGGTGAATGAATAAAAGGCGGGGCCATAAATTGATTTCAATAATTTTTTTGGGGGAGGTCACAAATAACTAATATATTTTTTTGGGAAGGGAGGGATGAATTTAGGAACTGAAATATTTTTGGGGAACGACTTGGCGGGACTTTTTTTATGTCACGAAGTGATATTTTTTGGGGGATCTTATAACTTTTTGTAGTGGCCCTGCATAGGTGTGGGGTGTATGATACATGTTGTTTCAATATGAACTATTTAACATATTAAATAATGACTTTAAAGGAACAAGTGTTGATAAATGAAACAGTTTGAATGTGAAGATAAATATTTTAGTTTGATATTCATAACTAAGCACAGTATCCTTCTCCAAATTATTCTTTCACCTAAAAAGTAGATATTTCGACTTTGGTTGGCTTTTGATTTTTTTATTTTTTTCTGTACCACTTAGAAAAAAACGGATTGCATTTTTGAATTGAAAATAAAATTTTCATTAAAAAAAGTTAAATTAACCCGTTCAATGTTTTAATGATCATGCTCATTTAGGCTGTCAACGTTATGAACGCACATATTTGAAAAACACACGTTTCGACCGCCATTTTGAAAACTACAAAAAATAAAGGAAAATGTCCGGGAATATTTTTGTTAGAAATACGAGGTTTGGCTATTAAGTTCGTAGACGCGATCCGCTACGCAAAAGCTGTCCATGCTAGGAAGATATGATGAACATGTTTAGAAAGCTTCAAGTCTTGTGTTTTGATTGATAGCTGTCACATGCCTGTACTGTAATTAGTTCTGTTGTAATAGCCCGACGCGCAAGACACCTTTTTTAATTTTGCCGGAATTATGATTGATACAAACGTTGAGCAACGAGTGATTATTGAATTTTACGTAAAACTTGCTGGTAAAACCTTTTAATTTGTTAAAGACAGTGTACCAGGAGTCATGGTTGAAAAGATCAACGCTTTATAAGTGGTTTAAACGGTTTCAAGGTGGTCAGGAAGATGTTGAGGACGATCCACGTCCTGGTCGCCCCCAAACCTCAAAAACTGACGAAAACATTGAAAAAATTGGTGTTATGATTCGTTTTGACCGTAAATTAACTCTAGGACTAATGGCTGATACACTTTAAATTAATAGATAATGTGTGAGACAAATTTTGCACGAAAATTTCAACATAACAAAAGTTTGCGCAAAAATGGTGCCATGCGCCAGCCCACAGTGCCTTCTCTGTGAAGACGTTCCTATCCAAGTACAACATCCCAGTGTTGGAACACCCTCCTTAATCATCCGACCTGGCCCCGTGCGACTTTTACTTATTGCCAAAAATCAAATCTATCCTAAAAGGTACCAGATTTGACAGCGTAAATGACGTTAAGAAAAAACCGGCAAAAGTCTTGAAAGGCCTCACACAAAATGACCTCCACCACTGTTTCGATCAATGAAAAATTTGCTTAGAACGTTGTAGGGATAGAGGAGGGGAGTACATTGAAGGGGATAACTACTAAAGTTGGGTAAGTTAAACACACATCGTTTAATGGAAAGAATCTACGAACTTAATAGCCAAACCTCGTAGTCTCTTTTATTACCCCTATCATTTTGGTGCAAACTTTCTGGACCACCCTGTATACATTTTTTTTTAACTGTTAATTTTATTATTGTATATTATAAATGAGGTACAACACAACCCACAACAAAAAGGGTAATAGTACCTCATTAACTCACTAAATTTAGTGTAAATTATGTAAAATTATAATAAGTAAAGAGTATTTTGTTAAAAAAAAATTGACTTGTTCCAGCTGAGTTTCGAACCCGCGGACCTCTAGCATCTCGACCTTCACTCAAAGCCGCCTTTACCACTGAGCTATCTGAACTGTTGTTGATAGCACGTGGTTTTTGCAACACATAAAAGCTTCACTTTACTTTACTTTGTATAATAAACTTTTTAGCGGCCAGTGAAAGAAATATTTACTAGAGAGAATTGGATAGGGAGGGAAGCCTTTCACTTCCTATGCACCTAATAGGTACCTACATTCCTAATTAGGAATAGGTATTAGGTAGTGCAGGGGCTTTTACAAAGATTTCTATGAAACTTCTACATTTCCTACTTAGAAAGGTCCCCAAACATTTATGACATTCATGTTACACATACATAATATTATGTAACATTGGGTACTACAGATTTTTTTTTTACATTTTTGAACCTAATATAACAAACATTTTAGAAGGAAAAAAAATCTTGTCTTTTTCACTCCTTGGGCATTACAGGTTTAATATACCTATGTATGTATGAATTTATTTGTGGTCAAAAACAAGGCCTCTTCACAAATTTTGTGCGTAGCGCAGCATTACTAAGAGCCTCCATTACTTTTCAAATTCTATTACATTAATTTATTTTTACTCTGGTAATGCCGCCACTGGTCGTTACTTATTCAGTAACTACTCATTTTTCCTCACGAGGTATGAGTGGACCCCAAACACCCAAGTAATGTGCAGAAAATTCCTGACCAGCTGGGGATCGAATACAGGTCACCATGCGTGGTAAGCTTAGCGCGCTAACTCACTCAGCACCGGCGACTTATGGGTTAGTATACCTTTACACAATTTCACATCGGGACATGTGGATTGAAAGGTTTGTGAGTGAATAGGCATATACATAATAATCTAGATTAAATATCTATACTCCAATGTTATTCTGTTCTCTGAAAGTGATCCTTTTCCTAATTAACGGCCAAATGGTAGCTTTTGGGATAATGAAACCATAAAAAGGCACATCTACCACCCAGAAGAAAAAAAATGAGCCATTGTTCATGAAAATCGGTCCAGTAGTTTTGGCTGTAGAGCGGTCAACGTCAAAGAAGAAGCAGAATTTTTTGAAAAAAAATGACGTTTTTACAGCGTGGTTTTGACCAACTTAACTCAAACGATTTCGATGTTTCTTTTTTAAAAGCTTGTCTATTATCGTGCCCCAATCTGTATATGTAGTTCAATTTCCTCCATCACTTGTACTTTTTCTCCTACAACTACACGAAATGTGCTACTTATGCTGTCGCGTATAGTATACTCTTGGTAGCGCGCAAACTATTTCGATTGACTTGGCGGGTCGGAGCGCTACCGCGCTCCTTAATTCAATATAAAACTATTTAAAATATTCAATAATGACTTTAAAGGAACAAGTATTGATAAATGAAACAGTTTGAATAAAGATTTTAGTTTGATATTCATAACCAAGCACAGTATCCTGCTCCAAATTATTTTTTCACCTAAAAAGTAGATATGCGACTTTTGACTCATCTGGGAGAGTGATAATATACTAGATACTGAATATATATACACCAACTTTGTTCTGAGCTCTGAAAATGATCCTTTTTTCAATTATGGGCCAAATGTCCATTTTAGGATAATAGAACAATAAAAGAGCACACCTACTACCCACGAGAAAAAAAAATTAGCCATCGTTTGTGAAAATCGGTCTAATAGTTTTGGCTGTAAAGCGGTCAACGTGAAAGAAGAAGCAGTAAATGATGAAAAAAATGACGTTTTTAAAGTTTGGTTTTCTCCAACTTAACTCAAACGATTTTGATGGTTCTTTTTTCAAAGCTTGTCTTTATCGTGCCCCAATCTATATGTATTTATAGTCCTATTGCCTTCATCACTTGTACCTTTTTTTCCTACAACTACAAGAATTGTGCTACTTTTGCTCTGGCGTATAATATCACTTGGTATAATATCACCGGTTTCAGCGTAGATTTAGTAAAGCGAGTTAGAGTAGTTGTGACATCACGAAAGTGATTAACACAAATATGATAACATTTTTAATATCACTTGGTAACGCGCGAATTACTTTGACTGGGAGGTTCGGAGCGCTACCTCGGTCCTAAATTATAAAATTTTATTATTATAATAATGATAGCATTTTCTTATTATAATAATGATCTCGCCATATTTATGAGACAGACAAACGAAAGCCAAATCGTCCAGAATGCAAGTTAAAACAGAACCCCACTTAGTGAGGTTGCTTCGCTCCCTCACTGTGTTCGGTTAATAATAGTATGTCCTACATTGTTTAACGGCAATATTATTATTTTTTGCTCTATTTTACATGGCAGGGTTCTTCTTAAAGAAGCTCTTCCATCCAACAATAACTAGTGTTTCTTTGAACAGTAAATTGAGGTTTACTGTTCAAAGAACCTCACTTAGTAAGTTCGTTCTCACTGTGTTCGGTTAATTATGTTTAAAAGAAGGTAAGATAACAAGCGAGACCCCTCCCTCAAGTCGAAGAACGATTAGAGAGATAGTCCGGGTTATTCTAAATTTAATCCCGTTTCATAAATTGGCCCTTTGCCACAGATTTTTACAAGGATACTGTGTGGTGCCATTCATTTTATCCAGATGGGCCTCTCAACTGGTTCAGATAGTGGGTACACCCTGAACATATTTCCTTAATTTATGTCAGATATAATAATTAGGACTTTTAAGTCCCATTTTCCAGCAGTATGCCCAAGGTGTATTATTATGTGGTAAAAATCCCAAATGGGAGGATAACTATGAATTTTTACAATATTAATTTCTATGAAAGAATACTGAGAACGAAGCTTATTATTAGCCAGCGTCGATGGCGCGTTGAATGCACCGGTTCTCGTTAGATCACCGAAGTTAAGCAACGTCCAGCGAGGTGAAGACTTTGTGATGCTGGCATTCCGGCCCAACCCAGGCTGGGTGAGGTTAATATGGGTAGCAGGTTTGTGAGTTTCCTGCGAATTGAGCGTAACACCCCCGTCGTGATATGACCATGCAGTTGAAAGCGACGTTAAAAACCAAAAAAAAAAAAAAAAAAAACGAAACTTATTGTGTTGTTCAAGTAATAAATGTATAAATATATTTTTTTTCAACTGTTAATTTTTTATAGTATATTATAAATTTCTCTTTTATATATAGAGATGAGGTACAACACAACCCACAACAAAAAGGGTACGTACCTCAGAAACTCACTAAATTTAATGTAAAATATTAAAAAAAAAGTAAAGAGTATTTTGTTAAATAAAAAAAAATTACATGTCCCAGCTAGGTTTTGAACCCGCGGACCTCTGACATCTCTAGCATCGCACAGTGCCGCCTTTACCACTGAGCTAACTGGGCTGTTGATGTTTCCACGTGGTTTTTGCAACAGATAAAAGCTTCATTTTATTTTACTTTGTATAATAAACTTTTTAGCGGCCAGCGAAAGAAATATTTACTAGAGGGAATTGGATAGGGAAGGAAGCCTTTCACTTCCTATGTAACTGATAGGTACCTACATTCCTAATTAGGAATAGTTATTAGGTAGTGTAGGGGCTTTTACAAAGTTTTCTATGAAACTTCTACATTTCCTACTTAGAAAGGTCCCCAAACATTTAGACATCAAACACCTCGGCCGAGGTGTGAAGAACGCCTATACAAAGAAAGAGACAGCCCGGCAGAGTGTAAGGTTACGCAAAACATAGTTCCCATGCATTTCATGTACTTTCAGCCAGCGAAAAGTGCAATATGAATTTCAAAAATCGCGATTTTTATTGCAGAAATGGGCTCTACGTTGAAAAATAAGTTGATTTGACTCTTTGTTTGACTTTCTAGGCCACCGGGAACCCTATTTTCGAGACCCCCCAACAATCGTGAAAGACATGAAAAGATTCATAATTTTTTTTTTTTTTTTTTTCCGTTTTTTTTTTTCATACGGATCCTTTGAGACCCGACTTCGTGTCCTTAACTTGGCACTGAAGATTAAGTGAGGTGTCTAAAGTGATCAAGATATAATGGAGATGAGCCCGGACCAAAAAAAAATTCTAAATTATAAGCGGGCGGCCCATTTGGGCGGCCTCGGGTTTTGGGAGCCCAAATCGGGAATTGAAGGATAATACTAATCTTAAGTGGTATCAAATGAAAGATCTTGATGAGCAGATACCAAATTTATTGATTTTATTCCTTCATCCGGTCCACTGGGTGGCACCTGGTGGCCTTTTCATTTTCTTTGGCGGGTAGGTACCTTCGAATCCTTAGCTTAGTGGTCAGATCTTGGCCAGTATGTATTTTTCGAGATGACCTCGCTCTCTCACTGCAAAATTTTAATGTTTAAGTTTCCAAGTATTAATTTAGTTAGTTTATTTTCCGTCCGTTTCTTTAGAAGATAACTTTGTCTATTGGTAGCATGCTCGACCTGCCACCCAGTCAGCATGGGTTCGAATCCTGGCGGGGACGAAATTTTTTAGCTCTATATTTTCAATTTGGGCTTAACGTTGTTTTGTTTTTCCGATCTTTATATTTGATCTTCATGACGACCCCATTACCCTCGTGAGGAAAATTTTAGTAGTTGCAGAATTGGCCAAATGACCTGTGGCGGCATTACGAGATTGATTTAGGACAATCATGGTTGGATGGAGATGAAATATGATGAATTAGCTCTCATAATGTCGATGCTACTCACTAAAAGTTGTGACAAAGTAGTGACTTTGGCCAAGTGGGTAGCATACTAGGCTTGCACGCACGATGACTTGGGTTCGATCCCCTTCAGGGAAGTTTTTTTTCTCTGTCCATTATGTCCGGGGTACACTCATACCTCGTGAGGTATTGATAAGGGACGTCACCACCGAGTTCTCTCCTGCTCATGGTTTTATCAACACCAAATTGTCTCCCGTCGCGTCGCTTGCATTTTTACCTGATTTTATACCTACATAGTTTAGGCCTAGCATAAAAATTATAATCGAAACACCTAGGAATCATTGATATATACCTGAGGCATGGCCTTCTATGTATTTTACCTAACCCTATGATAAACCCAAGGCATGGCCTTCTATATATTTACCTAACCCTACTATAAACCCGAGGCATTGCCTTCTATGTATTATCCCTAACCCTACTATATTACTGAGGCATGGCCTTCTATGTATTTTACCTAACTCTACTATACACTAAAGGCATTGCCTTTCATTAGTTAGAGATTTTAAAGATTTCTTTATAAAAGGCCGATCCTTATATGAAAATGATAATTTTATAGTTTTCATTTTCTTTAATACCTAGTGTAAAAAAGCATGGTCTTATTTCCGGGAGAGATACTCGTGGTGACCCCTGCAACAAGCCGGAGAGAATTCGGGTAAGAAAAGGTCAACGGGAGAGAACTCATTACCTCACCTTGATAAGGTGATTACAACTTAATGTCTTTGGCATTTGTAAATCCAGGTGTTTTAGTGTCCCTCATAGGAGGCTCCGAGGTCTATTTAGCATTGAAAGATAAACCTAATCATGTGGAGTATATAATCAAAAGGTCTTGCATTGCAAATTTATATATTATTTACTGACTTTGGGGACTCAGGGGGCCAAATCTGTGATCCAAATACATATTGACCTTAGAAAAATTAAATACGTACTGCTAAAATTATATCTTAAAAAAAAGACAACTTGGTACATTCACATTTTCCCAGCTTATTTACTTTTGTTATTCATAATGTTTCAGTAGTGTATGAACCTATACTTTCGTACAAAAATAACTGATATCCCCCCAAAAACACCACTTCGTGGTTAAAAAAAGAAGAACGCCTCACTCAAAAGAATGATTATAATTAGCTAAAAATAAATGATATCAAATTGAGAACACCTTACCACCTTTCTTTCTACATCTCTGCACTCCTCTCTGAATTTATTCCTCTTATGTTTATCTTTCTTTATCCTTCTAGGGGTCATCCCAAACTTGATTTCTCTTTAAATTTACTTGTTGCACGGCAATAAAAAATGGCGGTCGCGGTATAATTTTCTCGATTCAAATCAAATAAGTGCAGAAAAATCATACTCCGACCGCCATTTTTTATTGCCGTGCAACAAGTAAATTTAAAGAGAAATCAAGTTTGGGATGACCCCTAGAAGGATAAAGAAAGATAAACATAAGAGGAATAAATTCAGAGAGGAGTGCAGAGATGTAGAAAGAAAGGTGGTAAGGTGTTCTCAATTTGATATCATTTATTTTTAGCTAATTATAATCATTCTTTTGAGTGAGGCGTTCTTCTTTTTTTAACCACGAAGTGGTGTTTTTGGGGTTCATGTTACACATACATATTATGTAACATTGGGTACTAGAGATTTTTTACATTTTTGAACCTAGATAATATAACCAACATTTTAGAAGAAAAAAAAAATCCTGTCTTTTTCACTCCTTGGGCATTACAGGTTTATTATAGCTATGTAGGTATGACGTTATTTGTGGTCAAGCACAAGGCCTCTTCACAAATTTTGTGGGTAGCGCAGCATTACTAAGAGCCTCCTTTACTTTTCAAATTCTATTACATTAATTTATTTTTACTCTGGTAATGCCGCCACTGGTCGTTACTTATTCAGTAACTACTCATTTTTCCTCACGAGGTATGAGTGGACCCCAAACACCCAAGTAATGTGCGGAAAAATTCCTGCCCAGCTGGGGAACGAATACAGGTCACCATGCGTGGTAAGCTTAGTGCGCTAACTCACTCAGCACCGGCGACTATTTATGGGTTAGTATACCTTTACACAATTTCACATCGGGACATGTGGATTGAAAGGTTTGTGAATGAATACTTATATACATAATAAACTAGATTAAATATCTATACTCCAATGTTATTCTGAGCTCTGAAAATGATCCTTTTCCTTAATAACGGCCAAATGGTAGCTTTTGGGATAATGAAACCATAAAAAGGCACACCTACCACCCAGAAGAAAAAAAATGAGCCATCGTTCATGAAAATCGGTCCAGTAGTTTTGGCTGTAGAGCGGTCAACGTCAAAGAAGAAGCAGAATTTTTTGAAAAAAAATGACGTTTTTATAGTGTGGTTTTGACCAACTTAACTCAAACGATTTCGATGTTTCTTTTTTAAAAGCTTGTCCATTATCGTGCCCCAATCTGTACATGTAGTTCAATTTCCTCCATCACTTGTACTTTTTCTCCTACAACTACACGAAAAGTGCTACTTATGCTGTCGCGTATAGTATACTCTTGGTAGCGCGCGAACTATTTCGATTGACTTGGCGGGTCGGAGCGCTACCGCGCTCCTTAATTATGTACATTTTCCTTTCTATTGAATCTATTCCGCTTCTGTCATGTCCAATGACTCTATTTTGGTTTTAACATCGTGATCTTAGACAATGTGGTTTTACCCTCCAATCGCTTGGAATTGTATCCGTTATCCACATTAACCTCACGCAGCCTGAATTGGGTTCTTCTTTTACATCATTTCTATCCAGTTTAATATACTCGGCGCTGTGGCGGTGTAGTTTCCTCCTAGCAATCTTAGGACTTTAAACTCGGAATTTTATCTCCCAAGTCCCTTGAGACAACATTCTTCTGTTTTGGTCTTGCTCTCCTTCTAATGTTCCTCTCGAAACAACGTTCCGCAGCGCGACGCGAACGGTGGTAAAAACTCATTGGAAACATCATTTTAATAATGATAATAACACTCGTTAGTGGAAGGGACCACCACGTGAGATTAATGCCCAAAGTATTTTCTACCACCCAACCCTCAGAGTCTTATTATTATGTTGTCACAAAGTAAAATTAATGAGGAAAAATTCATGCGCACTGGGTGGAAGTAGAATCAACGGATCCCTAAGCTACCTGGATTACCAGACCAGCGCGTTAACCACTTGACTATTACCACTGCACGGAAAACATCATTTTATAGCTCCTTTGATATTAAGGAGCGCGGTAGCGCTCCGACCCGCCAAGTCAATCGAAATAGTTTGCGCGCTACCAAGAGTATACTATACGCGACAGCATAAGTAGCACATTTCGTGTAGTTGTAGGAGGAAAAGTACAAGTGATGGAGGAAATTGAACTACATATACAGATTGGGGCACGATAATAGACAAGCTTTTAAAAAAGAAACATTGAAATCGTTTGAGTTAAGTTGGTCAAAACCACACTGTAAAAACGTCATTTTTTTTCAAAATTTTCTGCTTCTTCTTTGACGTTGACCGCTCTACAGCCAAAACCACTGGACCGATTTTCATGAACGATGGCTCATTATTTTTCTTCTGGGTGGTAGGTGTGCCTTTTTATGGTTTCATTATCCCAAAAGCTACCATTTGGCCGTTAATTAGGAAAAGGATCATTTTCAGAGCTCAGAATAACATTGGAGTATAGATATTTAATCTAGTTTATTATGTATATACCTATTCATTCACAAACCTTTCAATCCACATGTCCCGATGTGAAATTGTGTGAAATAAATAGTCGCCGGTGCTGAGTGAGTTAGCGCGCTAAGCTTACCACGCATGGTGACCTGTATTCGATCCCCAGCTGGTCAGGAATTTTCTGCACATTACTTGGGTGTTTGGGGTCCACTCATACCTCGTGAGGAAAAATGAGTAGTTACTGAATAAGTAACGACCAGTGGCGGCATTACCAGAGTAAAAATAAATTAATGTAATAGAATTTGAAAAGTAAAGGAGGCTCTTAGTAATGCTGCGTTACCCACAAGAATTGTGAAGAGGCCTTGTGCTTCACCACAAATAAAATCATACATACAAACATACAGTTTATTAGAGCTAAGAATATAAAATAAAGACAGTGAAAGAAGTTTCATAGAAAACTTTGTAAAAGCCCCTACACTACCTCTCTTATACCTATTCCTAATTAGGAATGTTAGGTACATAGGAAGTGAAAGGCTTTTTCCTCCCTATCCAATTCTCTCTAGTAAATATTTCTTTCACTGGCCGCTAAAAATTTTATAATACAAAGTAAAATAAATTGAAGCTTTTATGTGTTGCAAACACCACATTAGTTTATCAATAGGCCAGTTAGCTCAGTGGTTAAGGCGGCACTGTGAGAAGTTTCAGATGCCAGAAGTTCGCGGGTTCGAGCTGGGACACACGATCTTTAAAAACAATATACTCTTTACATATTTTAGTTTTACATAATTTACATTAAATTTAGTGAGTTTATGAGGTACTATTAACTTTTTTGTTGTGGGTTGTGTTGTACCTCATTTATAGTATAAAATAAAAAATTAACAGTTAAAAAAAATATATTTATACATTTATTACTCAACACAATAAGCTTCGTTCTCAGTATTCTTTCACATAAATTAATTGTAAAAATACATAGTTATCCTCCCATTTGGGATTTTTACCACATAATAATACATCTTGGGCATACTGCTGAAATAATAGGACTTAAAAGTCCTAATTATTATATCTGACATAAATTAAGGAAATATGTTCAGGGTGTACCCACTATTTGAACCAGTTGAGGGGCCCATCTGGATAAAATGAATGGCACCACACAGCATCCTTGTAAAAATCTGTGACACAGTGCCAATTTATGAAACGGGATTAATTTTAGAATAACCCGGACTATCTCTCTAATCGTTCTTCGACTTGAGGGAGGGTCTCTTGTTGTCTTACCTTCTTTTAAACATAATTAACCGAACACAGTGAGAACGAACTCACTAAGTGAGGTTCTGTTTTAACTTGGGTACTGGACGAATTGGCTTTCGTTTGTCTGTTTGTCTGTTCTGCGATAACTCCCGAACGGATTCTTCAAAATTGATGAAATTTTGTATACATGTTTATTTTCTAATCCTAAAATTTTACTTATACCTTAAGTAGACCACTCGAGGCCAAATGGGGGCCGTCTTGGTGAAAAATGAAAACGATTAAAAAAAAAAAAAAAAAAACAAGTAACACTCTTGAGTCGTTGAAAAATATATAAAAGTTCATCAGTGATATTCGGAAATCGTGAAACCTAAGGGGGCCGCACTGTGGTAAAAAATCGATATAGGGCCAAAAAAATAAAAAAGGCCGGTTGATATGTTTTATATAAAACTTATCGAGTGGGGTATTAAATAAAAGGTCTCGATGTCCTCATGCTCGATTGAACATTTATATTGCTATAGTTGAATCTGTTTGAGGTTTACTGTTCAAAGAAATACTAGTTATTGTTGGATGGAGGAGCTTCTTTAAGGAGAACCCTGCCATCTGCCATGTAAAAGAAAGCCAAAAAATAATAATATTGACGTTACACAATGTAGGAAATACTATTACCTATTAACCGAACACAGTGAGGGAGCGAAGCAACCTCACTAAGGGGTTCTGTTTTAACTTGCATACTGGACGATTTGGCTTTCGTTTGTCTGTCTCATAAATAAGGCGAGATCATTATTATAATAATAAAAATTTATAATTTAGGAGCGCGGTAGCCCTCCGAACCTCCAAGTCGGTAATTCGCACGTTAACAAGTGATATTTTAGCACAATTCTTGTAGTTGTAGGAAAAAAAGTACAAGTGATGAAGGAACTCGGACTATAAATAAATATAGATTGGGGCACGATAAAGACAAGCTTTGAAAAAAGAACCATCAAAATCGTTTGAGTTAAGTTAGAGAAAACCAAACTTTAAAAACGTCATTTTTTTTCATCATTTTCTGATTCTTCTTTCACGTTGCCCGCTCTACAGCCAAAACTACTAGACCGATTTTCACAAACGATGGCAAATTTTTTTCTCGTGAGTGGTAGGTGTGATTTTTTATTGTTCTTTTATCCTAAAATGGACATTTGGCCCTTAATTGGGAAAAGGATCATTTTCAGAGCTCAGAACAAAGTTGGTGTATAGATATTCAGTATCTAGTATATTATCACTCTCCCAGATGAGTCAAAAGTGGCATATCTACTTTTTAGGTGAAAGAATAATTTGGAGAAGTATACTGTGCTTAGGTATGAATATTAAACTAAAATCTTTATCTTCACATTCAAACTGTTTCATTTATCAACACTTGTTCCTTTAAAGTCATTATTAAATATGTTAAATAGTTTTATATTGAAAGAACATGTATCATTCACCCCACACCTATACAGGGCCACTACAAAAAGTTATAAGATCCCCCAAAAAATATCACTTCGTGACATAAAAAAGTCCCGCCAAGTCGTTCCCCAAAAATTTTTCAGTTCCCAAAAAATATATTAGTTATTTGTGACCTCCCCCAAAAAAATGATTGAAATCAATTTATGGCCCCGCCTTTTATTCATTCACCTAAGTGTAACAGTATACTTATTAATAGCCTCCCCTCTCTCTTTCTTCTAATGTCCTCTTTCTTTTGTTCCTTATTGCATGATGGAATGTTTCCTTTACAAACTCAGAACTTAAGTCTTATTTCCTTGCTCCTTTCACCGACTTGGGCTCTTGGCGGAGTACCACCAAGCAGGTCCGTTCTTATCCAATGGAACTGATGTCTTGGTTTTTTTCTAAGATTATATATAAATGTAGACATATGTAAACATGTGTTCCTTGGAAATGAGCCGGAATCGTGACTTGTTCTGATGGTCCAATTCTCGTTGGTGGCAGATATTTTGCGACTTAGATACAGATAATGCATCCTTGGGTCGCGGTCCGCTAGACTTCTCATTTCCTGTTCTCCATAAGAACCACTATGTTAAATTATCTCTTTTTAATTCTTTAAAAATAGCACTGTCTTTTAGATTCATATATTTATCATTGCCAGTTAGTGGTACTCCGCCAAGAGCCCAAGTCGGTGAAAGGAGCAAGGAAATAAGACTTATGTTCTGAGTTTGTAAAGGAAACATTCCATCATGCAATAAGGAACAAAAGAAAGAGGACATTAGAAGAAAGAGAGAGGGGAGGCTATTAATAAGTATACTGTTACACTTAGGTGAATGAATAAAAGGCGGGGCCATAAATTGATTTCAATCATTTTTTTGGGGGAGGTCACAAATAACTAATATATTTTTTGGGAACTGAAATATTTTTGGGGAACGACTTGGCGGGACTTTTTTATGTCACGAAGTGATATTTTTTGGGGGATAAAATAATGTCCTCGCATGCACCAAACTATCATTAAGCTACTAACACCGGGCGGGCACTTCATGGATTGCTTTCAATGAAAAAACATTACGCTGTGTCATTTTAATTGTTTTTTGTCTTCAAATCAACTATTTATCCTTCCCATTTCCTTCACAATGTTCCGTCTCGCATTCCTAATTATGACACCTACTCCGATCTTTAACTCCAACCCGATAGCAAAACAAAAACACGCCAAATCGTAATCAAACGATTTGTCACACTGCTTTACGCAATCTACAAGACACCATCATACCTCAGTAATGCACAGAATAGAGACGTTTTCTTTTAGTTGCAAACAGGATTCAAGGAGTTTGGCTATTGATCTGTAACTATCAATGATAGCTTCGTTTTTATGGTGTTATGTAAAGGAAAAGTTAGCGATATCAGCTAATAATCTTCCATGTTAAGAAAAAACCAGCAAGTTTGGAAACTGGTAATGTTTGCCCCCAACAGGGTGCAAAAGTCCCCGTGAGTTGGCGGTGAGCTCAAGGGAGAGGTGGCTTCTTTAAATGAGGGTTCCTATTGTTTTACCACTACATTCTACCTATTAAATGATTAAATTTTTCTTGATAAATAACTATTAAGATAGCAAAATCCGAAGTATTACCTACTTATTTCGGCAGTTTTTTTTTCTGTAGCTGTTTGAACCAATTTGCTTATTCTATTGCCTCGAGCAGATCATTTGCTTGTTTATAACTGTGATCTGATAGTGTAAGTCTAAATATTCGAGGGCTAATGTATTTTAATGTTTTGAGGAAGATAAGGAAGTGATCGCTCCCTAAGACAAGAAATCTTGTTCATTTATATTAGGCTTTCGCTTCAGATGTTAAAATTACAAGACAAAAGAAGTAACCTTACTGTCAAAATAATATATCGTTGGCATGGAGACAAAAACATAATATTCCTTTCAAAAAACATGGACATCTAATGGTGATGATAATTTTATGATCCCTTAAAATAAACCGGTCTTCCAGAAATCTATTGCCTGGTAGGTATTCAGTGTTTTTAAAATCCACGAAGGAATTTTTCGGATAGTGATAAGAGATTTTTTTTTTTCAGTCGCAGAGGATTGAACCAATGATCTAAGTCACTATCTTAACTAGGAGAACATTGGCATGAGTAAAATGGTCGCTGCTAGCTGCTGGAGTGAAACTCTCTATCCAAAAATCAAACAAGCAGAAGATTTCTCCCCCGATCAGTTTTATAAATCTCAAGTAAGTAGATACACCTTTATTTTATTCCATCTAGGAAAATAACATGGCATAGAAGTAATATTGAGATCGAAATCAATCTGCAAAATGGCATTCACAAGTCGGAGTGAGTTTTTAGTTTTCCATAATTCGAATGAATATGCCAAATCTAGATTATTCTAGATATACTGAAGTTCAAGGAATGTTTTATCATTGTTTTACTTTCAGACAGCTTTTTAGGTGGAAAATCTCCTATTGCTAATTGAAATTTTGACCAAGAGGTTCTTAGAAAATATGGGCATTTTTTTTAGCCAAAACAAATGGCTGAGGATTCATTTATATCTGAACCATGTTCCATTGGCCTTCTTTTTCAGCAAATGTTTTTTGGGGTTTGTACCTTAGTGGTTGCCCTGTTGCCCACCAAATACCAAAGTACGTTGTAAAAAGTGCTTAATTCCAGCAATTGTACAAGAACTGATGTATGTAAGTAATAGTTATACGATTTTAATGGGTGTTGGTATGTCTGTATGTTGTAGGTATTTGTATAAGGTATATAATTGCATTCAATTGACTTTTCAACAATTTCACGATGGCTGAACCATTTCTAAGCAGTAATTTTGAATTGGATTTCAGTGGCAGAAGAAGCCAGGTGTGAACATCTGCTTCCTCATCTACAGATGGGTCACCGCCACCTTGCTGCTGGTCTACGCCGTGGCCACTATCTTCGAGAGGGATCCTCTCAGCCGACCCAGCCTGGTCTATCCCAAGTACCCCATCTATCTGACCAACTGGGTCGTGTGGATTAGCGCTCTGCAGGCAATGCTAGCCACAGGGATTGTCACCTATTACTTCCAGAAGTTGAGGAAAGCCAAACATGGTGATTATTTTTGACGACTTTATTTTAGAAGGGGGTTGTTTCCCAAGTCAAAAGATAAGTGTACCGACAGGGTCACAATCCTTATTTGGTAAATTGAAAATTTCTATATGACTAACAGTTTAGCAGTATTTTTCTTTCTAACCAAAGTGGATTCAACTGGAATAAAATGGACGAACTGGAAGAAAGGCATTTTTATATTGGAAGAGGAAAAATCTTCTTTCCGTTTGGTTAACCAAAATAGATTTATAAAATTCTTGCTTCCATTTCTTTTATAGGTTAAGTCCATTGTTTATTTTTAAAAGTATTACTGAAACACATTTTTCTGTCACGAATAGTGGGGAAGCTGAACTAGGAAGAAAATGGAAATATTTGGAAATACCAAACCTGGAAAAAAATTATCCAAAAGAAAATACAGCTTTTGTTTATCTTGTTGTTCAAAGAGTTATAGAAAATAATTAGTTGCTACCCCTACTCTCAAGGGTGTCAATGGGGTCATCATCATCATTATCACATGAGGTTTGAGAAACAAGAGAATTAGAAACACGTACCCCAAATTCATGCACAATGACGAAAATCCTTATACTTCGGTGGGTTTGAACCTGAACCCTTGATTTTGGTACACACAGGGTGTTTGCAAACTTTTATTAAATCTATTTTTTATTACCTCTTCAGATGCCGTGGAAGGTGAAAGCGTCCTTGTGGAGAATCTGATCAAAACTTACTGGGCGTTCCAAACCATTGCTATCGTCTCGTCCATAGCTGTTTCTGTTGTGTTTTGGGTAGCCGTGTACAATCCGGGTAAGATAAAAACATGGTTTTATAAGGAATTTGGGGTAAAAAATTCATAAGTCACGTTCTCTAAATTTTATATATTAGGTATTAAGGAGAGCATAATAAACGAACTTAAGAAACTTGCTTTATTGGAGCGTTTTATATTCAGTGGATTTTGGCGTTTCTGCCTAAACAGTTGAATGTATGAAAAAAATTATCAATATTCGAACCCCCTTTAAACCATACAATAAATCCTCCAATTTCTTAAAATTCTATGGTGTAGCTTCCTGTGACGGACATTGTTTTCCTATCTTACCAATAATAATAATAATTAAAGAAGGATAATTCATTCTATTTGTTATCAAAAACTTTTAGCCCCCATTAGCATCATTTTGGTGGAAAAGGACTAGAAAACCAACCTACAATAACTGGACTCTAAGAAGTTTTAACTATTGGGTATTTTCAAACAAAAGGAGAGAGAGAGAGAAATGCTGTGAAAGCCGCCTTCCTGCCCTCTAGCAGGTTGCCAAGATGACAAAGGGTACCATAATATGGTCTGTGTTGAATATTATGTCATATTATGAAGACATATTATGTCTGTGTTGAAATACCAAAGTAAATACCAATTGAAAGTAAAATTTCCTCACAGAAATCAACCCTCTGAACATCTTCACATTCACCAGTCACGGCCTCATCGCTACCTACCTTGTGGTGGACGCTCTTCTGGTGGCTCATCCCTTCAGGTTACCGACTTCGTGTGGGTCTTTCTGTTCTGTGCGGCCTACATTGGGTTCTCTATCGTCTATTACCTCCTGGGCGGAACTGATAGGTAAGTTCATCATCATCATAGGGTGGCGTCATCGTGAACGATGGTAGCCAGACAAGGGAGGAATGAGTCATCCCTTCTACTACTGTCTCTACAAAGAGGCTAATAATTGACAAGGGCCCCCAGAACTAAGCCAATGCTGGTCTACTCCCTGTTTATAGTCCCCCAGCCAGACTGATAGGTAAGTTAAAGTTCTTAATAATTAATGATACTGGTCGACCTCAGTAGCTCAGGGGCGCACTCCAAATCTGGAGGTCGGTGGTTAGAGTCGCTTTTGTACGAAAATAATTTAGTGAGGTGATTTTTTTGTAATACATAATGTAATATAACATTTATATTTGATGCTGATACTGATGATATTATGGAGAGAAAAAGGATTAGGGGATAGGATAATGATGCTTTTAATGAGTACACACATACAGTCATATAAAAAGATACATACATATAATAAGAAGTAGTATACATACATATAATAAGAAATCCTCAAGAATTCTAAGCTCAGTCTCTCTTTAAATAATAGTGGTCTTGCCTGGGTGAATTTGTTTGATTGTCTTATGTGTGTGTAACTGAACCCTTGTTAACGGACTGGAGTATAAGATCTTAATTTATTTGTGTCAGTTTCTGGGTGATTTAGTTCTATGAACGTTACTGATCCCGGGTTAACGGTTGTTGCTCAGGTAAGTCTCAAGAATAGGTAACCTTTTACGGAAATTCTATAATAAATTTAAAACCATTACCTATACCAACCACAGTAGCTTGATCAATAAGGCGGCGGGCGTACTTGTAACCTGGAGGTCGGTGGTTCAAGTCCCGGTTTCAGCGTGGATTTAGTAAAGCGAATTAGAGTAGTAATATCACGAAAAAAATGATTAATTTTAATTTAAAACCATTATCGTGACAATCTAGGTACTGAAAAAGAGCTTATTGATAGATATCTACCAAAATAGGGAATATAGCAGATTTTTCCGATTACCTAAACCCTTTGAGAATGTTGCAATCCATGAGGAGATGATGGAAATAATAGGGGGGAGAAAGCACTCATAAACATTTTGAACTTTAGAAAGCAAAGATCCTCTTGATATGTTTGAGTGATTAGGCAAGTATTGTGCAAGATATCGCGATCTTTCCCCTTGATCTTTAGTTCTTTAGCCAGTGGTGTAGAAAGAGGAATCATTTTTGTCTCGGAGTGATTTTTCAGCCATTGTATGTATGTCTTAACAAAGTTATGTCCACATGGGTCAGTGAGTCTTCGAAATAGGTCATGGAGCACGATGTTTGTTCTGAAAACTTATAGCAACAGCCATCGGACACTTGTTGTGATTATGTGACTTGTAAAAAAAAATCTCTACACTATTAAACATTAAATTTAGTAGAGCTGCTTCTGTTTATTTTTAATAAATGGAAGATTTTCGCTTCTTGATCAAACACTGTTTTTTGATGGGTAAAATACTGTGGAAGCTCAATGGTTATTGAAAGTGTTATCCAAATGATTGTCCATCAAGAGAAACCAATTTGTTGGTGGTGTACGGGATTCAAATGTGATAGAACATACAAGAGATAGCTGACAACTGACAACTTAAAGGTTTAACTTACAACTTCCAAAAGATACTGTATTAAATATTTGCATAAAGATTTAAGTATGACGAATCTCATGACTATCTGGGTGTCACGTTTACTGACAGTTGAGCAAAAGAACTACGGATTGATGATTCTGAGAATTCTGAGCTATGTTGAAAAGATCAGTAATCCAGTCGAATGGACAGGAGAGGACGATACCATGCCTAAGCGTCCAAACACACAAGAATCTTCAGTGAAGTTTATGGTTATTGCATTTTTTGGGACACAAATGGACTTTGTCTCATTGACTTTCTCCCGAAAGTCAGAAAATGAACAGTTACGACTCCAATGCCTTATTAGATCAGTCGAATTACGCTATCAAGCAGAAAAAACCACATGACAAGAAACAAATGAAAAGCACTATGCATGTTGTTACCTCTACCTACTACTATTAAAGTAGAAACTTTGTATTACAAATTTCTTCACAAGCCACGGCACTACATTATTCATTTTTGCTTCCTTCGAGTGCTCTTGAGTATGTATTAATAAGTTCTGTTGCTCTCCGCAAATCCTTTGCAAAATTTTCGTCTTAATTGTCATCAATTGTGTTTTTCTTTCTTTTGAAGTAAAAGGCTCGGTTACAAAATTATATTTCTGGATTGTTAATGAAACTGAATGTGAAGGAGTAATGTTGGTAATGCGTAGGAGGTAAAGGAACAAAATATAGCTTGAGCTATTACTTTCGCCCAGAAGTTTTCTAACCGAAGATCTTAGATCCATTATTGTGGAAGATATAAATGCTAAATATACATGCAACATTTCTCATTATTTTAATTGATTTCTTGAATCAAACAGTAAAATAAACTAGAACTGATCTTTTTTAAATGCTAAGGTTCATATTGCGACGTTAGATTTGTTGTTGTTGTAGACAGCTTGGCTACAGCTGAGGGAGTGATGGTCTTCAGCCAACTCAAGGGAAAATTTGGCTCGTTCTGAACCACATATTTCTATGTGCGATCAACCATTGTGAGAACTTTGGCTTTTTCTTTATAAGCCGTTAAACTCTTGAGAAACTGCAAGCTAGCCTCGCTTGTTAGAATTGACTAGTATGTACTTTATTTATAGTCCTGTAACGAGACAGTGGTCTTTCCCTGTTTAACTCTAGAAGGGAGATAACCTTTCTTTTGCTGGAAACTTACAAATCAGGTTCCTACATACAACTCACTCAACCTGGGTAAGGTCGGGACTAACCAGCATCACGAACGTTAGAATTTGAATGTTACCAATTCAAGTCCTACTAACCTTGCTGGAAATTTATTAATTTTAATGATCCAAACAAAAATAATTGGTGTATTGAGCGTTTAAAAAATTCTTTTTGACAGTTACTTCTAATTGTAACAAAAGATTTTTAACAAAAGATTTTTTCAGATTAGATTTTTAACTTTATTTTCACCATGTCCCATATATCATTTAGGTGGAGTTCGAGTATGCAAAGGTCAATTAGGTGGAGTTTCGTAATCCGCCCCCCCATATTCTGTTTGACCCCCCCAGATACAACCGGAACTTCATCTACAGCATCCTCGACTGGCAAGATCCCTGGCCCACCTTCCTGACCTGCGTGTTCGTGGTCCTGTTCTACCTCTTCATTCATCTGGTGGTCTGGTGTCTCGCCTGCTCCGTCCGCAGCCTCGCCCACTACCTGTACAGCATGGACGTGACGGTACCGAAGAAGGTCGAGACCGTGATTGACATCATCGACACGGAGGCAGCGGTCCCTGCCGGCGCCGCCGGGCAGAAATGAGGAACTCTCTGTTTTTGAGGGACGCTTTAGTCGTATTTTTCTTTCTAACCAAAAAAAAAAATTCCTGGTTAGGTATATTTCCATTTTATTCCAAGGTCATTCGTGAAAGAAAAATGCGTTTGGTTACCTTTAAAGATAAACAATGGACTTAACCTATAAAAGAACTGGAAGCAAGAATTTTCTACTTCCACTTTGGTTAACTTTGGAAGTGGAAATTTTTCCTCTTCCAAAAGAAAAATGACTTGCTTCCAGTTTGGTTCATTTTATTCCCGTTTGGTTAACTTTGGTTAGAAAGAAAAATACGGCATTGATATGAGACGTTTTGGACCTTTTTGAGGGACGCTTTGTACATCGGATTACAACAAATACAAGCCAAATGAAAAGTCCTTGAAGTTAGAGTTTCAACCATGTATAACGCTAGACCTTTTATACATATCTTTTCTAAAAGAAAACAGAATTTCGGAATTATGAAATTCTGTTTTCTTTTAGAAAAGACCTATGGCAAATCTGATGGAGATGTTAAAATTCTGGTTCGACCCCCGGAAGTGACATTTTTTGATAAAAAATAGCCATTTCTCTCAAAATTTAAATGAGAAGGTATACTTTGGGTTTCATATTATTATTCTACCGGCCTAAACAGGTAATTATAGCTAGGACTTCTGAGACATACTGTATATGTACATTGAAGGACTTGAGAGACGGTCTGGCTAATCTATGTTGTAATCCCATTTATAATTCGGCCCTAAGAAGGCGGTCGCAACGAGGACCCTGGCCTACACCCTACACCCTCGATCCTAGACCCTGGTACCTACAGCTTGATATAGACAATTTGCGGGACACTGTTGTGGCCGCTTACATTCAATAGCATGGTTGGATTATTTTACGAGGTACTGGCTCTACCCTAGGGTTCAGGGTATAGGTTGTGTCCGCTTACTAAGACGCTAAGAACTCATAAAAATCATAAGATTACAACTAAGATAAGAACCTCAGCGCACCATATCTCGGATTATTGAAGATTTTCATTATTCTTGTTGTAATTGTCTCCCTACATGTAATAATTTTGCTCTAATTTGGCATCACAATTGATATTCAACTCTTGTTTTCTTAGGCTTATGAAAAAAGCGGAGTAAGAAGTTTACCCCTGAGGTGTCTATCGCCTGGCCGAATGGGTCAAGACCACTACTAATTTGTGTCTCACTGGCCCAGTGTAGTATTGTTAACAAGGAGAGGACTGGTGAAATCCGAGGCGGTTGTTGTTGTAGCGACGGATGACAACTCAAGTTGGATCAGTTATTTTGAATGTCCAATCCTAGGAAGAATGTCCAATCCTAGGAAGACAGCAACTTCTTTTGGATTCTTCCACAAATCAAGTATGGGTCAGTGAAGTTGGATTTTGACGAAAATTGAAGAGGTGATGAATATCATGAGGTTGTCCCTGGCAGAGGTCACATTTGTCATAATGTTGGGGTCTAGTTTATTGAGATCCAGGCCGCTCTATTTGACTGGCTTTTGGTGGGATTTTCTGTTGTCATTTTGTAGATATTCTTTATGTTTATTTTTCAGACAAAGAAATTTCTCAATAAAATTGAATGTTAATTTGTACGTGAGGCAAATCATTTCCACAATTTCAGTTCCTTCCCAGTCAACCTCAGAAGTAAGTGCAGTCAGTCAATCGAAAACAGCTCCTTTTCTGCTTATTTTTTTTTTAAAGTTTGGTCAAATTTTAGGGCGTTCAAAGAAAAAAGAATCTTTATCTTAATTCATGATTAATTTCATGCATATAGTAACAATTCATTATCATGAGATGTGATTAATTTTTTGTTATTTTGACTTTTGGGAGATATTTATTTATTTTTACGTTTCTGCACTGTCTGTATGTACAACGATCCTAACAATTAACTATTTTTATTTACTTTCAAACAAATTTTATTATCTAGATATTATTTATTTTATACCTTATTTTAATAATAAAAGTGCTTCTATTAGCTTTTATACTCTAAAAATATTGGCATTATTTTGTTTTCCACGTATTTTCAATGCAAAAGTCGAAACAGATTGCGGCATCAAGGTGTTTTAACAAAAATAGGTCAAGCGGTGCAATGGTCATATACAAAATGGTTGAAAGTCATAGGTCCAATTTGGAGTTATAATCTTCTGCTGGTTAACTATAATTTGATGCTTAGATTTTGATGCTGGATAACGGAAATTTCAAAATGATTTTAGGTCATGCTTTGAGTTGATAGATTTTTGAGAAAAAGTCAAAGAAGGCTACAAAGAAGAAACACTATGGTAGTTATATATTTACCTATAATAAACTGACACACCCATCGCTCCTCTACAACTGATGGTAAATAAAGATCTGGAGCCAAACATAAAAGCTCTCTACATATATTATGAAAACAATCACAGCATTGTACAAATATTTGCTATCAGAGCGATATTAGTTTTCATCACAACATCTTCGATGAAATAAATTTAATCCTTTGATCAGCGTTCGCTTGGATACCTTGCACTTCTCTCATATTATTCTAGAGGAGCTTCCATTGTCAGGTTCAGCCTATGAGGGAAATATGGGTTATGTGAGACCTATCTCTAGCAAATACAGATTTGATTAAGTCTGTGACTAAGTGCTTAGAAAAACCTCATAAATGCGTCAAAGCTGTCTCTCGTAAGCAAACTGATAACTGCCATTCAAAATGGCTACCAGTGCCTATGTTCTTTAAAAGCAAGTAAAACTAATAAAAACCAAGAATTCATTGTTAGTGGTGGGATCTCCCAGTGTTCCACCTATGCAAGATGGCCTATTTTATATGACAGGTTGATTCCCAAAGGATATACCAAAGTTATGAGTTATTCATGGCTCATTCCTTAATGGTACCTACTACCAACACAAAACCAAACGCTGACACACAAACAAAACAAAACACCAATAGCCTTAACATTTCTCAACAACAACCAAACTCCGATACTATTGAAAAAGATAAAGTGCACACAGGGACACAGTTCATTCCTGCAAGATACTACTAACACACAACCAAACGTTTTTATGTTCGCACACAAACATAAAAAACCTCTAATACTAATGGCAAAGATATACTGCACACAGGGACACGATTTATTCCTGCACATACTTCTATTATACAACCAAACACTCGCACATAAACAGAACAAATCTCCAAAACTATTGATATAGATAAACTGCACACAGGGACACACGTGCGAGGCATAAAGGTAGCCTTACTTGTATTAAAACTCAAAATGTAGCCAAACAGACCCGGAGCTTAAAGATAAAAGCAACAGTCTCCAGGATGGAGTGACACGGGAAGGTTAAAAAAACACACGACGAAGACCAAATCAAAGTTTACTGGGTAGGGGTGGTAGTGGAGTGGGTAGGGACAGGGCATGAGAGGGTGTGCATGAGTGAGAGAGGATAGGCTGAACGAAGTTGGGGGGGAGGAGATAGTGAGAGATAGCAGTGTGTACACTGTACATAGATATTGTAGGGTGAGGTGGTAGAGGATTGGAGGGGCGATTGAAAGGGTAGGTATAGGAGGTATGTACAATATGTAGATACATATAAACTTAAAGGAGGGAAAAAAATGAGAATTCGAGGAAGTGAACTGATACTACGAGCTGAACTGTGGAGGTGAGGGAGGATGGGATAATGGAGGAGGAAATAAACAAGAAGTGGTGGGGGCTTTGAGGCAGAGCTGGATGGAGAGAGGATGAGATGAAGAGAAGTTGGTAAAGGGAAGGTACAGAGGGGAGGTCAAATAAGAGTAAACAAAAACATCCTCTCGGTAGAAAGAGAAAAGGTCCTGAGCAGTGGACTGAGGCGCTCTGTACTGCGGAGATAGTATTCAATCAAACTTTGTTGAGAGGAGGGGACAATGGGGGAGGAGAATTGGAGGTGGAGGAAAGAATCTGAGGTGGACAAGTGGTGTTGAGGAGGGAATTGGAAGTAAATGAAAGAGGAGAGGGAGGTGATATATTTTAATTAAACTTGAGGATTATGAGAGGTGGTGGACGGTGGGTTTGAATTTGGAGGTGTGAGAGCAAGGTTTATGAACATTAATTTGGAGGTATGCTTATACGTCTGTACAAGTAGATATAGGTTGCCTTACCAAATAAAGGTCTCTTGAGCACAGTACTCGCCTATGAAGATTACACAAGTAACTGACATAATAATATGCGAAGTTTGTTTTCATCGAGCTACAGTTTATTGAATCCAGCAGTAGCACACGGCCATTACAGATGCACGCGTGGGTTGGTTTGTGTTTTCTATTAAAAGGTCAATTTACGTAAAAAATTGAGGGAGTAATCATTAGGGAGTAGAGTTCTCGAAAGAGAGTACGTTCAGTATGCAGTTCAGTATCGGTAGTCTTGTATGAGATTGTATTAAGTCCTTCGTAAGTTAAATTAATATAGTTTACGTATAGTAAACGTGTAACCCATGTTTGAAAAACGTATTTTTTAATGAGGGACGGAGCTAGCCGTGTATCAAGTTGTAACCTGTAGCTTATTATCTAAATATTTCGCCGATTTTCTCGAGCGTGGGTTCAACGTGTATTGTGCGTGGTCAAAGACATAGTAACACACCTGTGTACCCAGAAGTCTTGGTATTGGTGTGATTTTTCACACAAAGGCTATGATTTATTACACTCTGGTGAAAGAGTATTTTCAAAGAGTTTCAATAAATAAATTCAAACAATACGAGACCGGGTGCTATATTGAATAAAAAAAAACGTTTTGTGTGTCTTAATTAATTTTGTTCAAAAGGTTACTACAGAATTCACCCTCAACTACCTGTTGGGAAGTATGATTTCTTTTTCTAATACAATAGGTAGGTATATATAAGTGATCAATTGAATCAGAACTAGCTGTCAGAATAGGGCCAAATCCCTCACTCCCCATACTCGCGGTGACAGTATTATACTAAGTAGGTACTATACAAACTCGGGGAACTTGTTAGTACCCTTGCAATATTTTCTGCCGTCTAAATTTTCTATGTTCTTATTTCAGTTACAATACATAGTTCACCTGTGACCCACAATAGTTCTGCTATTATTGAGCTGAAAACAAAATGTACACAAGATAGGTACAAATTCATCATAGGGACGTTTGAACCACGTTAGGCACATTGCATAAACATCATTCAATAACTGGCACTCATAGAAATTTATACACGAAACAGTACTTTCTATTATAATAATATCAATAACACTCTTTAGTCGAAGGTAACCACCAGGCGAGATTAATGCTCAAAGCTTTTTCTACCAACTAACCCACAGAGTCTTATTATTATGTGGTTACAAACTCAAATTAATGAGGACAAATTCATGCACTGGGCGGGATTCGAACCAACGGATCCTTACGCTACCTGAATTACCAGACTAGCGCGTTGACACGTCTATTCAATACATGATGTAGAATTTGACTTTACTACACATTTTCTTAGTAACATATCCATTACTACATTTTGTTGAGCAAAATGGCTTTTCGATTTTATTTCATGTTATTTTTTTTTTAAACCTACCGAACCATTCTCAAAATTGTACTACACAGATAATAAAAATGTCCTACGACTGGTTATTTCAAGCACTTCCAATTCAGAGTGTATGACTTTTCCCTTTGATAAACGCACTATGATCTAAAATCAACAAAAAATCGAGGCGTCTGAAAAAAAATTGAGGTGAAATTTACAGGTCCTCCAATAAATATCATCACAATACTTTATTAAGAAGTAGCTAGTCCCCCGGGAGTTTAGGTTGGTACCTACACACCTGGTGGTGCAGACGGGAAAACTATTAAACGCGTGCATCGAGTAATAAACAGAATCAATGGAGCGAATCTATTTTTCCAACAAAAAAACATTTTGTAGCACACACTGCGAATGCGAACAGACCATTTGATAAATATTACTTTTTTGAAATCATAAGTCTAATTCGTCCAGAAATATTCTCAGTTGAATTTCGAAAAAAACCGACCGAAAACAATACTTTCTTTTATACCTTTGAGGTTTTTATTTTTTTATTTTTTTTTTTTTTAGAAGGTAATTTTGCCCTGGAACCGCTTTCGCATTACTTCAGGGCACTTTACCTTTACATCCATGCCATTCCGGAAACGGAAAACTCGGTTAGAATTTTCCGCTCCGGCCGGGATTCGAACCCGCAACCTCCGGGTCAGCAACCAATGCTATTAACCACTGAGCCACGGAGGTCGGCTAGGTAAAAAAGTGGGTATTTTTTTTTTTACAAAAACCGACACTATACTATTGTGTCGGTTTTTGTGACACTATTGTGTTACTTGCGAGAATTTTCTAATATTAGATATCGGAAGTTATAATAATAAGTTTTTTTACAGGAAGAGATTCTGTTACGGTAGCGCTACGATTTCATGCAGCAGATTATTTTTTATTCAACCAAAATAACCAGGTATCGCCGTCATAAGATTACAAATTACTTACCCTTAAGGTAAAAAGTACAACCATCAGGTATTGCTTACATGGAGTTGCCTACAGGTAGACGGTATTGTGGGATTTTTCTTCTCAGATCATGTTACTCTAACAACATGGAAAATTTTCTTTTTTTCTTCATGATTGAATAAAACATGGTGTAATTATTATTTATGAAAGGAAATTTCGCTCAGTCTGCACATAAGAACCCTCCAGCTAGAAGGTGAAATTTTTTTATGTATTGTAAGGTCAATGTGGGGGATGATTATGGTGTATGTTTTGCTCTTACGGACAGCACGTGTTTGGTAATTGTAAAATCTTTTACTTTTCTTCTTGTTCAAGAGGAAGAACTTTTGTAGGAAGTCTCCTGTGGCAATACCTTCGGCATAATTGCTTACTAAAGATTATTTTATTTTATGTTTTTTTTTTTTTTTTTTTTTTTTTTTTTTTTTTTTTCTTCTTTTTCATTAATATTACAACTCTTATGTTACCATGTAGGTAGGTACCTAATACAAATGTACTTTTCATACGGTTTTGTGCAAATAGTGTTTAATCAAATATTTTTCCCATGTCCTCAAAAATTTCAGCAGTATATTTCCAAGCTTGTCTAGCCTTAGATTTGGTCTCTTTCGTCATATCGTTTGCTGCGGATACCGTCCATTCCCAAGAATCCCCAATGTGGTGACGTCCAACCACAGGGCGTGCATTTTGGTTATCAAGTTGAAAGGGTCCTGTGGCTTGGGCAAACCGTTTGGTTAATTTGACATCGGGTAAAGAAACTGATGGGTATTTTGGATCAGGTCGTGTGATGGATACTCCTTGTCCAGGTAATTTCATATCTTTGGGTACTCTTGGCAGTTTGTCAATAGCAGGTAAGTTGATACCTGGGATATTTCTTTTGACAGATGGGATATTGGGTAGATAGATTGATGGGGATTTTGGATTAGGTCGTGTGATGGATACTCCTTGTCCATTGATAAAAGGTAATTTCATATCTTTGGGTACTCTTGGCAGTTTGTCAATAGCAGGTAAGTTCATATCTGGGATATTTCTTTTGACAGATGGGATGTTGGGTACATAAATTGATGGGGATTTTGGATCAGGTCGTGTGATGGATACTCCTTGTCCATTGATAAAAGGTAGTTTCACATCTTTGGATATTCCTGGCAGTTTGTCAATAGCAGGTAAGTTCATATCTGGGATATTTCCTTTGACAGATGGGATGTTGGGTACATAAATTGATGGGGATTTTGGATCAGGTCGTGTGATGGATACTCCTTGTCCATTGATAAAAGGTAGTTTCACATCTTTGGATATTCCTGGCAGTTTGTCAATAGCAGGTAAGTTCATATCTGGGATATTTCTTTTGACAAATGGGATATTGGGTAGATAAATTGATGGGGATTTTGGATTAGGTCGTGTTATGGATACTCCTTGTTCATTGTTAAAAGGTAGTTTCACATCTTTGGATATTCCTGGCAGTTTGTTAATAGCAGGTAAGTTCATATCTAGAATATTTCTTTTGACAAATGGGATATTGGGTACATAAATTGATGGAGATTTTGGATTAGGTCGTGTTATGGATACTCCTTGTTCATTGTTAAAAGGTAGTTTCACATCTTTGGATATTCCTGGCAGTTTGTCAATAGCAGGTAAGTTCATATCTAGGATATTTCTTTTGACAAATGGGATATTGGGTAGATAAATTGATGGGATTTTGGATCATTTCGTGTGATGGATACTCCTTGTCCATTGATAAAAGGTAGTTTCACATCTTTGGATATTCCTGGCAGTTTGTCAATAGCAGGTAAGTTCATATCTGGGATATTTCTTTTGGCCAATTTGACATCAGAGACTTCGACAAATGCATGAGTAGATGGAACATGTTGTGAAATGGCTACTTCTTGTCCATTAAAGAGAGGTGAACCGATCTTCTGAATGCCTAGAGGTTGACTGATACCTGCAAAAGTTTTGGGATTTTTTAAAAATATATTATAAGTTTGCAATCGAAGTTTGAATATTATTTTCTTGTCTTGATTGAAAATATTATTCTCTTATCCAATTTATGAATTGTTAATTACTATTAAGTTGTTGTGGTTTTTATTGACTTAATTTTGGATCTACTGCTTTTGTTTTGGTTCTACTGTCTAAACTATTGAGATTGGAAGTGTGCTATCAGTTCAAAATTCGTCAGCTTCTTTTCAACTTCTTCATCCTGAATGTTGTAAGAATCTTCTTTATAAAAAGAAATATATCTAAAATCTAGAATTTAGACAGTATGAAGATTATAAGTAAACAAAGTTTTTGTCTTTCATAAAAATTTAGACAGTATGATTAGTATGAAGACAAACATAATATTGTCTTTCATAAAAAATATGATACCTTTTAAGGTAATTTTATTGTATTTTTTTATATATTATGATGTAAATAAATGTTTAATGTTCTCTTTCTCAATAAATCTTGGAAAATTGAAAGAAACTTACTCATATAAGGCAGGAACAAATTGACAAAAATTATTGTAAAATGCATTATCTTCTTTATATTATGTAGATGTCAATACGCTCAATAAATGGATTATTTAACGGAATCAAAATAATTTCTAAAACAAGTTTACGTCTGGTTCCAGGTTGGTTTGTTCTCCAGCATGATCTTAGGCCATTAAATTTCATGAGTTTTTCAATTTAAGTTTCCATTGCCAAATCGTTTTTTCTAGGTATCGACATTGGATTTTTGGTTATCGAGACCTATTACCTACATTATTACGATTGTTTTTCAGCGAATTTTCATAAATATGCAATAAAATCAGTCTAAACAACACGAGTTTCAAGTAAAAAAAAAAGAAAACCGATAGCTAAATGAACAGTTGAGTATAAGTATAAAGATATTCTTTCCTTAGAAATGCAACCTAATAGTTCTAATATTTTTTTAATCATAAGAACAATATAAATATCTTAATACAGGGTGTTCCTGAAAACATAACAAACCTTTTAACTACGTAGGTATACATGAGATAAAATAAAGATCACTTTGTTCCATAAACAGAAATGGACCCTAACGGAGTTAGGACCACTTAAAGTTGGTACCAATTTTTTGTAAATCGATTTTTTATCCGATTTACCTGATTTTTTGGATGTGTCGTGCAGTTATACACTTATAATAGATGGTTGTTATACAATTATACATATTATACTGTCTCATGCTTATTTGATATGAATTTGGCACTATTTTTTTTTTTTTTTTAATCAGGGATAAGTTATCAAAAAATGAAAATGGTGGATCTTGGAGAACTAAAGTTTCTGGAAGTGAAGAAATAAGAAATAAAAACAATAACATGTCATTGTTGAATAGCATGAATACGAGTAGATACTTATGCCTAATAGAAATTGGTCGCCAGTCCTGTCCCGGTAGCTCAGTGGTAAAGGTGGCACTCTGTAAATCCAGAGATTCCAGAGGTTGCGGGTTCGAAACCCAGCCGGGACATGACATGTTATCCTCGCATTTGGGATTTTTAGAACATAATAATAAAATAATCTTGGGCTTACTGCTGGAATAATGGCACTCTAATAATAGTCCTACTCGGGCTGTATAAATAAGGCGATATTATTATTATAATTAGCTATTGATCCCCAATCTTACCAAAATGGTTGATATTATAAGATCTATTTCACGGGCGGGATGTCTCCTGTGTCAAAGATCAAAGTAAGCTACCGACCTCAGTAGCTATCTATTGACCACCTCGCTGCGAAGTCCAATATCGAATAACTATTTGGTATATTAGTGGAATCATTGATAGAGTAGCGGACTCCTGACCTACACAGCCTGTAGGCTACAGGTCGGTGCATCGAGTCCCAAGTACGCAATATTTAGTAAGCAGGGTTTGAGTATTATAGTTTTGATGTCACAGTTGTGTGTTTGATAAAGTTAATATATGTATGATAGGTTATTCATGAAGGCAACAATTAAATAAACAAAATGTCATATACGAGTATTCCTGTGTGTTAAAAAATATAACGTAATATTACTTATAAATATATTTCATATTCCTCTTAGGCAGTAAATCCCCTGAGCCCGGTATTTTTATAAGAATAGATCACCTATTTTAGTAATATCTTCGGGTAGAGTAACCAGGATAACTCTCAAATGTGCTAATAGATTTACGATGTTTTTCCCTTATTTTTTCTAATGTTAAAGTTAAAAGCTCAAAGCACAGGAGAGCACAATGTCGCATAATATAACGAGCCACTTTAAAGTTAGGGATAGATTATAATAAATCCTCAATTCCAAATCTCTGTGGAATTGAAAGAGGCACTATTGCCCGAGACCTGAAGAGGCTGGGAGACACAGTTTACGGGAGAGCTTTTCAGGGGTGGGGCATCAAGAATCTTTCAGGATAAAAATAAATTCTGAAATAGTTATAAATAGTGGTATGGGGGTAATCAGAACAGGAGTTAAAGTAAAATCCCGCTTACTTCGAAATTCAAGGGACAGAAGCATAGGTAATTCATAAAGCAAATTCAACTTACAGAAGCATAATTCATAAAGCAAATTCAAGTTACAGAATCATAATTCATAAAGCAAATTCAAGGGACAGAAGCAAGGGCGTAGGCAGCGTGGAGCAGGTAGGGGCAGGTGCTCCTACCTAAAAATGCTTAATGAGTATGCAATTTGTGAAGGGGCTCCAAAAGATATCGAAAAAAAACCCCTTAAAATATAAGGAAAGTAAAAAAAAGAAGAAAAAAAATGATATTAAAATCGCAACTATACCTACCATACCAAACGAAAGGGACCAAGAGAGAACAAAAAACCATTCAATTCAATAATTCAAGTTGGTTTTGTTCTATCCCGCTAGAGCGCAGAAAATGCCAGATGGTATTTTCATAATTTCCCCAAACCTACCCAGTACCCCCCCACCCCCACATTAAAAAAACCTTGGTAGGAAAGAACCTACCCCCCTAAAACCTAGTGCTGAAAACGGCTACTTTATAGCACCGCAAGCGAACTTTTAACATAATATTGAGAAGTAAGTTAATTACGGAAAAAAGAGATAAAAAAAGAGCTTTTTTACATTGCCGCAGTCCGCAGGCGACCTTTTAACATATTTAACACTATAAAATGGAGGAAAGAGGTAAGAAAAGGGCTACTTTAAAGTGCCGCAGGCGAGATTTTTACTATTTTAGAAGTAGAAATAGTAGCATGTAGAATAATAATAATGAAAGGTTATGAAAATATGAAAGATTAACATTACAGCGCCGCAGGGCCCGCAGGCGAAGTTTTGATAAATTAAGCAGTAGAATATGGAGAAAAGATAACCACAAAAAACTACCGTTAAAAAAAGGCCCAAGTTCCAGAACTCCTATCCAAAAAGGTTTCGCCAATGAATGCAGTGATATCTTGTTTGCGGCCAAGTTATCTTGGTACTAAATTATTTATTTTATTAAAACCCGTTTTCTGAGTTCCTCATTTTGTATGTTTTTAAATGCAAACTATCCTCTAACTTGGCCAGTGTCGCTCCTTGTGATGGTTATATTGTTATTCTGTACCTATACATATAGTCGTAATATTCCATACAACCGATGGCATAAAACTGGCCAAAATAGAGGATAGTTTGCAGTTAAAAACAAAAACAGGAACTCAGAAAACGGGTTTTAAATAATTTAGTACCAAGATAACTTGGCCGCAAACAAGATATCACTGCATTCATTGGCGAAACCTTTTTGGATAGGAGTTCTGGAACTTGGCCCTTTTTTTAACGGTAGTTTTTTGTGGGATATCATTACTTTTTGTAAATGGTTCGTTTCACAGCACGTTTCACTACTTTTTTTAGGATTCTTCACTCTAATATGCTCCCTAAAACGACACCGTTAAACAGCAGAAATAGTGCGAAAGTGCCGGTTTTCAGATTTTTCCCTGTATTTTTACAGTAAACCCTAGCACCATGCAAAATTTCAGCTTTGTAGGTAGTAGGGAAGTATCTCATAATTTATATACCATAATCGAGTATATTTTCCTCCCTAAAATAACACCGTTTAACAGCATGATAAGTGCGAAAGTTCCAGTTTTCAGATTTTTCCCTGTATTTCTACAATAAACCCTACCATCATGCAAAATTTCAGCTTTCTAGGTAGTCGGGAAGTGCCTCATAATTTTGATAATCTGTCAGTCAGTTAGTATCAAAATCGCAAATTTCAAAATTACATTCCTCTGGATGTTTTTTGCATAGAGTCTTTAAATTTTCAATGTCTTTTTAATGATATTAGGACAATCTCTGTTTCATATCTCTATGATCAGTTGAACCGAAGATATGAGGGTGTGAAAAACCGGGTGAATCGGTTCGTGTAAAGATACACTGCCGTGCTTGCTGGAACTTGGCCTGGCGCACTGCCGTGCGCTCAGATAAAAAAAAATGGTTGGGTAAGGCTGCCCTAGGTTACAAGTCCCATCTGTTCCTCTGAAGAATATCCCCAAAATACGGCTTTAAATCTTTTTCCCCAATTTGGGAAAAAAACTCAATCTGGCAACCACAAAAACGTAAGTAGTTATAAAATATCAGGTATACCTTCTTCATACTAAACTTTTTTTTTCGGAGTTGCTGGACGCCCCCCCCCCTGCTCCGGCCGGAAACTGCCCCTACCTAACGCAAATGCTGCCTACGCCCTTGGACAGAAGTATAATTCATAAAGCAAATTCAAGTTACAGAAGCATAATTCATATAGCAAATTCAAGGTACAGAAGCATAATTCATAAAGCAAATTCAAGGTACAGAAGCATAATTCATAAAGCAAATTCAAGTTACAGAAGCATAATTCATAAAGCAAATTCAAGGGACAGAAGTATAATTCATAAAGCAAATTCAAGTTACAGAAGCATAATTCATAAAGCAAATTCAAGGTACAGAAGCATAATTCATAAAGCAAATTCAAGGGACAGAAGCATTATTCATAAAGCAAATTCAAGTTACAGAAGCATAATTCATAAAGCAAATTCAAGGTACAGAAGCATAATTCATAAAGCAAATTCAAGGTACAGAAGCATAATTCATAAAGCAAATTCAACGGACAGAAGCATAATTCATAAAGCAAATTCAAGGGACAGAAGTATAATACATAAAGCAAATTCAAGGGAAAGAAGCATAATTTCAAGTTATCGCGAGATTCGAGATATTGGGGTTTTGAATAAGAAGCGAATGATACCGAAACAGTGGAGAAAAATTCGACTCGAGGTCCCTCGTTTTGAATTTCGAGTAATATTAGGGATATTATTAGGTATGGATTAAAAAATTGACTTTTTAAGTTCCCATATGTTATAAATCTTGAGTTATAAGCAGTAGAACTGAAACATTTCTTTCAACTTATCAAGTGAACTTTTCTTAACGCATTTATTTCGAGCAATCAACTAATAATCCAAGGGCCGAAGAATTCTTTCGATTTAAGGGGATTTTCCACTTACCAATACCTAACCAACCGTGCTATTAGACTCAAAGTACCTAACCTACCATGTTCTAGTTCTGGTAGGTAAATAATAGGTAGATATCCCGGTACATAGGTATTACCATAGTTATTTATAAATATTAGAATCCTTCTAAATAGACTGCTCAGTGAAATTAGGTATTGTTAAGTAATATATTACCTACTTAGTAATACCTACTTAAGTACTTAGCAGAGTTCACGAATTGAAATAACTAATGTATCTCTGTCTTGTACTGAATTTAAATACCTAATATATCTGTATTGTACGCCGCGGCGTCGCGTCGTGACGAATGACCGAATGTTTCTGTTGAAGACCTGGGGGTACTATCCATCCATCTTAATCAGCCTGCCCAGTAGCGTAGCTTTGTGTAAACGTATGTGAGTGTTTTTTACAAAGATGGGCTCCTAGAATTGTCTTCTCTTTGTTTGATTTGGTCACAATGTCGCTTTTGAATATTACAATTATAATCGTATCACGACGGAGGTGTTACCATTAGCTGGAACTACCCAGCTGAATAATCTCTCCGAGTTCAATGTCACTTAACATTTCTTTTATTTACCGACCTCAGGAGCTTGATCGATAACGCGGCGGGCGTTCTTGTAACTTGGAGGTCAGTGGTTTCGATTACTTTCCAAGTTCAGAAAATAATTCGTTAAGCTAGATTAAGTAATCGAGATATCACATCGTGATTAACAAAAATATGATAACTTTTTGACATTTCTTTCATTTTGTTACGAAAAATTTCGGTTACTAAACATTCTTGAAAAAACATATTGTTGGTCGATCGTATATCTATACTTTTTGGTTCTCTTTATAAATGGTTCAGTTGGTTTCGTTGTATAACTACTTACTGGCAGGTAATGGTGCCTAGTGTTCATTTCGTATAGCTGGTTGTGGTTTTGTTGTTAATTTCTAATGGGGTTAATGATTTCAGTGTGCTATACCTTTGGTATGTCAGCATCCACTTTGGAGCATTGGTTATACAAAAAATACATTTTTTGGTTGTCTTTACACTCATTTCTCCTAAACCTACATGGAGTCGGTCTTGGTCAACCTGTTCTTCATGGTTGATATTGTTCAGTTCAGGCACTCCAACTTCTACTTTTTACAGCTATGTACATGCATTTTCTAACTCGTCACTATTCTGGTAAAATGTGTTATAATCACAATCGAGATGTCACATTTACTCGAATCTGCCTTTTAATTTTTCTGCCGTATTTGAGAACTCAAACCACTACCCTTCAGCCCTTCAGGTTGCAACCCCGCCAAATAATCGATCGAGTGACTGAGGTCGCTCACTTTTTTTTCATATCAAATATTCCACATTCGCCACTGGGTCATTCTTACTCCTGATTCTTGATACAGTTCACTCCCAATACATCATGGGAAGAACACAAAGACACGTCGAAATGTTTCTCGGGTCTGGATAGGATCAGTAGTAAACAAAGTAGTAAGACCTAACTTAACTAGTGTAGGACTGTGTTCTGTGCAGTGCTGTGGTTCTGTCGATCAAATAGAGCGAGAAGTTACGTTTGTGTGCGGTTCATTGAACGAAATATTTTACTACTACTAAGCTAACTATTGTAACTAGCAGACTTAAGTGTGTTGATTTAATATGTGTAAGATAATGTACAGTAATATGCCAATGTGTTTTTCCTAAAGGTGTGAAATCTGGGAACTCAATTGAAGCAAGTGTAAATCAATAGTGTTTCAATGCTGCATGGGCCCCAGGCGTTTCCATCATTGGGTCTAAACGGCAGGTAAGAAGTCCATGTTGGGCTCTCTTTTTACTTTCCTTCACATTGCACCAGATGTTTTGAAAAAGAATCAATTTCATGTATGCGTCTTGATTGATGGGTCATAATATAAAACATATAATAATAATATAATAATATCGCCTTTTTATACTGCCCGATTAAGACTATTGAAGTCCCATTATTCCAGCAGTAAGCCCAAGACACATTATTATGTGGTAAAAATCCCAAATGGGAGGATAACTTGTCATGTCCCGGCTGGGTTTTGAACCCACGACCTCTGGAATCTCTGGATTCACAGAGTGCCGCTTTTACCACTGAGCTACCGAGACAAGACTATAAGCTCTATCGGGCCAGGTAAACTTTCTGTGGGGCAACATAGTGGAGCAGCCTCTTCAGCAAAGCGCCCCCCACTTGCCCTTCCTTCCCATACAATGAAGTATATATGCCGAAGGCATTATCACAACCCTTGACCCTTGATCAGGCTTTGTTTATAACTTTTATTATTATGTTCATGGTATATAAAAAAATTCAAATAAAGCTTGATCGATTTGTTTATTTTAAAAAAAATAAGTTGATAGAAGAAAATTCCTTTGAAACCGATTCAGATTAAGTGGTTTGAACATCACATAACTTTACTAGCATTTAAGTCATATTCCGCCACTGTTAATTCTAAATTTTATTTAGGTGTTCAATAAATTAATGTTAAAATGGTATATTTTTTTTCAAAATCTGCTAAAGAGTTATCGATTTCCTCAATTGGTGACTCAACGGTAACAGTTGGCAATAAATTAATATTATATTCGTAATCATCAGTAACTAAAATTCATTGAATTTCATATATACAGTCACAACCCCCATCTAGGATGACTAACACCCCCACAATACTGGTAAATTAGGGATAGGTTTCAAAAAGTTCAAGATATCACGCCACGTGCTTAATGTAAGCCGTTGAGGAGCAAACAGTGGCGGAATTATGGGCAAATGATACATGCATATTCATTGTACAAGGATATCTATACGTAAAAGAAACCGAAAAGCTTAAAGTCTGCGCTACCCAATACTTGAACGCTACCCAATAACCACGTGCACTGCTGGTCAAATGGTTAACGCGCTAGTCTGATAATCCAGTTAGCGCAGGGATCCGTTGGTTCGAATCCCACCCAGTGATCGAATTTTTCCTCTTTAATTTGAGTTTGTGACCACATAATAATATGACTCTGAGGGTTAGGTGGTAGAAAATGCTCTCCTGGTGGTTACCTACCAGTAAAGAGTATTATTATTGTTATTATTACTTGAGATATTATAAAACAAATAATACACCTATTTATTTATTTATTTTGACTGAATGCAAAGACAGCAAGCACTAGCCACAGTTTAACCTAGATTTCGACAGAAGAGCTCATTGAAAGCACATTAGTCATGTTCCCTGTGTGAGTAATATACTATGAGCAGGATGTAAAGTATTACTGTTGCATTTACTCTGACATTTGGACGTTGCTCCCTTGTGATATAAGGAATGCGGATTCCATTCTGTTCACATTTGTGTCTGCATAGACTACAATTAAGTCTGTCATCTATGTATTAAGGACTAGGTAAACATCGTAATATACTCGTATATAGAAATTTATTTACTTATTTTTATTTTCCTGGGTTTTACGTTCCTTTCAACAGCTAGGTCATCTTGAGACGGGGGTGTTATCCTCCATTCGCAGGAAACTCACAAACCTGATACCCTCATTGACCTTGCCCAGCCGGGGTCGGGCCGGAGCGCCAGCATTACGAAGTCTTCACCTCGGTAGAGGTATACTAGACGTTGCTTAACTTCGGTGATCCTACGAGAACCTGTGCATTCAACGCGCCATCGACGCTGGTTTAAAGAGTAATAGGCACTAATAGCTATACTCTTTGGTGGGAGATATAAACCAGGCAAGGTTAATGCTTAAAGCACTTGCCATGCACCAGCTAAAATTTAGAGACTTATTATTATGTGGTAACATACGCAAATAATTAAGTGCTTATTAGGTATATAATGCGAAATTTTTGGAACCGAAATCCATGAGGCGCTTTCCATCTTATATTGGGAAGATTTTAATCCTAACTTTCTTGAATAATGGTAAGTTTAGTCTTAAGCTTCTGGTTCTCAAGAGTACCCGACCGGGCTGCTTTTGGAACATTAGAAACTATCACTATAATTTTCATTGCTATGTACGTACAATGTCAAAAAGTAGTTTTCCAGTTTATTGACCCGTCGCGTTCATTAAAAAAGTTTATATTCCCTTTCGATCTCTGAAGTTCACCGGTGTCTATTGGTCAACATTTAGCCGAATTTAGCAGAGAAGTGGATACATTGAGAATGTAAATATCGCCTCCGTCGCCCATCGTCTGCTTATATATTCACTTCGATTGCTACTAAGAAAGAAGACATGAGGTCTTCTGCTTCTTTGGAGAAGTAGAAGAGCGCGCTAGGAAGATAAAAAATACCATATTTGTATTAATCACCATTGTGATATGATAACAACTTAAACTCGCCTTACTAAAAATACTGTCCGCTTAGGATTAGGCCTCGAAACACTGACCTCCAGATCACGAGTCCACCGCCTTAAAGATAAAGCTACTCAGTTTGGTGCAGGCATTCTCGTCATGCCCATTTTCCTTCCTTCAATATGGCTTCTATAAAGTATAGTTAGGACTCAGTATGCTGTATGTATAAAGTAAAACGTAAAGCTATACTTGTTTACCTAACTATAATTGTTTTTTTTTTCAGACACATAATAACTACTACTTTTAGAAATAGATGATAAATTATATAAAAAAATATAGAGGTTAGAGGTATTGTAAGTACCTCTAAGCATTTGCATGTGTATATTTTTTCCAGAATATAATATAAATATAGTGAAGTTACTTATCTAATGCTATAAGCTCTATGTATACTGCTTGAGCGAAGGAATGGCTGAAGCATTGTATTTACATGCGGTTCAAAAAGTATTGATGTTCATAGGAAATCAAGGAATACCTATACTCAATGATTATCTTCTTCGGAAAGGATATATGAACGCAAGTAAAACCGTATATTTATATACCTATCCGGTATATTTTACACAGTAAATTGACAGTTCTAATCGATACATGAGCGATGGGAGATCAATTAATCCACGCGAGTAAATTAATGAAAGTACCTTGCATATTAATTATGATTATGATTAATAGTGGGAACATAATGCAATTCATTTAGAAATATATTACCATAATGTAGTCGTGAAAAAAATAGAACAATAATTTCAATAATAATACTGATATTTAGAAAATTAGTGATGTCTAGCGACTATTGCTTCAATTTGGTTGCATTTTAAATACGGTCACGGTCAAGTACCTACCTTATGTAAATAATAATATGTTGTATAATGTATATATCTTATGATATTGGATAAAATTAAAAAAAAAATATTTATTTATACAGAAAATCTAATTTTAACAGTGCATCAGTGTAAACATGTAGTGTGAATTTCGCGTCAATATAATTTTCGTGTAAATATTCTGTAAATAAATAGATAAATAAAAATATAAGATCTACCTTACTAATAACATCATATCAAAAAAAAAAAAAAAAAATTATTTATTTTTTGAAATTACATTTATAAATAGTATTTTCTATTATACCTATTCAATAAAATAATTAATCAACAAAATACATCGTAATACGTGAACTCATATCCAGTGCAACTATATCTATATAATAATGTATATAAACAATTATCAAGTTCATACTATCCAAGTAACATTCCACAGTCAGTGACAATACGCATCAGCATTATTTGCAATATAACACCAGCAGTGAGCAGTGATAGCGAACAGTCTCTGGTCTGAATAATGTAAACAATGCACTTCAGTCAGAACAAGACTCAAATAACCAGTATAATCAAATAGAGTGGTCGTTCTGCTAAACGCCAAGAATACAAGAAGATAAGTACCTGCATACAAAATAAGCAACCAACGTAAACAAGTTAATTACAACGATTTAAACCTAGATTTTCCATCGGAAAAATGAACAACGATTACTCGACCTATTCAAGACCAATGACAAGAAGCCTTGATAAGAAGAACACGCGAAGTACGAGTTCCAAGGTAAACTACACCAATGATGACCTGGTAATTATAGAAGAGTTCAATAAAACAATAGAATCTATACCATCACAACACTTAAAAAATAAATTGACTGATCTCAGAAGTCTCTTCCAAACTAACACAATAAACAAACAACAAGACTTGGATAAATCTGAAGAAACCCTGAATGAACTCCAACCACAAATTTTTTCTATGAAAACTGAAATTGCATCAATAAAAACAAAACTGAAAAACACACAAGATGAGAAAACAAAATTAATAAATGAGAACGAAGAACAGTTATCAAACCTATCTCAAGAAAATGTAAACCACAAAATCACAATAGAATCACTACAAAAACAAATACACTGTTTAAAAAGACTTATTGAAGAAAAAGATGACATTATCAAAGAGCAAAATCAAGAAACGGCTGGACACACACTCACAATTGGAACAATGAAGAAAACCATAGAAAAACTAACTCGCAAAAACACACTGGTCAATTACTACCAAACAACAAAATACAATAGCTCTTTTGATGTAAGCAGCTTTATTGATCACGAAAACCAATTAACTGAATATTACAATAATGAAGAAAGAACTGAGAATAAACAAAATCAGTCAAACTCAGATATTTTCAATAGCCATGATATCACTCACTCTAGTGAAACTAAAACTTGCCAAGGAGCTGAAGGAAAACAAGAACAAACCACAAACTCCAAGAATAAATCACAACAAAGGATAATTAATACTACAAATACAAATGAAACGGAAACTCATGATGATGATGATGATGACAAAATAAGCAGCAAAAACCAAAGTGAAATAAAACTCAATCATGAACATAATCACATTGAAGAACTCAATATTTCACCAGTATCACCTATTCAATCAAGCTACAATAATTACATAAGTCCAAACATTGAAATAATTAATGATAAACCACTCCAAAAAGAACTTGAAAAACTTTGTATAATCAACAAAAATATAATAAAAACAAAAAAAACGCAAAACATGCCTTTAGACTATAATCTCATTGAAAAAATCCCAGAAAACGATGAAGACAAGTCAGCCACAAACCAAAAAAAATCACAAAAACACATCTCCAAAATACAGGAACAACTATCATTACATTCGCTACAGATCAATGAAATACTCGAATACATAAAACATTCCAAAGGAAACTGGTCAAATCTAACTCACCATGAAGAAATCAATATAAAAGACCAGGAAACCAAAGGAGACAAGTCAATCTGCTATCTCATAGGAGACTTTCATCTCAAGGACATCAAAAAAGAACTACTGAAAAACTCAAAAATTTCCGAAACATACAACCTTCATACAAAAATTCAACCGGAATGCATCCTAAATGAAATAGTAAAACTAATTCCAACTAACTTAACGAAAGACGATAGAGTAATAATATCCGGAGGTACAAATGACTTGTACTTAACCAAAGCCGAAGATGCAATCACAAATCTAAGAATATTAGTGAAACAACCATGTCCAGTAATACTGCTATCGATTCCACCTCAAAATTGTCTCCTTACTAACAAAGACATCACAAAACTCAATACCAAAATACGACATGGATTAGAATCAATTTCAAATTGTCATTTTATAAACGTGCAAAAATTCATTAAAATGAAAGATATAAAAGAAAATGGCAAGACTCTGGGAGATACAGCAAAGAAATGGCTTGGAAGTAAAATAACAAAAACGTTAGATTACATTCATAAACAAAAAAGTAGACCCCAAGCATTACAAGGTCCAAGAATTGCTCTTAATAAAAATAGCAATCAAAATATACATGTAAAATGGCAACAACAAACTAAAAAACAGATACATGATAAAACACGAAATCAGCAACAGCAGGAACATCACCAATGGCAGCAGCAACAGGAGCAACAAGAACGAAAACAACAGCAGCACCAACAACAACAACAGCAGCAGTGGCATCAGCAGCACCAGCAGCAACTACAACAGCAGCGGCAGTGGCATCAGCAGCAACAGCAGCACCACTACCAGCAGCAGCACCAACAACAAAAACAACAGCAACAGCACCAACAACAAAAACAACAGCAGCACCAACAACAACAGCAGCAGTGGCATCAGCAGCAACAGCAGCACCACCACCACCAACAGCAGCACCAACAACAAAAACAACAGCAGCAATGGCATCAGCAGCAACACCACCAGCAGCAGCAGCAGCAGCAACAGCAACGCCACCACCGGCAACAACAACAGTACCCACAAGCAAGAACCTTGAATCATGTTCATCACACCTACTCAAATGATCTTCAATATCTAACAAGCAATATCACCCCAACTCAACAACAAGCACCAAATGCACAAGCTCCAGAAATTTTACTCTACTCTGCTCCCCCAGCTCCTTGCGATAAATCTCACGCAACCACCATTCAACAAAACCACATACCGGGATCATCTCATAGTCATGTTGTACCAGCGCAGCCACACTCGTATCACCACCAATACCAACCTGACCCATATTTTTTTCATCATGCCACAACCCCAGTCACATGGATATAACGCATCCAGAGCAACACATACTTAGAAACAGAAATGAACAAAATCAATATAAATTCACAGATAACCTAAATCTCACAAAAATAAATTTAAACCCAGAATACATATCAAAAATAGATGACAACACATTAACACAAATACTACTGTTAGAATATGGTCAAGAATTACTAAATGAAATTTGGAATAACACAAATGAAGCATGTAACTTAAAATACGCATTTGAATTTTATCTACAAGAAGTTAATAAATCTATCACAAATAAAATCACAGCCACAACAGCCCATGTTGTTGATACAAAACACATAAATCCACAGTTATGTACCTCATTAGAATATAAGATACCAGTAATATTAGATCACTTTCAAAGAAATAAAGATAAAATCAACAAAATTAATAATATCAAACCAAAAAATAAAATATCAAATAACCTAATTAAAATTAAAACAACAACAAATAACAACGAAAAATTTAAAATCTTTTATCAAAACACCAGAGGTCTTAGAACAAAGACAAAACAAGTTTATCTAAAAACAATGAGCAAAGAATATGATATGATTTGTTTAACAGAAACTTGGCTACATGATGGTATTAAAGATAGTGAACTATTTTGTAACAGCTACCAGATATTTAGATTAGATAGGGATCTCAAAAAAACAAACAAAGAAACTGGTGGAGGAATTTTAATAGCTTTGAAAAGCAAATATACAGGAACAGAAATCACAGAATTAAATAACATGTCCAATGATTTTGAAAGCCTTTGGGTAAAAATTAGTAATCCAATAAACACAGATTTATGTTTAGTATATTTTCCACCTCCTCAAAAGAAAATAAAACTGATAGCTTTTGCAAATTCACTAGAAAAAAGAACTCCTTTAGAAAATAGTAATCTTCTAATCATGGGCGATTTTAATTTAAATTGTATCAAAGATAACTCTACCAACTTAATGAACGCAGATAATCTAGCCCTTGAACTAAAATATATAATGAACACTCATAACCTAATTAGCATGAACAACATACAAAATGATTACGGAAAAACCCTTGATTTAATTTTAAGCGAAGAAAAGCTTGCGCAAGACTTAATAATAAACAAAGCAACTAGTATTACAAAAAAACCAGACCCATATCATACCCCCATAACAATACACATAGAAAAAACAAAAAAAATCACGAAAACTAAAATTGAAACATCATTCAAATACAATTTTAGTCAAGTAAATTGGGTTGCTCTCTTCAACGAATGGACCAATACAAATTGGGAACCACTTTTCTTGAATGAAGACATAAACGAGGCTTGTCAATTTTTTTACAATAAACTATATGAAATACTCGATAAACATGTACCTAAATCCAATACAAAAAATAAATCGTATTTACATTGGTGGTCTAGAAAAACAATATCACTTTACAAAAAGAAAAAGAGAAAAAATAAATATTATCCTACTACAGTGATTCATCTACAAAAATACGAAAATATAAAGAATAAGTTCATCGATAGCGTAGAACAAGACTACCGCAAATTCATCAAAAAAATATCAAACGAACTCAAATTTGAACCAAAAAATTTTTGGAACTTCATAAAGAGCAAAAGGAAAAAGCTTATACCAAAATCTTTCATAATAAATAATAAACCCGAGTCCAATAATCAAATCATTGCTGATCAATTTGCTGACTTTTTTATGACTGTTTATAACAAAATAGAACACACTGACACATCCTCAACTTCTACAAATATAGATATTATAGACATTAAAATGATATCAGAAGAGGATATCAGCAAGGCTATTAAGAAATTATCAATAAACAAAGGACCGGGGCCAGACAAAATACCATCAAAAAGTATAAAAAATGCATCTAAACTTATAACACCAAATTTATGCTACCTATTTAATCTATCAATTAAAAAAGGAATTTTCCCTACATTATTTAAACAATCCGAAATTATACCAATTCCAAAAAAAGGAAACACTCAACTCATAAACAATTACAGACCCATTAATAAAGCAAATACATTTTCCAAAATTTTTGAAATAGTTATTTACGATAAAATACATACAACAATAATGAAAAACATAGACAAAAATCAACATGGCTTCCTAAAGAAAAAATCAACCGAAACCAATTTAATTATAATGCAAACTAAAATCATAGATACATTTAATGAAAACAAACAACTAGATGTTATATACACAGATTTTGAAAAGTTTTTTGATAAAATTCCGTTTAATACCCTAATAAAAGCTATGAAAAAGTTAGGATTTACTAACAACCTGATACAATTCTTTCAATCCTATCTATTAAACCGAGAAATGCGAGTAAAATACGGAAACTCTACATCAAAACCACTTGTACCCCCATCCGGAATTCCACAGGGTAATAAACTCAGTACCCTATTTGCAATTATGGTAATTAACTCTATTACTGAAAATATTAAACACTCAGATAGTCTCATATTTGCAGATGATTTTAAAATATTTAAAACAATTTCATGCCCTCAAGACCTTTTAAATTTACAAGATGACCTTACTGCCACTCATAAATGGGCAAAAGAAAACGGTTTATCCTTTAATATAGAAAAATGTGAGCAGATGTCATACATACGTGGCGGTAAAAAGTTCAAATTTCAACATCAATATACGCTTTTAAATGAAAAATTAAAAATCGTAAATGAAAAAAAAGACTTAGGCATCACATTCCAATCCGATGGAAAATTTAACAAACATATCACCCAAATCATAGCAGAAACCTCGAAAAGACTAGGCATGATAAAAAGAAACTGCGAATACATTGAAGACACAGATACAATCCTTCAATTATATAGCTCAATAATCAGATCAAAACTAGAATACGGAGCAATTGTATGGAACCCTACAACCAAAGATTGGTCCAACAAGATTGAAATTATTCAAAAAAGGTTCGTAAGATATTTATTTTACAAAGCTAACGGATTCTATCCCACCTATCCAGAACAAATATCTTATAAAGATCTGATATACCACCTTAATATCAAAACCCTCAAAGAAAGACGTGAAGACCAAGCAATAATTTTTGTACACAAAATATGTAACAATCTCATAAACTGTCCACAAATTTTAGCAAAAATAAATTTTAACGTCCCAAATTTGAGATTCAGGTTATCAGATAACAAAATAATATTTTCAACAAATAAAAATAAAATCCCAACATCTTTAGACATCGCTCTACAATCCTACAATAAACATGCAAATAAATTAGATATAACAATGGATTTAAACAAACTACTCAATATATTAAGGAGCTAAATTAGTAGAGGAAGAAAAAAAAAACTTTACTCCACCTTCTTTCCTTCACTGTTCATTATAAGAATTTAATTCAACTGTACCCTAATTTAAGTTATTTTAAGTTAATCTTAAGCAACCATTGTAAACCGTTCAAAAATTTGAATTGTTAAATAAAATACAATACAATACAATACAAAAATAATTACTATCTCTGAGGTGGTCTCATATAGCATAAGCTATAGGTACATACATATATCTACATTACGAGTATATAAGGTATGTATACGTAATCCTGTTTGATGATACTGATCCAGAGGAGTACGGTGGTTGAGAGAGCACACATGAGCCATTGCATACCGAGATGGAGAGAGGTACTCGTATTTACCTATGCTGGTAGTTCGTGTACCATAAGACCCATAAGTTACCATACCATTTAAAAACACATACCACACAATAAGTTTAAGTTACCTCCGTATACGCAAGTATCTTCGCGTTTCTCACTGTAATCAAGTACCTTGATGGATATACAGCGGCAGATTTGTAACCTGGAGGTCAGTGATTCAAGTCCCAGCGAGTTTGGTAGTTGTGATATCACTAAAGTGTGACACGAAAGTGATTAACACAAATATGATAACTGGAACACAAACAGAATGCGACACAAACCACGTGCAAAGACCTTTAATATTGTTGTTTTTTTTTGCTAGCGGCACAAAGAAGACCGTCCATTACATACTCTGATCACCAAGCTCAATTGATCACTGTTCAAAATCATCTATTATAAAATGTTCAATGGTCAATAGGGCACATTATGGGCACTTTTCCAACTCTTGACGGTTTTTAATAGTTGTTTATAGTTGTTTTTAATTCCTCAATTTAATCTCAGAATGCCTCGCTAGTTTGCCTTGCTCAGTTGCCTAGCATTTACCATTCCACCAACTCGGGTGGATGACTTTCAAAATCTGCTGGGCCGGTTAGGATGACTTCTGTATTTTTGGTTTCATTGTTACGCCACCTACTTAAGTTTCGGATGCATCGTCATCACTGTGGTGTCCTGGGAGAACTAGGTCTAGAACCTTAGATAAATAACCAGGGATTAGCTGGAACTGAACGAGTGGTCTCCAATCTATGACCTGTCAGATCGTTTTAAAACGTTATCCGAGATGAGGGATAGTTCTTGATACACAGTTACACACGTTATCCATAGTGGCTTCGGCCAGCCTGGGTTGGGCCTGTGGTGGTCATGTCGAAGACTTGAACCTGGGGGGTCTTTTTCGTTGGAAAATGGTGTAAAACTGTTGGCATAATGGGACTACTTGTCTTGCTCTTGCGCTGACAGTCTAAATAATGCACTATAATGGTATTTACTTAAGAATTATAGATGTATATGGTGTATACTGTATAGTATTGTACGCATTATATCTGATAGAGGAAAATTGATTAGTTGATTTCGTACTCTTTGGCATCAATATTGAGGATGGTGGCATTTTTTTTTCAATCTGTCATTTCAACATCTCTGTTTTGCTTAACGTCTTTTACCCGCCATTCACTGGAAACTCTACCCACCTCACCTAGCCTGGGTTGGGCCGGAAATATTCAGCAACTCGAGGTTTAGATTTTGGACGGTCACCCATCCTAGTTCAAACCTCGCTGGACGTTGCTTGACTTCAGTTACAGGACGAGAGCTGTTAAATTCAACGAACCAGGGTCGTTTGAATTTTAAATAAGACAAGACCTCATTTAAGTTATGGAGGGTGATAAAGAAGTTAAATCTGAAATTCTTTGAATACCGCCGATGCAAGATTTTTGGACCAAAATATTAAGAACCATTGAAATAGAATAATCCAGGTTGAGTAACATCCAGGTTAATACTAGAAGGTATTTACTTAAGGTGTGCTCGTGTTTAAGTTCAAATTATAGCAACACAAAGACTGGAGGAGGGTCATCTTTAACCCCAATATATCACGGATTCTATACCCGGAGGGAACAAAAGCCATAATACATCATAGCTCATTCAAGAGCACGTTTATCGTATGGAGGGATCCCTAAGACCTACAACTTTGAGATCAAATAATAATAGCTGATAAGAATTTGGAATATTTAAGATCGTCTTCTTTCATCCTTCTGAGTCTGCAGGCTATTTATTTTATAAATTTATGAGATCATATCCCGTGTTTGTGAAGTAATAAATATTGTAAGACTGACTACAAATATGAAAGTGGAATAATTAGAATTTATTATCTACTTACAATATGTATACGTATAACTTTATTATGAATAAATAATTTTCAATAGAACCACTTTTACTTCTTTGTAAATCAAAAATATGAGCTAAACTTGGAAACCTAGAATATCTGGAGCTAAAAGTAATACTTGCAAAAAGTATAACTTTTAGATTTTCACTTTTTTCACGGATCAAAATAAAATGCTTTAGATCGGTTGTGAGAAAACCGCTGAATTTTTCATTATGCTTTTAACTCATTTCCAATATGTTCTGAGTTTTTAGTTTGATAAAATTCTTTTTATTTCAATTCAATACCTACCTTAATTTGATACCAGAGTAGCTTTAATAGGTACCTACACGGTGTAAACCATTAAAAAAGGGACGCAAACCCAGAAAAATAGGAAAGGGGAAAAATTTAAAAAGTGATTTTAGAAAAATTGATCGAAAGAGCAGACCACTTTAGTTATTTTGAGGTGCTTATTTTATAATAAAAAAAAATATTGTTCTGTAATAGACATAAATCCTCTAAACGAAAGGGTTGCGGAAATATTTATATTATTGTTATCATCTAAGTTCAAAAACAAGATTTATCTCTCATTAAAGTTTTCTTATGGAAGCTGCCTTCGGATAATTTAGGGTTTATCTAATTGAGGAAAAGTTTTCAGGATGTATGAGGACAAGGTAATATGGGATAAAAATGTGTTCATATTTTGTGAATAAGAAGACTTGTAACCTGGAGGTCGATGTTTCGAGTCTCAAGTTAAATTTAAATTATACAAGGCTGGTTTGAGTAAGTATAACATTACTCTTGTATACCTACACAAATTAATATTTATCTGATACGATCTTCAGCCTTTTTTCCATCATTAGGCCCTTTAACCTTTTCTTTTAAAACATAATATTTATAATAATGTTTTTCCTTTTGAACCCTATTAATAAAGCTATTACGATCATTTACTCCAAGCACAAAGATGGTAATCAATATAAAGTGAGTCCACGCCGCGTGGGATATGGATAATTAAATGTTAAATTACTTAATGATCCTAGATAATCTGTTGTTAAATTGCTAAATGACCTGTCATATCCGGCGGTCCAGTAAATCTGCATAAGATATAAGTGATGGCCTATGAACTTTCACACCATTTATGTGGATGAGGGTAAATCAACGCTAATTAATAAAATAAAATCCAGCATCCAACATCCAGCATCGATGTTGAACAGGCTTGTTCTCTTGAGATCGCTGAAGTTAAGCAACAAACAGCAAGGTCAGAACTTTGTGGGTGACCAGTCAAATTCGCACCCCCCTCACCTCGTGATGCCGGCTATTCCCGGGCCAGCTCAGGCTGAGTGAGGTTTATGTAAGTACTGGTTTGTCAGCTTCCAGCAGATGGAGGTAAAACCCCCGTCTTGAATGACCTGGCCTATAGAAGTACAAAGCAGGGCCCTTTCCAAATTTAATTATTGTAAACCCTGCTTGAAAAATACTCAAGAATAAATGATTTTTTTCGTACGAGTATCTACCATTACTGTTAATCAGAGTTAGGTAA